>LPNX011199099.1:143088-169527 GCA_001517045.1 Pseudotsuga menziesii
CAATTTTGAGAGGATCAAAATGTCTCTTTTATACATGACTCTCATTAGAGGCCTAAAATCTTATTTCAATCTCAAGATACCAATTTCTATAGAGGACTTAAAAACAATTAATCATTAACTACCACAGCTGGAACACTGACCACTTTAGTTCCTTGGATTATTGAAATGCTAACCAATCCATGCATGCGAGACTTGATATGGAATCCTTATTGTGCTCTCGTGCACGGTGTCTTCACTTAGTGAAACCATGCCATAACACGTTCGTTCGTGACATATGAAACAATACCCCTATTTTCAAAAATGACATTGCCACATCAATAAATAATTTCAACGAAGATATCCATATTCCTTACCCTATAAGAATTAATGTGATTTCATAAGCATTTCGGTTCAGCAGAATTAATGTGATTTCCATGTTCTTTCCTTTGAGCCTTGGCTTCCAGAATCAGGTTAAACATTTCAATTTTCACGTTCCTAGTCTCCTCCATTATGTTATCATGTGGTTCACGGTTGGGGGATTGCAATGGCCTACTGCACTGCTTTTGGCTCATTTCTATGTTCTTTCCATTGAGTCTTTGCGTGCAGATTCCAGAATCATGTTCTTTCCTTCTTTGAGTCTCTTTGCGTGCAGAATCTTAAACATTTCACGTTCCTAGTTTTATCGTGTGGGTCACGGGTAGTAAAGTCCCACTGCACATGTCCCAACGTCTATGGGTAGTCATTACTTTATTGAAAATTAGGCAGACAGAGACCGTACTACTCTTTTGTCGTACTCATACTCGAAGACTTATGTTGACACGGGGTGGTACGTCGTATCATGTATGTAATGATAATAGAGGACTCAGGATCAGTGATCAAATTTGTAGGGTGGGTCTTATCTCAGCCATTAAGAGATGAATGGCAATATAAATAATTGTCGTTTAATTGACAAGTATAAATTAATTAAAAATTTTCACCAAAAGAGTACAAAAAACAAATATTGTTTTTTAGCGCTTATTGTGAAAGCATACATGTATGTGATGGAGGAGCCTAAGTCAATTGAATCCTTGCAACTCATTGTATGTCTGAGTCTGAACACTCCTTTTAAATTGAACCATAATACCAAAATAAGTTTATTAATGGCTAGATTTGAGAAAGTTATAGGTGTGTGTAAATTTGTTGTGTTTTGTACCAGCCCACGGTTCACTGAATCGATAGTCATCAGTAGGAATTTAAATTATTTAATGAAAACAATTAATGTGTACCTCTATGCCTAAAAAAAATTCCATGTTGATGCAGGCCACTACCCTCTTTATTGTCTTACCAAAAGGCATGCTAATGAGGAAGAAGACCTAAAATTATGGACTTCACCTTCAAAGAATGCCTTGCAATCACATTGGTAAGGAGTGATATGAAGATCAAAACATCCAATGTGTCAAATGTCAGTTGATAATGTTAATTAAAGACTTGTAAGGTAAAGTTAATATAAGACTTATAGTTGTATCTTACTCTTTGCGTCTTGACACATTTAATATTTTATGGTTGTCTTTGGGCCTTGACCCAATTCGTATTATAAGGCAAGGATGTGTAGGCATAATAATCCTTAGTTATGACTAGGAGATGAGGATTTAAAGAGATGAGGATGTAAAGACAAGTAATTTTTATATGTATTTTGTTAGTGTTGAGGATAAATGCTCTGAGAAACCACAAATGTTTGGAAGGACTGAGCCAGATTACATCACGATCATGGCACCCATCAAATTGAAGACTATTCTTGAGTCAACAATTGTTTTTTTTTTAATTTTATTAATAACCATTGTTTCTCCATATCGTGTGCCCAATGACACCTCTCTATAGCAATGCATAAATCAACTTGTGCTTGTGATCCTAGCTACATGACATCGAGTGTTCTTTATAGTTGTCGTGAGTCCATGATATTCATGCAAGAAATGAAGTCTTGTAGAGGAGGACTTATCAAACCGCCCTTTTGAATTTCATTTTGACGAAAAAAGAGTGGACATTGGTAGCGAGGTTCACATAGGTAGTAGGCACAAATTTGTGAGCTTGTTTCGGGCCTAGTAGTAGACTAGTAGTTGTTATTTTTTGTTATAGTTGTAGTTGTTGACACATTGTCACACTTTAGATTGCAGCCCCAAGTGACCCGGGAGTCAGAGTCATGTCTCGATGGCTAGTTCCTTGTAGTCATCAATTATTACTGGCCATGTTGCACAACTATGCAGTGAGTGCATGGCATGAGTGAGTAAGTGATTATAATTGATCATATTTCCAATATTTTGAATGATGAGTTGAACTTTATAGCATAGGAATTTCAACATTTTGAGAAATTTATATAGATAAATAATTTCAAATGTTGTACTTCTTTTAAAATGATATAAATTATGCTCTTCTTTATTGGAAGGATAAAATTCAAATTTTAAATTTTTTGTGAAGAAAATTTTTTAACTTTCAACTTTTGAAAAGGACTAGAACCCTTGTTTGAACGCTGTCTGGACCTTCAAGTTATTTATTAATTTGACATTGCACACTATGACGTATGCCGTGACGCCATTATCACATATCTTACTATTTTTATTTATTCAGGGTTCAATGAATACTATGACGTAAGCCCTGACGCCATTGTCACATACCTTATTATCATATCTAAGGTCTTAATGTCATATTACTTTTTAAATTAAATATTTGCTATTTGTGTCAAATTTCAGTCACCAAAGACGTTACATCATTCAGATCTGGTTGTCCAAAATCTTTTAAAAGTAATTTAATTTGTTTGTCCACGAGTCAGGCGGGAATTCCTCCAAAATTCAAAAGGAGAAGGGCCCGCGGGCCGCACACTCTAACAACCAATTACTTATAGGGTAAAGTCAGAAACCAAAATAATAAATGAGATTTGGTTTAAAGCCAATATATGAGGGTGTTGTTTCTTGTATGTCACCCTTTGCTTCTTGTTTGCAAATTGTGCAATATGTGGCTAAAATGGGTTTAAGTGGTTTTGGCTTGGTGTTTCTATGGAGGTAGTGTGATTGCTTCTCTTATATTTTTTTATTCATGTTTTGTTTTCATGATTCCTTTTGTAGCCTTGGTTTAAAGCTAATATATGAGGGTGTTGTTTCTTGTATGTCACCCTTTGCTTCTTGTTTGCGAATTGTGCAATATGTCGCTAAAATGGGTTTAAGTGGTTTTGGCGTGGTGTTTCTATGGAGGTAGTGTGATTGCTTCTCTTATATTTTTTTATTCATGTTTTGTTTTCATGATTCCTTTTGTAACTACAACAGTGCGTGTCATGTTGTTGGGATAATTTATTGAGCTTTCTTGTTTGTTTGCAAAGGTGGATCGTACATTAGAATGTATTTTGTTTGTTGGCTTTTTTTATGCAATTTATAAATTAACCTTGAATTGTTTGCTTGATAGTAGATATTGGTTAATGATGACATTGCATTTGATATTAGTCATTGGTCAATGATGAAATGTCACAAGTTGTAAAGGTATGAATATTTGATAGTAGGTATTGGTCAATGATGACATTTCACAAACTGTAAAAGTATGAATCCTTGATAGTAGATATTGCTCAATGATGACATTGCAAAGTTGTAAACGTATGAATAGTTGATAGTTGATATTGGTTAATGATGACACTAGATTTGATATTATTTGTTGGTCAATGAGTGGCTTTTTGGCTGCAAAATAGGTTTTTTAAGGTTTAGAATACAAACTAGGTTTAGACTACAAACTATAGTTTCTAGGGTTTAGAGTATTGACAAGGGATTAGAATACAAAATATGGGGTTAGAATAAAAAGTAGGGTTGCTACAAACTACAGTCTAGACTACAAACTAGGGAAATGGGGTATGAGACCTTCAACAATTTTATCAAAATGAAGTAGGGTTAATCATTCTCTTAATCAATGAAGTATGAGACCATTAAAAGTTTATTTGGAAAAAAATGGCATGAAAGATGTTCAAGATATATGTCATGTATTTAATGTTGCATATGAGAATGTGATATCAAGGAATCTTTTGGTACGCCTTGATAAGATGTCAAGTTAGAGGAACTTAGTGTTTCCCTTAACATAAACACCCTTGTAGCATATATTCCCTTTTAATAGGATGATGCATGAAATCAATCATAACCAAATTGTATGGCAAGCGAAGAAACTATTTGCAACTTGACAATGCAATATCAATATTTTCAACCCCAAATTTAAGTGAAACAAGTCTAGATTGCTAAAATACTTGCCATGTATAACTAATAAGCAAGATTTTTCAATGCTTAAGATCCATAATAGCTTGACACATCATTTATCAATTTGGGAAATAAATAGCTTGACACAAGAACAAGTGGAAACTCAAGATAAAATATGAAATAAATTGCATCATCCATTGATAACTAGTTGTTTATAATACAACTTATGACAAAGTAGACAACCCTTAAATGGCCTGTCAGTGTACATGTATTCCAAAGCACAACGATGTATATGTATCACAAAGTACATATATCCTATAACACATCAAAACTCAATCTTCCTCTTGTTTTTTACCAAACTTTGACCTTTCATGCCTTTGTCTAGGATTGTTGTGCATCTCTAGTCTACAAATCAATGATCACATTTTTTGATCAGCTAACTACACTAATACATTAGCACTTACAAACTTAAAAATTTAATTTACAACCCAATTATTTATAACAAACGCTCCTCGAATCCATTCGAGGTATCACCAACTATGGTGTCATCCTCCTTGTTGAAGTCCTCTCAACAATTGTGTTATGCAATAAAAAATCGTATCTCAATTAATTCAACAATTATCAACATGTGCACATGTAAATTGATTAAAACACTTGGTCGTTAATGGACATCTCTCCACAAAAAGAGACCTTGGGAAAGGAGATTGGGTTCCTTTTGTAGCAGTTAGAGTTATTGGTTGAAGATCAATATTAGTCGCAAACACGACTGAAGAGGAGGGGCTAGGTACTGTTGTTTTTTTTAACAAAAACTAAAAAAGGTTTATATAAAACAGGTTGTGCACAACCATTCATTACAGAGAAAGAGCAGGAACTAAGAGTTCTTGCAGTTCAAAAATGGAGAAAACAAAACTGGTCCATGGGGATGACCAAAGAACTCCACCGAGAGTAATTACAAAACATCTAATGCCTGGGGTAGTGTATACCCTTATAAACTGACTGCAAAGTAAAAGACAATAAAACATAAAAACTTAGGAAACCATTTAAGGATTGCCTAGTGGCTTCATAGGCTGAACAACCGATTCCTCCTCCATGGGGTGCGTTGCTGCTGTTGGAGTTTTGAAGGCCTTGCTGCATTGATTCATGCTTACCAAGCGCTGGAGGTCTTCTTGGATTCTGTCCACCTTGCCCATAATTTCCCTGAGGTTACTTTCAGTGTCATCAATCCTTGAATCATGGTTATTGATTTGATAAGATGTGTAGCTGGCCACTTCTCCCATGCTCTTAACCTCCTGAGCAATTTCCTTGTTGTCCATAATGCCAATGGCCATCATTTCGTAGAGGCGCCTGAGGTTTTTCTTCAAGTCGGCTATCCCAACATTCTCATTAGCCTGCGACGTTCTGCCTTGTCTAGGAGATATTTCAATTCGAGAGAAATTGTTGTAGAGAGCACGAACTACACCAGCAACCACTTGAGCCTGATCTTCGACCAAGAGACCACCGAGAATCAGCTTGAGGGTATTGAGTTCCTGCAGAAGGGAGTTTCGGTTTGTCTTGCTTTGGCAGGATAGAGTGCCGACTGCACCTTCTCTCCACCCTGAGCAGTGAAAGCCCGAAATCGAACTGCTTTCAGCTATGAAGGACTGTTCGTCGATGGAGAAGCTGAGCCCAGAGCCAATATTTGAAAACCACAGAGAAGTTATAGAATGGGTAGTGCATACACAGGTGGTGAAGGTAGCTAGAGCCATTCTTTCCTTCACAAAGACCCTGGTGAGAGGAAGAGTTTCCCATGGGATTTCCTGCAACTAGCCTTCGTTGACCCCTGCGATGACATCCAAGAGGATTTGTTCTGGAGAAATCATATAGCGGACAGAGCCATGATCAAGAATGGAATGAGGATGAAGATGGATTCGAGGAGAAGACATAGTGGAGGGAGCGATAAGACCCAAAGTGTGCGAGAGGAGGAGGCAATTAACCTGGGGAAGGTGAGCATTAAATCCTGCAGGGACAGAGGGATGATGAGTGCAGTGTTGAAGCCACGCAGCAGGAGGATGGAGAGAGGCGGTACAGCTCATAAAGACTGAAGGCCCTTCAGGAATGCCCATAAGGTGGATGCTAGTGGGGAGTGAAAGACACGAGGCGGTGGAGTGATAAGGGATGGAGTGATAAGGGTGAATGAGAGTGGAGTAATAAGGGTTGGTGGAGTGATAAGGGTGAATGAGAGTGGAAAAATAAGGGTTGTGTGAGTCTTTGAGGCCTTTATGGAGAACATTAGATCCTTCATAGTTTTCCATGGAGAAGTACAAATTACAATGAGGGAAGAAACATGAATCTCAATGGTCCATTAAGGAATTGGTTTGAGGTGAGGGACTTGGCCATTTAGACTAATTTGACCTTGGGGGAGAGAGGATCCCATGTTTGCCAAGGAATCTGCTACTGAATTGTTTGTGCGAAGGATGTGAAAAAATTCATAAGACTTAGACATGAGAGAAATGATTTTGTCGTGCAGGCGACGACATTTTATGGAGCCAGTGGTGTATCCATTGATCATTTTGAGAATGACCTATCGAGAGTCTCCAAAAATTGTGATCTTGGAGAGGTCTTTGTTGGCTAGAGATTTCATTCCCTGAAGGAGAGCCAACCATTCGGCCTCGTTGTTGGTCCTATGTCCAAGATCCCAAGTGAAGGTTTGTTCAACATGTCCTCTGGGATCCAAGAGAATCCCCCCCCCACCTCCCACCCCTGGGTTGCCCTTCGAGGTACCATCAAAAAAGAAAGCATAGGAGTTTCTTTCTCTCAGCCAGGTCTTGAAGTCACTGTTGTTTACTCTTATTTGCCAAGGAAAGGTTCTAAAGGGTTGATTTGCGCTTCTATGAGGAGATTTGAACTAAAGGGGGCTCCTTTCTTTTAAATAGATTTTGCACCAAGTTGAATAGGGCTTGGGGGTGTGCTCCTTGTCAGGGAAGCTCATGATGTTATTTGAAGCAAACTTTTCAGCTATCATTCCCATCGCTTTAGAAGCTATACGAGTCGAAACAAATTTTTGATCATTGAAGATGGATTTGTTTCTGGCTATCCACAGTTTCCAGCAAAGTTTCTTTGGGATAGCTGTCCATAGGTGACTAAGGGTGGGCTTTTTGTTGAGAGAACCGGGTAATTGCTTGGGCCAATCCTCAAAAAGTTGAACCACTGTGCCTGAGGGGTTGAAATTAAAGCCCAGAGGGAGGACACATTGCCATATTTTCAAAGAAATTTTGCACTGAAGGAAAATATGGTTTGAGGTTTCCTCTTCCATGTTGCATAGAGCACACCGAGAGGGTCCTGCTATCCCTCTCTTCCTGGTATTTTCAGCCGTGAGGAGTTTATTATGCATCAATATCCAGATGAAAGAGTTTACTTTAGGGAAGCTATCTGGATGCCATACCTTCCTCCAAAGATGATCCTTTGATATCGGCTCCAAGGAGAGTCTCGTGTATCCCTCTTTGACCGTATACTGCCCATATTTGCCCCAACCAATGTGATCTCTTGTTGCTTCTCGTGTTGGGGACATGCCATGGAGATATGAAAGCAAGAGGGTCGCGGCTTCAGCCAAATGTGCTGGAGGGTGAAGATATTTCCAGCCAGTCCAATTCCCCATCGAATCCCACTTTGAGAGATCATGAAGAGTATGCAATCCTCAACTGTTAGCCCAATCGGAGAGAGAAGACAAGCCTGGAAGTGAGGAACGAGGAGGCTGTCCAAGAATGTTGCAATTCCAAGAATTGATTATTTTCCCATTGCCTAGGATCCAATAGTAGTCAGACTAAATTATATTGAAAGAAGCTTTGCACAACTGCTAGAGAGAGGTCCCTTTACCCGTCCATGCGCTATCTAACATTTTTGATCTGGGCCTTTTAATATATTTTTTTCTTCTGATTATTTCTTTCCACCATTCTTTCTTACCTGTGGCCAACCTCCATATCAACTTAGCTCCCAGGGCTTTGTTCATTTGCTCCGGATCCCTGATGCCCAAAACACCTTTATTTTTTGCCCTTTTGACTGTGTCCCACTTGACCAGATGGAATTTCTTTGTCTGAACCTTTCCTCCTTGCCATAGGAATTTTCTGATTTCCTTACATATATTGTTGATAACATTTTTAGGAGCTAGAATCATCGAACTAGAGTAAATTGGATAGGAGGAAGGGATATACTGTATGAGGGTCATCTTCCCTGCAAGGTTTAGCCACTTTGATCCCAGAGATTGAATCTTGTTTTTTATTTTTTGGATGATCGGAGACCACATAGCAAAAACAAAATACTTTTTGGCTATTGGGATTCGCAAATAAGTGAAATGAGTCCAATTAAGAGTGGCATAATTAATTTGCAAAATATGAGATATGCTGCAGAGGGTTGCAGCATTGCAATTCCATCCATAGAGCCGACATTTGTTCAGATTGCCTAAGCTTCCAGAAGAACGAAGGAAAAGATCAAGGGGTCTTAGGAAATTTCTGGCTATTTGTGGGGAGGCTATCCCTAGCAGGATTGTGTCGTCTACGAACAGAGCGTGATTGATGGGGAGGACTCCATTCTAGAAGGAGAGGCCCGGAAGAGAACCTTCTGCTTGTAATCTAATGAGTCTTCTGCTAAGGGAATCAGCAACCAGGATATAGAGGAAAGGGGAGAGAGGGAACCCTTCTCTTATCCCTCGAGAGGCTTTAAAAAATTTAGAGGGTCTACCATTGATTAATGGGGCTATCCACAGAAAGTTTATGCAAGCTTGCACTTGGTTGATGAATATAGGAGGAAAACCAAATTTCTTTAGGACCATAAGGATGAAGGAGTGCGTCAACCGATTAAAGACATTGGCTAATTCCATCTTAATGGCCATACCTGATTCACCCTTTTTAGTGTTGGAGTGTATCGCCTCCTGAACCATCAGGATGTTATCGCTGATTTTCCTGCCCGATATGAAGCCTCCTTGATTTGGGGAGATCAGAGAGTGAATGATAGGCTTTAGTCTCAGGGATAGGAATTTTGAGAATATTTTGTAGGAGGCATTGCAGAGGGAAATGGGTCTAAATTTTTTTATGGAGGAGGGGTTTGCCTCTTTAGGAATCAAAGCCAAAAAGGTGGAATTGGTGGCTCCTCCCATATTGCCTTTCACCATCCAGGAGATAAGACACATCAGATCCTTTTTTATAAGGGACCAGAAGGTTCTATGGAAGCAGATGGGGAAGCCATCAGGGCCTAGTGCTTTATCCAGATGGAGGGACCAAATGGATTTCTTGACTTCTTCCTCCGAGATGGGGGATTCATGCTGGAGGCTCTCCTCTGGACTGATAAGAGATGGGATATCTCGAACCATTTCTTCCATACAATCTTGCGATACGTACTCCTCATCATTATATAAATCCTCAAAAAAATTCCTTACCTCTGTACTGATTGCCGCTTGCCCGGTGATGACTATGCCATCCTCGTTTTTGAGCTCCCATAAAGTGTTCCACCTCTGTTTGTGGGTCTACATTGATTTTGAAAGAATTTAGTGTTTTGATCTCCCCCTTTGAGCCAAAGGATAAAAGAATGAAGCCTCCATCCCTCCTCCTCTTGTGTAACACCCCGGTTTTGACCCCGTTGCATTAAATGTACATGATGTATATATTGTAAATGATCATGGTGCGGAGCTAAAGGCCAAGGCCCCACCATTGACCGGTCATGCTATGTTTTGGATTTAATTGTCACCAATTGTATATCGGGGCATGCAGCATATATTATGTTGGACATCATGTAAATATGCATCTATAATTAATTAAATGAACACAACCAGCTATGGTTGCGGCAACCAAATCGAAAGGGGCATGATTTTCTCAAGGGTAAGGATGTGGGGAAATTTGTCAAACCTTGGCCAAAGAGGGAAAATACCCATGTGTCTTCTTCCTTTGTTTAATTCCAACCACTTTCATTAAAAATTGACTGCTGGTGGTTGAGGCAGTTGTGGCTAGGAGTGGAGTGTGGCAGGACTGTCAGTCCATGCCCACACCCACACTCCACCAGCGGATTGAAACTCACGTTGGGGAAAATAATGACCATGATTTTGGCTGCTCATCATTCACGTAGGCAATTCCTCTCTCACCCACGATTTTTGTCTGTTTGCTCCTCACGCACAGGCTCTGTGCGGTTTTGGTCTCACGTAGACATTTTCTGGGGCTCCATGAGTTTGCTGAACACCCACGCACTGTAATTTCTTCCTCCCCATTGTTGTTCGTTCTCATGCAGAGGGATTCCTTCCCGTTTCTTATCTTCACGCACATGAATTTCTGGGTTTTCACACGTTGTTCTTTCCCTGCAGAATCGTGGATGCTGTGGCTGTATTTTTCCCTCACGGATTGATTTGGGGGTCCTGTGTTGTTGTTCACGCACGCGCAGGCTGGGAGACTGTAATTATTTCCCAGCGTGGTCTGTGTATGTTGTCCAGGGGATTTTGTTTCCCAAGACGGGCTGTGGATTTTCTCCTGTCGAATTTGTGTTGCTGTTGTGATTGGGACTGTGTAATTCGTTGGGGAGTCTTTGCCTTGTTTTAGCTATGATAGCTAATTGATTGCATACATGCAATGGTTGGTCTTCGGACTGTGTAAGGAGCAGGGATGCTGGCTTGGTTTGCTTGATAAACCTGGTGCTGGAAACCACACAGACAAAGCTAGAGGGCTGGCCTTCTTCTGCATCACCCCTGAATAGCACTGGAAGGGAATGCAGGGCCTGAGGGACTGTGTAGCAGAAAAGGGACTGATTCCTTGTGTTGGGTGTGGATGGGTGTCTTAGAGGTCAGGTTAGTTCTGGTGTAGGTGTTCTTGGCTCTGTAATGAGCTCACCAGCTTAGCATTGAGCCTTTCCCACTCCTGGATGGCCTGATAAACCCAACTGTGTTGGCTTGGCTATGTGTTTTGGATATCCTTGGCTATGTGTAAGCCTGCTAGTTCCCTTATTCCTTGGAGAATCATGCCCATCTCGGGGGTGGCAGCGCTGCTGAGAGATTAAGGAGCATGCTGGCCTATGGTTGGGTGGAATGTTGCAGCGACGTAGCTGGTTGCGGAAGGAGTTCTTCATAAGATAAGTGCTCCGTCCATTTTACTTCTGCAATCTTAATTTACTGTTAATGAAAATGATGAACATGTTTAAATGAATGCTTGCTCAAATGTATGATGTTTCTGCTGTGTATGCTAAGCAATTGCATCTGTGCATGTTTAAGTTCAATATACATGTTTAAGCATTCTATTTTCAGCAATTTTGCTGCCTATACATGTTCGTTAGGCTGTTAGTCTGTATGGTTAATGCCATGGATCGTGTCCTCCTTGCTGGTCGGAGGCATGGGGACATGACATCTTACCTTAAGATTTTCTGCAGACTTGTTTCCAGTTCTATTTCTTTGGTAAGATGCTCCTTGGTAATCTCCATTTCTTCCATTTTCGCTTGAAGGACTTCCATATTCTTTATAATTTCAACTTTCTGGTGGGAAGGCTCATGGTAGTGGTGCTTTGCCCAGGATTTGAGGGCTGCTTCTACCCTTTTTTATTTTCTGCTCCCATGAGTAAGCCAGAGAGCCTAGGATGAAACAACACCAGGCATTAGTGATGATGTCCTCTACTCCTTCAGATTCTAACCAAAGCCGGTTGAAACGGAAGGGGAGAGGCCCTAGATTTTCCAAGGGCGGGAAGAAGAGATAAATAGGCTTATGATCAGAGATAGCCATGCACAACAACTTGGATTCAGGGTAAGAATTGATGAGATGTGTGCTGACCAAGAATCGATCCAGTCTAGCTGCAATGTGGCTGAGTCCAATTCATTTGTTGCTCCAAGTGTAGGTGTCGTTCTTTGGCTTGATATCCGAGAGGCCCCATAGCGATATTAGGTCCTCCAACCTTTCTCCAAAGGGATCCCTAACCTTAGTTCTGCCTCTGCGTTCTTCCGCGGAGATTGTAACATTGAAATCCACCGCTATGTAGTAAGGAAGGAGCAGTTTTCCTTCACATTGTTCTTCAAGGGAGGTCCAAAAACTATCTTTCTGGGCATGAGTAGTCGGACCATAAATATTTCCAATCCAGAACTTTTCTTTCTTTTCTTTATTTTCTAATTTGATGAAAAGCCAATTTTTGTTCTCAATGGAAGAATGCATGACAAATTTTTCAGCGTCCCACCAACAGAGAAGACCTCCAGAGGCCCCGAAAGCATTGGTGGCTGGTCCGTCACCTTTTGGCCAGAATCTTTTAAGGGTTGCAAGGTTGTCCTCAACCATTTTTTTTGTTTCCTGGATGAGAAGGATTGAAGTAGATTCCATTGTTTTAAATCTCTTAATAACTTCTATTTTCTGGGAACCTCCTAAGCCTCTGCAATTACAGGAGACTAGTTTCATTATTTCTTGAGTTGTCTAAGTGCCTTTTCCTTCTCCTTTTTTTCCTCTTCTGCGCTGAGTAGATACTTACTTGCTTGTGATGTTTTGACTAGAAAGTCTAGGTTAGACTGTTTACCTGCTGCCTTTTCCCGTGCTGCTTCCTATTCCCATATTGCTTTGTTGGACTTTCTTCCTTTCCTGGAGAGAGGTTCTTGTTCTTCGGTAGAGGTATCTGTTACTTCTTCAGTACATGCTTTTTCCCTAGATCTTGTGACCGACCCTTCAAAATTTGTTGCAGCTTCCTTCCTTGCCAAAGGCTGCGCCAAGTTCTCATCCAGGTCCTCTTTCTCCTTTCGGGGTGGTACATCTGCAGGTGTTTCATCTTCCTGATGGAGGGCATCTTCGGTGTTTTCCTCTGGGGTTTCAATTTCTTGAGCCTCAGTTTGTAAGTCCTCATACCTGTTTCTAGGGGCACTCTTTGGCAGGATGTGAGGTTGCTCAGGGGATGAGTTCTTTGTAGTCTTCTTCCCGCTTATAACATTCCAACCCTCTTCTTGCGGACCTTCTGAGATGGATTTCTTCAGATTTTTTGGACATGATTAGAAAAATGCCCATACTCATGGCAGTATTTGCATTTGAACAGGATTTGTTCATAGTCCACAGTCTGTAAATGATTCCATTCGTCGATGGAGAGAATAATGGATTCTGGCAGGCCCTTTTCAAGATCAACCTCAACACAGATTCGGGCACATGAGAACATGGTGGCTTTTGGCTCAGACTTGTCCACATATTTCCCAAGACTATTCCCAATTGCTCGAAAGTCTTCGTTGTTCCAGCAGTGGAGTGGGAGGTGAGGAAGCTTCACGCAGACTGGAACTGCCATGGGGATATCCTTTTCTAGGTTGAATGAAAGATCCCATTTGTTCAGATACATGCCTCTTGGGCCCATGAAATAGGGCCCATTCCTGAAAATAAGGTCACGATCCTCTTTCTTTTCGAAGATGAAAGCGAAGTAACCTTTTCCACAAAATATTTGCTACACCTCACCCTGAATAAGGGTTCTCCAGTTTTTGTTAAGCCAGAATTCTACTGAGCGAGGGGATGGCCAAAGCCCAGTGAACAGGCTAGTGAGGCCTTTCTCAGAGAGGGCGATGGAGGAGAGCTTCACTTCAGGCACGTCGACGCGCTTGACAAATCAAGAGGAAGGGGGGGCTGAGGACGAAGGAGGAGGAAGAGAAGCCACGATATTGTGGAAGTGATCTTCAACCGAAACGGGGTCCGGAGGATCCATGGGCGCAGGGCCTGCAGACCAGAAACCCTAGAACGCACAATCAAACCTTCAACGGCTTCATTACAAGTCACAAGGTCGTAAATATCCTTGTTGCTAGGCACTATTGTTACCAATGGCTATAGTCACCAATTGCTGAAATAGTTAGACATCCATGAATAAACAATATAATATGAATAAACTATGTACGTGCATGTTGAAATATTTACCTTTGTGACATTCTCCCATCGTATATGTGAAACTAATTGTTGCATCAATGACACTTGTGAGGTATACCATAAACAACTCTCTAACGTGATGTTGTAAACATTTGAATAAACATTAAGAAAAACAAGTTGTGCAATGGATTGAAAGTTAATCAACAACTATCATCAAAGGCTATACATTACCATGGAATCAGTGGTCCCATGGTCGTGGACACCCTCGCTCTTTTCAGGAGAGGGATGTCTAATATACACATGACCCTTGTTAATGGTTTTCCTACAATGAGAGGCAAATGAAAGTGATGGTACTAGGATTTTGGTTGATTCCCACAGTCACCAAGTATTGACATAGTTAATCATGGATGAATCAATGAACTAATCTATATTAACAAACTAACATGTTGAAATAGTTACCTTTTTTGTAAAAGTATAGCAATGAAGATACAACAATGGTTGACAGATCCATATTCCTTGTAGATTGTGGAACACATGTCTCTCCACTAGGGGGGATCACTAGAAGCAATGTTTTTCCCATATGGAGGATCTAGCACTTCCAAGTTTAAAAATTGTAAATATTATACCATCTAACATTAATGACCTAATATGTATTAAATAAACTAGCATGTATTAACAAAATGACATGTTGAAATAGTTACCTCCATGTGAGGTGTTGTTGTTGAAGATATAACATCTGGAACATCAAAACCCCTTGTAGATTCCAAAACATAGGTCTCTACACCAAGGGGGTTCATCACTAATGAAAAAGTATTACCCCTATGCAGAGGAATTTACCATCTGCAAGTTTGAAAGTTATAAATATTAGCAATCTATACATGTGTACAATAAGAAAAACATAGTTTGAACAAGATTAATGTTAACCATATACTTACCTGACTCAAAAACCCAAGAAGGGTTACATCTGTCATATCACTAGGAATAATGTTTTTCCCTTGTGGAGAATTTAGCAGCTACAAGTTTAAAAAGTGTAAATATAAGACCATCTAGCATTAATGAACTCACATGTATTAAAGAACTAACATGTATTAAAAACTGACACGTTGAAATGGTTACCTTTTTGCAAGTTGTTGTCAAAGATACAATAACATTTGGCTCATATTGTGTGGCATACTCATTGAATGCATAGCATGAAAAAGTAGTTGATTTAATTAGTGTTATTATTATGTGTTGATTTATTGACTCAATAACAATGTTAAGAAATCAATGAAAATTTAAGTCTAGAGCATGTTTCCAAACTCAATCATCATGTTCTTCATGTGATGATGTGGAATTGAGGTGATTGATTGGTTGGTTATTCATATATTTAGTGACAAATTTACGTAAGAGGTTGTTTGAGTCACCTTTTGCAATCCAAAATGTTGGCTGAATCAACTTTGAGAGTCATAATTGTGCATGCGTTCTCCCCCTTTTGTTGGGTTGGAGCTATCAAACCCATCGTTGTGGGAGAAATGGATGGTCACAATCCCATTTTTTGGGGCTTATAAC
The DNA here is from genome assembly GCA_001517045.1 of Pseudotsuga menziesii. NCBI lineage: Eukaryota > Viridiplantae > Streptophyta > Pinopsida > Pinales > Pinaceae > Pseudotsuga > Pseudotsuga menziesii. The sequence goes on from LPNX011199099.1 coordinate 158,620, forward strand.
ATTTTAAAAATTGTGCACACTTTTTTTCACTATGAATCATGCACACATTTTTTCATTGCAAATCACGCATGTGATTTTAAACTACAAATTGTGTGTGGTTATTTTTTCCCATCCTAAGTGTAAGTTGACTTGTCAGAATCAAGCCCCTCCAAATCTAGTGCTAAGGAACGTGCACGAGCTTTGTTTTTTCATATAGAAAGTAGGTTTTGGAAAACTACAATTTCATCAAAAAGGTCCCTCAACTTCATGCAAGTGCCTAGATGAAACAAGTTATTGTCCATGAACACATTTTAATGCATTCTAAAGTAACATCTCATTCAAAATGATCACACATAGACTTTGATTCGAAGCATCACTCATGTTGCCAATGGCATCATAAAGCAAATCAACAACCTTATCAATGAATTGAGTAGAGGCTAAGCTACTTGTCAAATTATTCCCTTGATTCATTGCAATCCATTATTTATAACCAAGTTTGAGAGTATTATAACCTTAAAGGTTTAGTGAACTTGGATTGGCTCAATTGTGCAAATTGTATTCTTGAAGTGATAAGCAAATTAGATAGAAAAGATAGGAAAATCAAATAACATAGAAAAAGAGGTTAAGAGGATTAGAGCATCCATAGTATGGTTGACGCGAGGTAGTTCACACTCACCTACAAATAAGGTATAGATGGAAAAGGTACAAGAATCCACTAACACATGACAAAAAATTTGAGAGACATTGTAGCCTTTAAAAATGCACCTGCCACATATAACAGTTTTGCCTTAAAAAAAACATATTTATTCAATCTATAATTATAATTGTACAAATATAACAGTTTTGCTTGAAAAAAAAACATATTTATTCAATCTATAATTATAATTGTACATCGATAGGAATTCTTGTTAAAAAATTGGAGAAGATGTGTAAGATTAAAAATTCTTTTAATTATAATTCATGAATGGATAGGCATATTTAAGTGATACTCTAATATTCTTTGTTGTATTCATGAAATCTATTTAATCCCTCAATTCACACACATTTCTTAATCCCACAATTATTTATTAATAGTTATCATTAAGAAAATTCAAGTAATGGTATCATGATTAATCATGGCATGGAGGGTTTGGGACAACTTTAAGTTTTTTGGTAATGAAATGTTACGTTAATAGATGTTTCAGCCATCTATCATAAAACAATTTTGGATAATAGATGTGTTAAAAACATTAACCATGCTTCACATTCTTGGGACTATTTGTTTCTTCAATTCTTCACTATATATCCAGTCTATTGTCATTACTTTAAAACTAATGACAATAGAATTGGACCCACAGCCCGGAGAAAGGAAACACACTATCTGTACCAAAGAGTTTTTTTTGTATCCATGACGTGTACGCGGCTATTAATATCTGGTCAGTGGAAACACACTATGAAACACACTATGAAACATACTGTCATGATCAGGTGGAAACACACTATGATACACACTGTCATGATTAGGTGGAAACACACTATGATGATTGGGTGGAAACACACTATGAAACACACTATAATGATTAGGTGGAAACACACTATGAAACACACTGTCATGATCAGGTGGAAACACACTATGATGATTGGGTGGAAACACACTGAAATTGCTAGCCATGCAGCAGATGTAAGACGCGTAAGATGAGGGACAGCTACACCGAAATTGCCAGCTACAAGGACATCGACGCTTCTTATGTCGGCGAGAGCTAACGATAGAGCTGCAGAGTCATTAAGACTCTGTCAGCTCATGGGCCTTCATAAGCCCATCCATGATGCCATGGAGCTCCGGCATATGTACCCTCCCGGCATGTACTTAACAGGTATGACTAAAGGCGTGTTCAGGATAGCAGTTTCGTCGGGACATTAATGGATTTGGGCAGTCTGACAAACAGACGACTTGCCACAGGGGTTACGTACCATCTCCTTTCACTGTGGTTTCATTGGTCCTTCACCGTTGACTGCAAACTGTGGTTTCATTGGTCCTTCACCGTTGATGCCATAGAGGATGTTTTGTTATAATAGAGGATGTTTTGAAGTGATGCAAATAGAATGGTAGCGATTGCTCGATTCACAATTTCATATTCATATATTCTACAATTTCAGACATAAAGGAAAATGCAGAGTATTAGTTTAGAAACAAATGATGCCATAGAGGATGTTTTGTTATAATAGAGGATGTTTTGAAGTGATGCAAATAGAATGGTAGCGATTGCTCGATTCACAATTTCATATTCATATATTCTACAATTTCAGACATAAAGGAAAATGCAGAGTATTAGTTTAGATCTGTAGATACCAAAAACACAAATCAAGAGATCGTTGTTTCCAATTGTGTTTTACCTTCCAGAGATCGGCAGTGTAAATCTCTTACATAGAGTCAATTAGATCTGAGTAGAAGAAATAAATCTACCCACATTTTTCCACAATTTGCAGATATATATAAGACAAAGACGAAGACTTTAATTTTATCATAGATCTAGATCCAATCTTATGAAACATAGCAAACCAAAAAAATAAAGTTCTATTAACGCTCTTAGCTAATCAGGCATTAGATCCAAGACAACATTGGAAAAATAAAAGTGTCGAATCGTATCGCAAAAAAGACAATTTAAGGCGTTTCCATAATGAAATTGAAATCCAAAATGAGAAAATAACTTACACCGAGTTACTAGTAAGCAAGTTGGAGCATGAATTCGCCCGTTGAGTAAGCCAATACCTAGATCTGATTAGTCCTCCATGCGCTTCATTTTTTCCCTTTTTATTTTTCCGCAAAACCCCCCTTTTTCTCCTTTAAACCTCCCCGACCTCTCTACTTAAGTAGGAAACCCTTTTGTCTTTCAAAGGAGACAAATGGTGATAGTCCATCTTCCACGTGTTGAAACAAAGGGACACCTTTCCTTCTTTCCATAGAAAGTTGATAATTTGGGGGTGTTACAAAATGGATCTATCCTAATGCTAAATAATCCAGTCAAAGTTATGAACTAATTAAAACTTTTTACTTCTTAAATCCTAGAAGTTGTCACATAATTATAATGTTACTTTGTTTATTAAGTAAGTATATCAATTTAAATATGTTTGTGTGGCAAATCGGTCATATTCATTTTTTTGTCAATAATGTTCATAAAAAATGGACAAAATAAATATCAAAGATGTAATGAAAAAATGTCGAGTTTGTTTTCCTTTCTTTAACAATAATATTAAAAATTAATTTTAATATATTTAAACTATTTTATTTATTAAAATTAACCTTGGAAAATCATGTTGTCCTTATCTTTTTCTAAGGATTTCGACTTTTGGAAAATCATGTTGTCCTTATCTTTGGAGCCTAGGTCGTTGATCTTCATGATCGAATGAAAGTTTCATCCACGATGTTTTATTTTTAATGTCATCAAATCTCAATTTTCTGGTTTACTTTCTGTTTATGCTTACCAAAGCAAAAAAAATATCCTTATCTTCTTTAATCTCAATACAAAGTTCATTATAACAAAAAATGTTAAATAATTATTAATGATTTTAAATGCATTAAAAATAATAATTGTTATTAATGATTTTAATAATGATTATTATTCATTGCTGATTTTTTTTTCTTAATACAATCTTTTTACATGCATTATACTTACCAATTTATATTGTTATTATTATAATAATAATTATTTATTATTGACACTTCACCTCTAAAGACATCAAACTTTTTACTTGCAAAATATCTTTAAAATACAGTATCTAAAAAAATCCATAACTTCAAAATATTCCTTTTAACTTCAAAATACTTTTTTTTCACTTCACATAAAAAAAAACTTAGTACTTTTCATTACAAAAATATATTTAAAATACAGTATCTAAAAAATCCATAACTTCAAAATACTCCTTTTAACTTCACTTTACATAAAAAAAACTTGGAACTTTTCACTTGCAAAAATATAGAAAAATATATATTTAAATACGTTTTGCAATTTATATATTGAAAAGAAATATACATAAGTGGACGTAGAATCAAGTATATGATATTAAAACAAGAGTTTTGAAGTCTAATTGATTTGAATACATGTAAGGCGAGAGTGTACGCAAACAAACAGTATTGTTCAAACTTCAACGCTTACTACAAACAATATAACAAGAACGATATCAAAGCCTGACTGAGGCAGCTATATGCTTACAAATGAAAAGCTGGAAGCTGGTAGTCGCTAGTGGTGTATTATAGAGAAGCACAATTAGTAGGAGCAAACGAGAGCTTGTTATCGCCGAGATCGTAAACTATGTGGAAGTTCTGCTGCTGAAAGTTTCCCAATACCGAAGACCCAGAAGAGTAAGAGTTGAACGCAAGGCAAACTAGCCCACCTGTACTATCTTGCTCATCTGTTGCTGATACTGATATGAATATGAAGGATTTCTCTGGTGGCAAAACATATTCTGCACCTCCTGCAAAGTGAAAAATGATAGCCGGAAAATCGATAGCAGTTGGCAGCTTAGAATTAGAATTGTAACAGAGATCGAAACCCGTAGTAGCAGATGCATTAACTGGCTCTGCTGAAATGTTGGAGCGGACAGCCTCCAGAAACCACAGTTTGCAGTCAACGGTGAAGGACCAATGAAACCACAGTGAAAGGAGATGGTACGTAACCCTGTGGCAAGTCGTTCAAATACATTAATGTCCCGATGAAACTGCTGTCTTGAACACGCCTTTAGTCATACCTGTAAAGTACATGCCGGGAGGGTACATATGCCGGAGCTCCATGGCATCATGGATGGGCTTATGAAGGCCCATGAGCTGACAGAGTCTTAATGACTCTGCAGCTCTATCGTTAGCTCATCGCCTCTTATGTCGGTGGATGAGAATCTTTATAATGATTTGGGTAGGACATCCATGAGACCATGACCTACGAAATACGAAATTGAGAGGAACTTAATCCTTCCACCCTTCAAATTTTATGTTGTTGAATGCCACCTGTTTTGCAAAAAGAATTGGGCCCACAGCCCAGAGAAAGGAATCATTTCTGTATCCATGACGTGTACGCCGCTACTAATATCTGGTCAGTGGCAATAATCAATAATGGTGACATACGAAATTGGGAGGAACTTCATGCTTCCACCCTTCGAATTACGTTATAAATATCTCGACGCGGTTTGTTGAACGAAACAAACCGAGTCATTTATCAGTTCTGTTTTGTTTACAATCGTTTGGCTTAGTATTGAGATATTGAAACCCAGAGGGTAGCGAAGGTGCAAGTGGGATATACTTTGTACTTGTGAGATCGATCATTCAGAGGAACATATTGTTTTTGGTCATAGCGAGTAGAGTAGCGTGCATTCCCAAATCTCTGCAAAACATCTTGGATCCTACTTCTTTGTTAATTGCCTTCTCTTCCCATTCAGCTACTTCTTTGCAGTATCAAAACATCCATCCCATGGCTTCCTTCCCATCCTCCTCAAAAGGCGACAACGATAGCTATGTCTTTGATGTCTTCATCAATCACAGAGGTCCTGATGTCAAGAAAACCTTGGCCGCCGATCTCCACCGTGGCCTTTGCAAGCATGATTTGCGAGTATTTTTAGATGAGCGGGAATTGCAAGAGGGAGATAACATAACTCCTCAAATTAAAAGCGCCATTCGAACATCCTCTGTGCATATTGCTATTTTCTCTCCTGGTTATGCCGATTCACAATGGTGTCTTGATGAGCTCGTATTGATGGTGGAGTCTATGCACAAGTCGAGGTCCACCATTATCCCGGTCTTCTATGGTGTCAAGCCTTCAGAGCTTCGCTGGGTTCGAACCAATAACGGAGTCTACGCTCGAGCCCTCTGCCGGCTCAAAGCGAAGACATCTGATGGGCAACCACGATATAACTCCGACACTTTGGAAAATTGGAGGACTGCTTTCTCTGAAGTTGCAGAAATAAAAGGTTTCGACCGAGGGACGTATAATGGGTGAGAACGCCACCTCTCCCTCTAAATTTGTTGTATTGATAGATAGATGACACTTTATTTCGGCATTTCTTATTTGGTTTGCATTTTAATTTGAACGGGAATGAAAGCGGCGAAGATGAACTTCGTATGCAGGGTAGCAATAAGCATTCTTGTAATATCAATAAAAAATATCTTCTCCACTAACCTGAAAAGCCACAAATGCATAGTTGTTAAAAGGGGACAAGCAGGGAGCTTAAATATAGTTAAAACTTGTAATGGATTGCGACTATAAATAAACTCAGCTTTATTTATGTTTAATTATCGTAGTGATAAAAGATAAAACAATATCTTAGATAACATATCACCAACTGTTCAGAAGTTCTTCACTTTCATTCCCTCAGTTTAGTCAGTACACACTTGTAGATGAAAAGTGAGTCTGCGTTGATCAACCACTGTTCATGTTTGATTTCTTTTGCTGGTTTAGTGTGAAGACAGGTGTTTTGCAGTGCCTTAAGGGGGTCTTCGAACTCTGCAACCTTCCCTTCGCATTCTGCGCAAAGCATTTCATGGAAGACATCATGGAAGGAGTGTTGAAAAATGTAAAAAAAAGGTTGCATGTGTCCGAATATCCAATAGGCTTGGAAGAAAAGTTGAAAGATTTTGAAACCAAAGTGTCATTGCAGCAGCAAAGCGGGCAGATTAAAGTTATAGGGATAGTGGGCCTTGGCGGGGTTGGCAAAACCACCCTAGCAAAAGAATTTTTTAACCGTCAGAGATCAAATTACAAGCGATGTTCCTTTTTATTTGATGTAAGAGGAAATGATTTACCCACCTTGCAGAATGACCTTATCAAGGACTTGACTCAACCGAGAGAGCAAATAGTAATACGCAGCGCTGAAGAAGGTAAAGGAAAGCTCAGAAGGTATCTCTCGTCTTCTGAAGCTCTCATTATTTTAGATAATGTGGATCATATTGAGCAGCTGCGTACATTACTATTACCGGCGAAGGATGTCCTTAGTACCGGTAGCCTAATTTTACTCACATCTCGCAATAAAGATGTTCTCAGAAGCTCAGGCATCCCAGGGTCATCCATTTATGAACTAACAGGTCTCAGTCCAGTGCACTCCAACGAGCTTTTTTGCTCGCATGCTTTCGGCCAGTCTCATCCTCCTGTACGTTTTGAGAAAGTCGTTGAAGAGTTTTTGGTCTTCTGCCAGGGATTGCCATTATCTCTTAAAGTGCTTGGGGCGCATCTTCGTGGGCGAGAGGATTTGAATCATTGGGAAGCGCAATTGCGCAAAATCTCCAAAATACTGCCCCAGGATATACAAAGCACCCTTCAAATTAGCTACGATGGTCTCGATGATGAACAGGAACAGCAAATCTTTTTAGACATAGCCTGTTTCTTTATTGGAAAAGACAAGAATACCGCCATAAATATATGGGACGGATCCGGTTGGGAGGGACAGCTGGGTCTTTGGAAGTTGAAAGAGAGATGCCTTGTAGAGGTGGACAGGGGAAATCAGTTAAGAATGCACGACCACCTTAAAGACCTGGGCAGATATTTAGCAGAAAAGGATTCTCCTAAATATGGACTTCGGCTTTCGCAACCAGCTCACAACTTTCCTTGGAATCTTTCCGGCCAATCACGTGTAAGTTTTTAGAAGCATTCGATCGACTTTCAGCCTAGCGTTGTTTTATTAAAATTGTCAGCAAGCTTTGAATTCTTAGAACTTTGCAATAATGAATCTTGTTTATAACAGCTCCTAGTGAATAATTCAGGTTCGTGGAATCAGCTTGGATGACGGAAATGTGCCTGAAGAATTTTTCGAAAACATTTTGGGCAGCTGCAACCTAAGGACGTTGCAGTTGCTTAGCGCTGAAGGTGATTTTGTTAAACGCATATTCAGCGTTGGCCAGTTTGGGCAACTAATATATCTCCGTTGGTCGAAATGTCCAAGCTTCTCTTTACCTTCCTCGATTCCATTAAAGAATTTAAGAGTGCTAAATATAGAGGGGGCACATTTGGAAACACTCTGGCAAGATGAATCTCGGGTAGTCATGTTATTTTTTTATAGATCCGTTGTTTGTATTTTTTCTTCAAATTGTAGACCTTGATTGCACTTGAAAATTGCCAGTCATAGCGCAATGCCAAATATTGAAATTGACATGGTTAAACCCCCACCCTAATAATGTGAACATCGCAGGTACCTTTGCAGTTGAGGGAAATGCATATTGATGCGCCCATTTCAAAGGTTCCAAAGTCCATTGGAAAGATCGAGCACCTCCAAAAATTTATTTTGCTCAATAGTTCTGTTAAAACTTTGCCAGATGAATTCCATCATATGCCTTACTTGGAACACATGGAGTTAAATTGTGGTGAATTGACTCTGCTGCCATATTCAGTTGGGAGCTTAACGAACCTCCGAAGCCTCCATTTGAGGTGCAAAGCTTTGCAGGCGCTCCCAGATGCCGTGGGGGAATTAACGAACCTCCAGAGCCTTTCCTTGGGCGGGTGCTCAGCTTTGCAGGCGCTCCCGGATGCCGTGGGGGGGTTAAAGAGCCTCCAGAGTCTCTACTTGGGCCAGTGTTATGCTTTGCAGGCGCTCCCAGATGCCGTGGGGGGGTTAAAGAGCCTCCAGAGGCTCAACTTGGTCCGGTGTTCTGCTTTGCAGGCGCTCCCAGATGCCGTGGGGGGGTTAAAGAGCCTGCAGAGTCTCGACTTGAGTTATTGTTCTGCTTTGCAGGCGCTCCCAGATGCCGTGGGGGGGTTAACGAGCCTCCAGAGCCTGGAATTGAGCTTTTGTCGTGCTTTGCAGGCGCTCCCAGATGCCGTGGGCGGGTTAACGAGCCTCCAGAGCCTGGAAGTGAAATGGTGCTCCGCTTTGCAGGTGCTCCCAGATGCCGTGGGGAGATTAACGAACCTCCAGAGCCTCGACTTGGGCGGGTGCAGGGCTTTGCAGGCGCTCCCCGATGCCTTGTGGGGATTAATGAGCCTCCAGAGGCTCGACTTGTGCGGGTGCAGGGCTTTGCAGGCGCTCCCAGATGCAGTGGGGAGATTAACGAGCCTCTACAATCTCGACTTGAGCGGGTGCTCCGCTATGGAAGCTCTCCCAGATGCAGTGGGGGCATTAACGAGCCTTTTATTCCTCTCCTTGAGCGGGTGCTCCGCTATGCGGCCGCTCCCAGATGCAATGGGGGCATTAACGAGTCTTTCAAGCCTCCACTTGAGCGAGTGCTCCGCTATGCAGGCGCTCCCAGATGCAGTGTGGACATTAACGAGGCTTTCAAGACTCAACTTGACCGGGTGCTCCGCTATGCAGGCGCTCCCAGATGCAGTGGGGGCATTAACTAGGCTTTCAAGCCTCAACTTGAGCGGGTGCTCCGCTCTGCAGGCGCTCCCAGATGCAGTGGGGAGATTAACGAGCCTCAAAGAGCTGTGCTTGAGCGGGTGCTCCTCTTTGCAGGCGCTCCCAGATGCAGTAGGGAGATTAACGAGCCTCAAAAGGCTGCACTTGAGCGGGTGCTCCTCTTTGCAGGCGCTCCCAGATGCCTTGGGGGGATTAACGAACCTCCAAAACCTCGACTTGAGTTTAACGAGCCTCAAGGCGCTCCCAGATGCAGTGGGAAGATTAACGAGCCTCCAAAACCTCGACTTGAGCGGGGGAGTAGACCATTACTCTTATTTGCACCGATTGGACAACTACCCTTGGTGGTGCACCTTTGGGTCCACTTGGTGGATGTCCAACAGGTGCAAATGGTTGGGTAGAAAGTTTACTGGGTGGTCAGCTTTGCAGCCACTCCCAGATGCAGTGGGGAGATTAAAGAGCCTCAAGATCCTCAACTTAAGCGGGTTGTCAGCTTTTCAGGCCCTCCCAGATGCAGTGGGGAGATTAACGAGCCTCGACATCCTCAACTTGAGCGGGTGCTCCGCTATGCAGGCCCTCCCAGATGCAGTGAGGGCATTAACGAGTCTTTCAAGCCTCTACTTGAGCGGGTGCTCCGCTATGCAGGTGCTCCCAGATGCAGTGGGGAGATTAACGAGCCTCAAAAGGCTGCACTTGAGCGGGTGCTCCTCTTTGCAGGCGCTCCCAGATACAGTGGGGAGATTAACCAGCCTCAAAAGGCTGCACTTGAGCGGGTGCCTCGCTTTGCAGGCGCTCCCAGACTCATTGGGGAGCTTAAGGAGCCTCCAAAGCATCTTCTTATACGGGTGCTCCAATTTGCAGGCGATCCCAGAGTCAGTAGGGAGTTTAACGAACCTCCGAAGCCTCTTCTTGAACGGGTGCTCCACTTTGCAAGAGCTCCCAGATTCAGTGGGGGGCTTAATCAACCTTCAACGCCTCGACTTGAGCGCTTGCTCCACTGTACAGGTGCTCCCAGATTCAATGGAGAGCTTAAAAAGCCTCAAAATCCTGGACTTGAGCAGGTGTTCCAGTTTGCAGGCGCTCCCAGATGCCGTGAGAAGTTTAACCAGTCTGGAAAGCCTCGACTTGAGTGGGTGCTCTAGTTTGCAAGCGCTCCCAAATGCAGCCAGAAGTTTAACGAGTCTGGAAAGCCTCGACTTGAGTGGGTGCTCCACTTTGCAGGCGCTCCCAGATGCCGTGAGAAGTTTAACGAATCTGGAAAGCCTCGACTTAGCGGGTGCTCCAGTTTGCAGGCGCTGCTAGATGCCGTGGGGAGTTAAACAAGCCTTTGCCTCCAATGGCTTGCTCCACTTTCCAGGTTCTCCCAGATTCAGTGGGGAGCTTAACCAACCTGCAATCCAAAGCCTTTCCAATTTGCAAATGTTGCCTGGTGGTCCGTTCAGCGTTTGGGCTCGCAGAAGAAAGCTTGTCATGTATGGATGTCAGAAACTGCAATGGGGCGCGGGTCGAACAGCTGCCCCAACAACTAGGGAAGAGTTGATCGACTAAATGTAATTCTAAAATAAAATAAAATAAAAGGGCAGTTGGTAATCACAATCGTGGCCAGAGTGTTCACTACACTAC
>LPNX011199099.1:172083-208236 GCA_001517045.1 Pseudotsuga menziesii
TCCTCCAATGGCGCGTCGCCCATCATCTCGCAGGAGGGGCTTTCATGGGTTGAATCCAGGGCTTCGACGCGGTGCGCAGATTCCACCTTTCCTCCATCTGCTCAATGTTCATTTGGCGACGTATCCCGTATCATCAAACTTCGGCGCAGGGGAGATCTTCGGGCGGGATCTAGAGGTTTGAATTTGAAATTGTCTGTCAGGCTGGGGGAGAATTAAATTAACAGACGGCCGCGGACGGAGGGAGACGGAGATGAACTTGTCCGTCAAGAGGACGAACGGGGAGGCCGCGATGGTGTGTGAACGGAGGCCGGTTACGGAGAAAAAAAACGTCGACGGTGCTCGGAGCGACGGGTGCCGGGACGAGGTCGCCGGCGGTCGGAGCGCCGGCGCGACGATTGCCGCCGGGCAAAATCGTCGCGTCGTTAGCCCACTCCATAATGATTAGGTGGAAACACACTATGAAACACACTATGATGATTGGGTGGAAACACACTATGAAATTGCTAGCCATGCAGCATATGTAAGACGCGTAAGATGAGGGACAGCTACACCGAAATTGCCAGCTACAAGGACGTCGACGCTTCTTATGTCGGTGGATGAGAATCTTTATAATGATTTGGGTAGGACATCCATGACCTGTACACGGTTAGTAATATCTGGTCAGTGTCCATAATGGTGACATACGAAATTGAGAGGAACTTAATCCTTCCAAGTTCCACCCTTCAAATTTTATGTTGTTGACTGCCACCTGTTTTGCATAAAGAATTGGGCCCACAGCCCAGAGAAAGGAATCATTTCTGTACCAAAGAGTTTTCTGTATCCATGACGTGTACGCCGCTACTAATATCTGGTCAGTGGCAATAATCAATAATGGTGACATACGAAATTGGGAGGAACTTCATGCTTCCACCCTTCAAATTACGTTATAAATATCTCGACTCGGTTTGTTAAACGAAACAAACCGAGCCATTTATCAGTTCTGTTTTGTTTAAAATCGTTTGGCCGAGTATTGAGATATTGAAACCCAGAGGGTAGCGAAGGTGCAAGTGGGATATACTTTGTACTTGTGAGATCATTCAGAGGAACATATTGTTTTTGGTCATAGCGAGTAGAGTAGCGTGCATTCCCAATCTCTGCAAAACATCTTGGATCTTACTTCTTTGTTAATTGCCTTCTCTTCCCATTCAGCTACTTCTTTGCAGTATCAAAACATCCATTCCCATGGCTTCCTTCCCACCCTCCTCAAACGGCGACAACGATAGCTATGTCTTTGATATCTTCATTAATCACAGAGGTCCTGATGTCAAGAGAACCTTGGCCACCGATCTCCACCGTGGCCTTTGCAACCATGATTTGCGAGTATTTTTAGATGAGCGGGAATTGCAAGAGGGAGATAACATAACTCCTCAAATTAAAAGCGCCATTCGAACATCCTCTGTGCATATTGCTATTTTCTCTCCTGGTTATGCCGATTCACAATGGTGTCTTGATGAGCTAGTATTGATGGTGGAGTCTATGCACAAGTCCAGGTCCACCATTATCCCGGTTTTCTATGGTGTCAAGCCTTCAGAGCTTCGCTGGGTTCGAACCAATAACGGAGTCTACGCTCGAGCCCTCTGCCGGCTCAAAGCGAAGACATCTGATGGGCAACCACGATATAACTCCGACACTTTGGAAAAATGGAGGAATGCTCTCTCTGAAGTTGCAGAAATAAAAGGTTTCGACCGAGAGACGTATAATGGGTGAGAACTCCACCTCTCCCTCTAAATTTGTTGTATTGATAGATAGATGACACTTTATTTCGGCATTTCTTATTTGGTTTGCATTTTAATTTGAACGGGAATGAAAGCGGCGAAGATGAACTTCGTATGCAGGGTAGCAATAAGCATTCTTGTAATATCAATAAAAAATATCTTCTCCACTAACCTGAAAAGCCACAAATGCATAGTTGTTAAAAGGGGACAAGCAGGGAGCTTAAATATAGTTAAAACTTGTAATGGATTGCGACTATTATGGTAGTGATAAAAGATAAAACAATATCTTAGATAACATTTCACCAACTGTTCAGAAGTTCTTCACGTTCATTCCCTCAGTTTAGTCAGTACACACTTGTAGATGAAAAGTGAGTCTGCGTTGCTCAACCACTGTTCATGTTTGATTTCTTTTGCTGGTTTAGTTTGAAGACAGGTGTTTTGCAGTGCCATGAGGGGGTCTTCGAACACCGCGCAGAGCATTTCATGAAAGACATCATGGAAGGAGTGTTGAAAAAGGCAAAAAAAAGGTTGCATGTGTCCGAATATCCAATAGGCTTGGAAGAAAAGTTAACAGATTTTGAAACCAAAGTGTCATTGCGGCAGCAAAGCGGGCAGATTAAAGTGATAGGGATAGTGGGCCTTGGCGGGGTTGGCAAAACCACCCTAGCAAAAGAATTTTTTAACCGTCAGAGATCAAATTACAAGCGATCTTCCTTTTTATTTGATGTAAGAGAAAATGATTTACCCACCTTGCAGAATTACCTTATCAAGGACTTGACTCAACCGAGAGAGCAAATAGTAATACGCAGCGCTGAAGAAGGTAAAGGAAAGCTCAGAAGGTATCTCTCGTCTTCTGAAGCTCTCATTATTTTAGATAATGTGGATCATATTAAGCAGCTGTATGCATTACTATTACCAGTGAAGGATGTCCTTAGTACCGGTAGCCTAATTTTACTCACATCTCGCAATAAAGATGTTCTCAGAGGCGCAGGCATCCCAGAGTCATCCATATATGACCTAACAGGTCTCAGTCCATTGCACTCCAACGAGCTTTTTTGCTCGCATGCTTTCGGCCAGTCTCATCCTCCTGTACGTTTTGAGAAAGTCGTTGGAGAGTTTTTGGTCTTCTGCCAGGGATTGCCATTATCTCTTAAAGTGCTTGGGGCGCTTCTTCGTGGGCGAGAGGATTTGAATCATTGGGAAGCGCAATTGCGCAAAATCTCCAAAATACTGCCCCAGGATATACAAAGCACCCTTCAAATTAGCTACGATGGTCTCGATGAACAGGAACAGCAAATCTTTTTAGACATAGCCTATTTCTTTATTGGAAAAGACAAGAATACCGCCATAAATATATGGGACGGATCCGGTTGGGAGGGAGAGCTGGGTCTTTGGAAGTTGAAAGAGAGATGCCTTGTAGAGGTGGACAGCGGAAATCAGTTAAGAATGCACGACCACCTTAAAGACCTGGGCAGATATTTAGCAGAAAAGGATTCTCATAAATATGGACTTCGGCTTTCGCAACCAGCTCACAACTTTCCTTGGAATCTTTCCGGCCAATCACGTGTAAGTTTTTAGAAGCATTCGATCGAATTTCAGCCTAGCGTTGTTTTATTAAAATTGTCAGCAAGCTTTGAATTCTTAGAACTTTGCAATAATGAATCTTGTTTATAACAGCTCCTAGTGAATAATTCAGGTTCGTGGAATCAGCTTGGATGACGGAAATGTGCCTGAAGATTTTTTCGAAAACATTTTGGGCAGCTGCAACCTAAGGTCGTTGCAGTTGCTTAGCGCTGAAGGTGATTTTGTTGAACGCATGTTCAGCGTTGACCAGTTTCCGCAACTAATATATCTCCGTTGGTCGAAATGTCCAAGCTTCTCTTTACCTTCCTCGATTCCATTAAAGAATTTAAGAGTGCTAAATTTAAAGGGGGCACATTTGGAAACACTCTGGCAAGATGAATCTCAGGTAGTCATGTTATTTTTTAAATTTTTTTACAGATCCGTTGTTTGTATTTTTTCTTCAAATTGTAGACCTTGATTGCACTTGAATATTGCTAGTCATAGCGCAATGCCGAATATTGAAATTGACATGGTTAAACCCCCACCCTAATAATGTGAACATTGCAGGTACCTTTGCAGTTGAGGGAAATGCATATTAATGCGCCCATTTCAAAGGTTCCAAAGTCCATTGGGAAGATCGAGCACCTCCAAAAATTTATTTTGCGCAATAGTTCTGTTAAAACTTTGCCAGATGAATTCCATCATATGCCTTACTTGGAACACATGGAGTTAAATTGTGGTGAATTGACTCTGCTGCCATATTCAGTTGGGAGCTTAACGAACCTCCGAAGCCTCGATTTGAGCGGGTGCAAAGCTTTGCAGGCGCTCCCAGATGCCGTGGGGGAATTAACGAACCTCCAGAGCCTTGACTTGACCTGGTGCTCAGCTTTGCAGGCGCTCCCAGATGCCGTGGGGCAATTAACGAACCTCCAGAGCCTTGTCTTGATCTGGTGCTCAGCTTTGCAGGCGCTCCCAGATGCCGTGGGGGGGTTAAAGAGCCTCCAGATGCTCAACTTGGCCGGGTGTTATGCTTTGCATGCGCTCCCAGATGCCGTGGGGGGGTTAACCAGCCTCCAGAGCCTGGAATTGAGCCTTTGTCATGCTTTGCAGGCGCTCCCAGATGCCGTGGGCGGGTTAACGAGCCTCCAGAGCCTGGAAGTGAGCTGGTGCTACGCTTTCCAGGTGCTCCCAGATGCCGTGGGGAGATTAACGAGCCTCCAGAGACTGAATTTGACCAGGTGCTCCGCTTTGCAGGTGCTCCCAGATGCCGTGGGGAGATTAACGAACCTCCAGAGCCTCTACTTGGGTGGGTGCAGGGCTTTGCAGGCGCTCCCCGATGCCTTGGGGGGATTAATGAGCCTCCAGAGCCTCGACTTGTGCGAGTGCAGGGCTTTGCAGGCGCTCCCCGATGCCTTGTGGGGATTAACGAGCCTCCGGAGCCTCAAATTGAGCGTGTTGTCAGCTTTGCAGGCGCTCCCAGATGCAGTGGGGAGATTAACGAGCCTCAACGAACTCGACTTGAGCGGGTGCTCCGCTATGGAAGCGCTCCCAGATGCAGTGGGGGCATTAACGAGTCTTTCAATCCTCTCCTTGAGCAGGTGCTCCGCTATGCGGGCGCTCCCAGATGCAATGGGGGCGTTAACGAGTCTTTCAAACCTCTCCTTGAGCGGGTGCTCCGCTATGCAGACGCTCCCAGATGCAGTGTGGACATTAACGAGGCTTTCAATCCTCAACTTGAGCGGGTGCTCCGCTATGCAGGCGCTCCCAGATGCAGTGGGGAGATTAACGAGCCTCAAAACGGTGTACTTGAGCGGGTGCTCCTCTTTGCAGGCGCTCCCAAATGCAGTGGGGAGATTAACGAGCCTCAAAACGCTGCACTTGAGCGGGTGCTCCTCTTTGCAGGCGCTCCCAGATGCCTTGTGGGGATTAACGAACCTCCAAAGCCTCGACTTGAGTTTAACGAGCCTCAAGGCGCTCCCAGATGAAGTGGGAAGATTAACGAACCTCCAGAGCCTCGACTTGAGCGGGGGAGTAGACCATTTGCACTCATGGGACCACCACCTTTGGTGGTTGTCCAATAAGCGCAAATGGTCGGGTAAAAAGTTTATTTTCCTAGATAAGACGGGCAGGCCTTTGCAGGCCCTCCCAAATGGGGTGGGCAGGTCAGCTTTGCAGGCCCTCCCAAATGGGGTGGGCAGGTCAGCTTTGAAGGCCCTCCCAGATGCGGTGGGGAGATTAAAGAGCCTCAAGATCCTCAACTTGAGCGGGTTGTCAGCTTTTCAGGCCCTCCCAGATGCAGTGGGGAGATTAACGAGCCTCGAGATCCTCAACTTGAGCGGGTGGTCCGCTATGCAGGCCCTCCCAGATGCAGTGGGGGCATTAACGAGTCTTTCAATACTCTGCTTGAGCGGGTGCTCCGCTATGCAGGCGCTCCCAGATGCAGTGGGGAGATTAACGAGCCTCACAAGTCTGTACTTGACCGGGTGCTCCTCTTTGCAGGCGCTCCCAGATGCAGTGGGGAGATTAACCAGCCTCAAATGGCTGCACTTAAGCGGGTGCCTCGCTTTGCAGGCGCTCCCAGACTCATTGGGGAGCTTAAATCTCCTCGAAAGGCTGCACTTGAGCGGGTGCTCCTCTTTGCAGGCGCTCCCAGATGCAGTGGGGAGATTAACCAGCCTCAAAAGGCTGCGCTTGAGCGGGTGCCTCGCTTTGCAGGCGCTCCCAGACTCATTGGGGAGCTTAAGGAGCCTCCAAAGCATCTTCTTATACGGGTGCTCCAATTTGCAGGCGATCCCAGAGTCAGTAGGGCGTTTAACGAACCTCCGAAGCCTCTTCTTGAACGGGTGCTCCACTTTGCAAGAGCTCCCAGATTCAGTGGGGAGCTTAATCAACCTTCAACGCCTCGACTTGAGCGCTTGCTCCACTGTACAGGTGCTCCCAGATTCAATGGAGAGCTTAAAAAGCCTCAAAA
Organism: Pseudotsuga menziesii; assembly: GCA_001517045.1. Classification (NCBI taxonomy): domain Eukaryota; kingdom Viridiplantae; phylum Streptophyta; class Pinopsida; order Pinales; family Pinaceae; genus Pseudotsuga; species Pseudotsuga menziesii. The sequence goes on from LPNX011199099.1 coordinate 178,372, forward strand.
TCCTGGACTTGAGGAGGTGTTCCAGTTTGCAGGCGCTCCCAGATGCCGTGAGAAGTTTAACCAGTCTGGAAAGCCTCGACTTGAGTGGGTGCTCCAGTTTGCAAGCGCTCCCAAATGCAGCCAGAAGTGTAACGAGTCTGGAAAGCCTCGACTTGAGTGGGTGCTCCACTTTGCAGGCGCTCCCAGATGCCGTGAGAAGTTTAACTAATCTGGAAAGCCTCGACTTAGCGGGTGCTCCAGTTTGCAGGCGCTGCTAGATGCCGTGGGGAGTTAAACCAGCCTTTGCCTCCAATGGCTTGCTCCACTTTCCAGGTTCTCCCAGATTCAGTGGGGAGCTTAACCAACCTGCAATCCAAAGCCTTTCCAATTTGCAAATGTTGCCTGGTGGTCCGTTCAGCGTTTGAGCTCGCAGAAGAAAGCTTGTCATGTATGGATGTCAGAAACTGCAATGGGGCGCGGGTCGAACAGCTGCGCCAACAACTAGGGAAGAGTTGATCGACTAAATGTAATTCTAAAATAAAATAAAATAAAAGGGCAGTTGGTAATCACAATCGTGGCCAGAGTGTTCACTACACTACACTCTGTATATTCAAGACGAATCATACGATCCACCGAATGTTATACATCTGATTTGATTTGTTGTTATTTCTGAAAGGCAGTGCAACTATAATAATGATCCAGACAGTTTACTGCGCTATAATCATTCAACTGTAGTGGTAGAAAGGGAGCTGAACGATTTGGGCAGACGCGACTCTGTGCTGAACGATTGTACCCGTTTCCGTTCCAGTGAATTGAGTTTTTTTATATAATTTGCACCATCGCTTTATGAGTACATGTTTTCTTTCTGTGAAAAAACGAGGAAAAGTTTAAGCAACGCCGTATTTCAAATTATAGACCAGTTTTGACTTTTGCGGGGGTGATAATAATATTTAAATTCTTTTACAAAATATCTTACTTAATATCTTATTGATAAATCTTTTGAATTGATAAATCTTTTAAATTTTTTTTTTTTTTTTTTTATCTTAGCAGTTTCCAATCCATATATATATATATTTAAATTTAAAACTAAAATGCATATATGTATTTTTATATTTAAAACAATTGCATTTTTATCTTAGAATGTATTAAAATAGTACTCACCAGAAGCAATAGACCTTCAGCCCTAGACCGCTTCTCTCATTCATCCTAGCGAGGGAGGTACACTATATAACCTCCAACATGGGAGGGTTTACATAATACAACCTATTACCCTTATACTTTACTTATGCGTTTACCACTGCCCACCCAAATAAAAATATTGGGGTGCGTCATAAAAAATGTTGGGCTATTCATGTTCGAAAAGCTGGTTTGTGAGCCGGAAAGAGAAAATAACCATCTCCCTGAGCCGAGTTGTTCAGATTCAGAGATCAAAGAACAGGTTGGTTTTAAGAGAAGAAGTAAGATACGAGTGATATACAAATAAAATCTTTTAATACTTTAGATACAATTATAATGTTTTAATGCTATCTATTATTTTAGCAAATTTCAATTTAGAGTTTACATCTTCCTCATGTAAAAAAAATATAAATAAAATATTTTAATGTGTAAATATTTTTTATTATATATATATAATAAAATAAATATTTATAGGAGATTTGAATGATATGTGATTTTTCATTTATAACTGTTTTTAGTTTAATTACTTATTACTATTATTTGTTATTTTCATGGGCTTATTTTTATTTTTTATTTTTTTCCTTAAAAAATATCATAATTCATATTTTTTTTATTTCTACAAAATTTCAACCATATTGTTCATTTGGTATGAATGTTGCACATAAATAGCTGCATGCTAGCCCAAATACATCACTACTCTAACTTTGCTCATGGAACATATAATAACAAGTATAAACCCCTTTATAGGGCATGTAGAAGTTTGCATTGAATATACAATAAAACTACTCAAAAAGAGCATAAATAAGAGAGAACCGAAGAGTTATGCTAGCTCATAACAAGATAAGCCTTCTTTCCCAAAAAGTATACAACAACCCCAACATTTTGTTGATGAAGATTGTTCCTAATTTCCTTTCTTGGCATTGGAACATCACTTCATAGGTTCATTAATTCGTGAGACAACTCTTTGAAAAAACTATTAGGTGCCACTAACCAAGACCTCCAACTTTGTACATAAGACCTAGTTGTTCAGTGCCCATGGAATTTCAATATTGCTTTGAGATCCCTCCATACCTTTTCTGTGAATCCATAATGAACAAGTAAATGATCAACAGTCTCACTATTATTCCTACATATTACACAACCATTTGGTCCTAAGTGGATTGTGGAAGCAAGCTAGAACATGAGTGGATTACCCAAATTGACTGACGTGTAGTGGTATTTGGGTGGGTTGAGTGACCCTGTAAACCCAAGCTTGATTCTTTACCATTTTGGTTGAACTTCCTACACCTAGTTTTCCTTTGGTTGTACTAATGACATGGAAAATGTGTATCAATTTTCTCTTAGTGGATTTCTAGGCACATGGGCAGTGATGGGTTTTCACTGTAGTGTTAGATATAATGAAACGAGGAAAAAAGACTGCATAGTTGGCATGGAATTGGTAGCAAGTTAGTAATTCTTGTATGCCAAGTGATGATTCCTGAGAGAAACCCTGGTTGGGTGAGTTCTTGTGGTGAATGCTTGAGTCACATCTCGGGGGTGGTCTTTGGGAGCTAAAAGAGTATAGGATGGATAGATGCCTGTGGTTGGGTGGAGCATGGCAGCCAGTTTCCAACCATTGTAGACAGATAAGTAAACAAACCTAAGGATGATGTAATATGAATGAACACATTCATTTTATGTCCAATGTGTAATGAGTTGAATGAATGTTATTCATAGTTGAATGACTGTAAATGAATAGACAAGCTATTGTATGTGAATTTGTTAATTATTTGTTCAATTTGTGAGTTGTTAATGAATATTAATTGAGTAAATTGTACCTCAAATGGACATATGTTGTCTTTCCAATAGGTTCCAGAGGTTAATGTGTCCATTCATGTATTTAATGTATGAATAAGCAATGCTTTAATGGATGTTGGACATCCAATGGGATCCATAGGCAGTAAACCATTTATGTATAAAAATTAACTAAGCGAATCTATTTCCAATACTTGGAGATTTACAATCTTGTATGGTTATGAATGTAATGTGTATAACTTGCTTGTTTGTATGCAATTTCCTTCATTATTGGTGCTATGGAATAAAGGAACTCAACCTTAATTATTCTATGATGTCAAATATGATGGAAGTTGGAAAGTCATTTGAATGTTCAATATTTTTATATGAATCCTAGATATTGATAACAGATTGATGTTTTTCTTGAAATGAACATTGGAAGATAATCCAATGAGTTCCAATTGGAAGATTATGTTTTCAATTCATTCATGTTCATAGATTCTATTTGAATTGCTATGAAATATTGTTTATAGGTTGTATGTTTGAGTAAGAATGATATCATATATGGTACTATCACATAAAGGAATAATCCTTAGTTATCATGTGATCGAATAGCTTGTGTGGTTAATCTTTCAGTCTAAGGTCATTTATAGCTACAAGCTGTTGTTATTGGGTTTTTGATGTGTGATTTATTGGAATCCCGATGAATGGCTTGATGCATTAAGGGATGAGTTAAAGCTGATGGAAGAAATCCATAGAAATTTTCCAAGCTAGAGGGATAATCTTTTATAAGTCCTTTATTTTATCGTTAAGTAGGTCATGAAGTTTGTTTATATTTTTGGGGGATGTTGGAAGTTTGTAGATGGAAATTTCCAACTTGTGGCCGTGTTTCCTTAGCTAAAATCCCCATGTTTAGTGGTTTAAGTGTCATTTAATGCTTTGTTTTGGTGTCCATTAGAGAGTTTTGACAGTTATCCTTTGGTTAGGGTTTTAGTGTCTGAATCCGGTAGGAAATCCATCATTTTATGCCTTGGTAAATTTTCATAAATGGCTAAGTTGTTTTCCTCGTTTAATTAATTTAATTCACTGTTAAAAATTAATAGAGCCAACTGTTCTGACAATCGACTATGTTAACATCAGAATTGACAAGTCGTAGGTGTTGTTGTGTTAAGTCTCATTGGTCATGCCAACTTTTGACTACCGATTGTGTTGACTTTGGAATTGACATGTCAGATATGTTTTTGTGTTAAATTCTCGTTGGTTTTTCTGACTTCCGACTGCTGACATGCCAACAACGGAAATCAAAATTCAGATGCATTACTTGTGAAGTTGGAATGTTTATGTCGACTTCTAACTTTCAATGTGTCGACATCGAAAATCAGAAGCCAGAGGTGGAAAATGTAATCTGTGTAAGTTAGTGCCAACTCCTAACTTTCAATGTGTCGATGCTGGAAATCGAGATTTGAGATTGGCATGGTTATTTTGTTTGGGCATGTCACCTTTCGAATTTTGACTTCAGAAGTCGAAAAGGTCAGAATCTCTTCATATAAGTCGAAGTTTCACTTTCTGAGTTGAGAGTTCGGGTTTAACTGTCATGACTCATTTTTAGGATTTTTAATTAGTTGTTTGGGCCTGTTAATTGAAGTTTAATGTTGTTTAATTTTTGTTTAAGGTAAATTGATAATTTTGTAATCATGCTTCCACTATTCAGAGAACGAATAATGTTCTCTTTATTTTGTTTAATTGTTTGAATTATTTTATTTGTTATCTTGGATAATGCATTGAGAATGTGTTAAAGCCTACAAATTGTATATCTATGCAACTGTGTATAGCAAGGGTGCATTATAGCTTGGTATTAGAGCTCAGGCTACAACTCTTGAACCTATAGGGTATTTTATTTGTTTCCATAAAGAGAAATAATGTATTGATGCATCTATTTATTTAATTGATAATGCCAATCAAGAGTAGTTGAGGCTACGACACTCGATCTTTTGAAGTTGCTTTGCTTGTTTACGAACCTTGCGTGATTGTAAAACATGGGAAAACGTGTATTACAAATTATTTTTTATAGCACTAGGTGGATGAATGAAGTCTCTAGTGAACACCGATTTGGATTGTTCATAGTGAGAGATATTCGATATTGTGTTCCTTGTTTATTATATTATTGTGAACTTTGATTTTGTGTATGATCATTGTATTTGTAGTTTATCTTTGGATAATCTGGTAAGGGAATTCCAAAACCAGACACTTTTTTTTTCATGTTAAATGATCGATTTTTGCCAGATCTATTTACCAGTGAAATGGTGAAGAACATATGTTCTAACCTAGATGGATTTCCTGATCACTGAGGGAAGCGATGGTTATCATTGTTGTGCTAGCAAAAGGAACCAAGGTATAGGGAAATACATTGTTTGGCATAAATCTGGTTGTAGAAAAATTGTGTTCACGTAGAGTAGCATGTGTTTATGTATTTACCTATTTTTTCTTAGATTGGTGTGGTATGCATAGTTTGAATAGCTTATGAAGATAATTTTTAAATGTTTTGTTTTCTTGAATCTAATGTGTTGAATATTGTGTAAATTTAGAAGATATTATTATTGTACTTTTATTGTATTATTGCTATACCTCCTTCAGGAGATGTTATTTAGGTACTTTGTTATGTAAAAGTCTTGAAAGAATCAATGTAAACCTTCTGTTATAAGCTGGGTCAATAGAGCCCAAAATAAATATTATATAAATGTTATTTTGAGTCTCCCTAGACAATTCGTCCCAGTAAGAGTAAGAATTCAACTCAGTTAGGGAAAAATCTCACACACATTATGTGTATAAACAGAGAGGGCACACCTCTCATTTGGACACACAATTCACTCAAGAAAGTCTTCATGAGAGAGAAGATTAAGTTCGTTGGAGAGAAGAAGACACATCTTACTTTGTTTCCATCTACTGCATGATGGACCTACGAACTTCCCTTCACGTATCGATACTGCATCCTAGACATCATTCTTCTTGAACCGGTCTTCCCTTTCTTCTTGGTTACTTCTTCATGGATGGAAGGTTCTGCATCAATGATGTCGTTGCATTCGTCATATTATTCTTCATCTTGAACTGTTGTCACTTGTTCTTCGAAACAAGTCTCATCCTTCTTTGCGTGTAAGCGATTTTATGCGATCTTTCCTACAATTCAAATGCATTAGTTGTATGGTTAGAAACATTTCATAAGTTATATTCATAATGAAAAATTCTTTTGCATCAAGATATATGATTATGCAACTAATTTAGCCAATACAACATTGATCCATATCTCACAAAAACTTTCTAGATGCCTTCCATCTCTACCAGAACAACATTGAGATTGTGCACTAATCCAATATGTCAGCAAAGAGGTTTCATTCTAGATAAGTAGCAATGGAGAGTTGTATAGCACCATGAGCTACTTACCCATCACATGCATATTAGTAGTATACTATCATTAATGCAAACATTCTATTATGCATAATACATCAACTGAATATAAACAAATGCATAACAAAAACACTATCATGAAATGACAATTGAATACTTATCTTTATTTGTTTCGTGGGTAGACTCCTTCCTTCAGCTTCATCATCTTCTTCATTCATAACAGTATCATTTCTTATCCAAATGCTCAAGATGGATAAGAGGCTCTTCAAGAATTGAGTCCTTCATATTCCTCATCGCTTGAGGGATCTTCTTTGGATGGTGAGAGCTTGATCTTCAGTTGCTCCCATCTTCTCTTCTCTTATTATGAGTCGAGCTTCTTCTTCTTCTTCCCAGAGTCTGCTGAAAGTAATCACTTCCTTTTGGCACACATTCCTCGCATGAATGGACTCCCATGATCCTGGGAGGCCATTCAAGGTGGCTATCACCACTTCTGCATTCTCCACTTCTTCTTCTACTACTACAAGTTGTTCTTTGATTTGAGAGACCCTTGTAAAGTATGACTGTATGGTCTCTGCATTCTGGATCTTCACATTCTTCAACTGTTTTCTCAAAGTCATCTTCTGATTTATGTTCTTCCCTTCAAATAGCTTGGTCAAGGAATCAACATCTCTTTCGGTGTCTTTAGGGAAGACACTTGTGGTATAAGGTGATCTGTGATTGAATCAGCAATGATCTTTTTGGCCTTGACCAAGTTATTCTTGTGTAAGGCTTTTAGCCTCATCTCCCACTGGAACTGGAACCTCTCTACTTGTGTAGATTTCCAATTCATTTTCTTCAGAGAGATCATATACTTCCATGCTTGGAAGTTTTCAATTTCACCAAGCTTATCATCAAGTTGATGTGATAGATCACTTTGAAATAAGAACCTCAAATGTAAATAGCAAAATATTAGATCTTACCAATTTGAGGTGTCCGTCCTGGTTCCGGAGCTGGCTGATCTAGGGTTTGTCAGAGAAAGCCTAATTTTCAAAACTTGGAATATTTTAGATATGATTGGATAGAAAGACATACTTCTTCAATTCAAGCTATCCAATGTACTCCTTTTCTAAAAACAGTGGAGGGAAGCTCCCGAAACAGGAAGCCCTAGTTTACCAATTTCTTCTACAGAAATGCCTGATACTGTTTATGTGGTATCTCCAAAATGACTGCTCCTCTATAACTAAAACTTTGAATAGAGGTAACCTTACCTATCCATGTTCCAACACCATAGGTTTCATCAAAATTGGTTTCACCAATTGGGACTTATGATCGTTTTCCCAAGATGACATGTTTCGGGACTGTTTAGCATAGCAAAGTTGTATGGACTTCCACGTGTCATTGTTTCATCTTCGGGATTTTTGAAACTTCTACCACAGAATTTACAGTCCATTTCCTTTCTGGAACATCTTCATAAATTTCATTTAGACCTTTGTAGCCCAAGATATAGCAATTCTCCCCAAGTGTCCTGTTTAGGGATGAATCGTGGAAGAGGCCGGAACCCTAACTTGGAGGGATCATATCGCCTAGAATATAGTGAATCTAAGGCTGAAATTTGGACACAGGGTAAAACAGGATTGTATCTTCGGCCTGTGAAATTTTCATCTCCTGAGCCTTCTCCAATCCCTAGATATAGCGAATGTACAAAAACCTATCAGTTTTAGTATTTTAGGGTTTTTCTTGCCCAGTGTCAAACTAGGGCTTGACTTTCCCGGAGTTATACCCAACCAAAAATCTCGACCCAGGTCTCTAAAATTCGATTTTGATGAGGAGAGAAATCCTATGCCGAGCTCACTCAAAAATTCCTCTTCTGCAAGAAGCCCTAATTTCCCGCACCAAAAACTGAAAATGCTCGGAATCGAATTTCGCTTCGACAGAAAGATGCACCCTTCAATGGAGAGTCAACCTAGTGTACTTTTGCTGATGGATTGTGGAGAGAGACCCAAAAAGTAAGAAGACCTAGATTCTACATCTTCACAATGTCTTCTTCTCAGGTTAGCTCTTATAGCATGTTAGATTTTTATCATTCAAGCTAGCATTATATTAAGATCTCTAACTGAGAGAATAATAAGCACAACAATCAAACACAAGAGACAATAGACACAAAGATTTTCCTCAGGGAAACCATAAAGGAGAAAACCCTGCAACTTCCTCAGAGATAGAATTAGCACAAAAAACAAAAACTTGAAAACATAAAGATGATCTCCTGACAGTAGTAGTCTCTCTCTCTAATCCCATATTCTCTCTCACTCATGCGCCCCAGTGAGTGAGTGAGTGTAATAAATAGAGAGTATCACTCTCTATTTATATTCTTTTATTCACTTAACCTTTAACTCTGTTATGTAGGCTCGAGTAATCCAAACTCAGTTATGTAGGATTGAGTAATCACAACTAGGGTACTAATGACCCGACTTACATTAACTCACCTAGGGCCGACTTCTCTAGGAGAGTCTAATAGCCCTAGTGCCCCATAACTGTGGGGACTTTAACCCTTGACCAATAGGAGGGTTACCCACAATGACTTTACATGACTTGTTTACATTATTGAATCTCCCGATAGGAACATCGAGGAATGACATGACTTAAATACATTACAGACACTTCCCGGAATAAACATCGAGGTACAATATATAAGATATACGTGTGAATACATTCCGAAGTTACAAACACATCAACAATACAAACCACTACAATTGCCTCCTATCCTCCATGATTTTCCCACGAAACATTACAAGTACCTCCCCAAATTTGATGGAGAATCCAAAGACTTCACTGTTGAGAAACATTTACAAGCCTTCGAACATTTCTCTGACCTTTTTGAGATAGAACATGATGATGTTTGCATGTTGGCCATTCAAACAAGCCAACTGTTCCCTGTCCTCAACAACAACAGGTTCTTTCATATAAGACATTATTGTCTCAGCTTCCTCAGAGATGCTACTCTTATTAAGTAAGAAATCTACGAATTTCTTTTGCTGCAATAACTCTTCTTGGTCTTCATCAGAAAGGCTCTCTTCATCATACTTTGTTTTATAACCTCCCGCTTCATTTAAAACAACTCCAAGAGATGGATTAGGCTTCTGCAACACCTGCAAACACACTTAAATTGTCGATTTCAAAACTACAAGACCTCGTGGTCTCATTTGATGGTCCAATCATCAAATCTTTCTTTGGTTGTTCCAAATCTTGTACAAGGTTCAGAAAATTCTCACTGCCTTTCTCCTCAGCTTCCTCAAGCATAACATATGAATTCTTTCTATTCTACTTTGTCTCTTTCAATTCTTGGTCATCATCATATGCCAAGTCCTGCTTGTTTTAAGCTTGCATAATAAGTTGGAAACCATTACTTTCACTCAGTTGTGTATGTGCATGTACATGAGACTCAACTGCCCCATTTTCTGCCTAAACAGAATTTAGATTTTGTCCTCTTCCTTCATCCTTTATGACAACATTAGCAAATTGTCTTTCCTCATTCTTTGTACCTGCAAGCACACACAAAATATCAGTTTCAAAACATTGATACCTCTTGGTCTCACTTGAAGCTTCAGTCTTCAAGACTTCCCTCAGACACTCTCTTTCCTTGAGTATCCCTTCTTCACATTGAGCATTCATCAGTTGTTCTCTTATCCTTTGTAGCTTATGCCACTTCAACTTTCCTTTCAAAAGAAAACCACATCTCTGGTCTTCCTTCTTATTCTGTAATAGTTCCATCATTACTTCTAGATGGATTTCTATCTCAGCCTTCTACCTATCATACTCTTCATCAGTCATTCTTCTACATATGCCATTTGCCTTGGAATCTTCTATCTTCCTTTTGTGGCTACCTCCTGAACCTCTTCTATGACCCTTATTAGTCATCTTTCTGAGTTTTATTTCACTCTTCTATGGGTTGTACTAACCTTTGCAGTAACAGTCCTCCCTACTACAACTTACCTCACCAAACCTCCTCTATGCTTGGTCTTTTGCAAGTACTATTCCTCTTTATGGAACCCTTTTGAGCACTTTTCTATGCTTCTTCTAGGATTTCTCCCACAACTCATCTGCATGAGAACATAACCATCCTCTTGTACTTCAATCCTCAGTTGAAATACTAGGTCCTTGGTCACACTTCACTCCCTCTTAGAAACCCTCACTAGTTCCCTTCATCATTGTCTTCAAAGACCATGATCTCCTTGCTGAGATACCCTTACTAACTATTGCTACCCCTTGCATACATACACTCGTCCCAAAGTAGTTAGCTATGTCTATAACTTATTGCTCATGCTACAAGCCTCTTCCTCCCTTGCATGCAAATTTTTATTTCTTCTTCACAAGAGAACTTTCTTGCTCTCCTTGCTCTGTTACCAAAAATAATGACAGGCTGGGCCTAAACCTGCCATCCCCAAGGATCATCCAATCTCTAGTGTGCTTATCCCTTGAAAGACACACCCTACCAGGATTTCCAAACCCTTACTAGACCTCCTAGGATCTAGTTATCTCCTCCCACTAGCTTGAGCTATCATTCTTCCCCCAACCCTAGCTCTTTTATTCTAAGTCCTCACTTGCGTTAATACACAACTCCTCATGCACATGACCTCACTCCTCCAAAAGCTTAAAACTTCCTCTATGCATAGGATCGGGACCCCATAACCTAGGGCTTATCGTATTCAAACAAAACAAAAATGATTACCTTAGCTCCTCGCTCTTTGCACGTGATCAAGCCCCATAAACCAAGGCTTCACTTCATAGTCTCATCATCAGCCCCTTCATTAACCCACTACTATGCTTCACTGTCATATCAAATTTCAACCGTCCATCATCAAACTCTTCTTAGCGACGCGATCTCACACATTCAACTTGTTTTCCAGTGAACAAATTGCTTCGTCAACGGTCAATCACTGAACAATTCTCCCACCAATTCTCTATCGTTCGATCACCATGGACAACGCACAGCTATCGTTCATATGAACTTCAAACACAAAGAAACTTTAATTGACTGTGTATGATCCATTGCTTGATCTCTGCCATTAGCATTATCAAATGGTTAAACAACCTTTCAAACCATTAATCGATTTCATTAACACTCAGAAGTTGTCAATCCCTTTCATAAATACGCAGTATTCGTCATTTTGACTGCGTCCAACCTTCATTCATGCTCTGCACGACCCCAATATCGACCTGCCTACAAATTCTTGCAATACATAAACAACTTTCATCAATCATTTAGAAATTCGATGGATGCCATCAATCTATTACACCTAGTTTGGTTTGAACCCCGATCAATAACTCCTTATGCTCTGTCCATTCCTTGGACCATACTCATAGTTCAAGTATGTTTACTGGACTATATTTCAAGCTAAGATACCCATGGCATCAACCTCCATCTTGTCACAGACTCAACACGCATTATGTATACCTCCAATACTTCCATATATCAAATCATGCATAACTACTCTAGTTTCATAGAGTCTTCTTGAGCCTGAAATGGCTTCTACAGGTTTTACATGTACCGAATAGCTATACACAGAGCTACTACAGTTTACTTCCATTGCTTAAACACATTATGCATAGCATATAAAGAATAATTACACACAGTAAGCAATTTTTTCTTTCATTAACACAAAGGTACTATACATGTCCTCTGAAAACCCTAATCTATGGCCTGATATGCTTCCCATTGCCAATTTACAGACTCTGAACCCTCTCTGAGTTCCTACCCAGTTTCCTCTTGTTATCCCCCTCTCCTCTTTGAGACTCACCTCTTGATTCCAAAAACTAACTAACTGACATATCCAACTCATATAACTGACTCCTAACATTTAGTAACTAAGTCTATTCTTAGGAAACTGCAATTAATTCACCTATGAATCTTCTAACTACTAACTGAAACCTTTGAGTCATCCCTTTGATTCAGGGTTTAATACCATGGCTTAATGCTCATCAAATTACCACTAACCTAGGTACATCCCTATCAACTCTTTACTAGGAAATTAGAGTATTTTGTATATAGAATTTACAATGATCCCTCTTGGTTTGATGTCAAAACCTTTAGGTCTAACTAGATATTGACACATGCCTTTGGTAGCCAATGCTACTGCATTAGGTTGCATTAGGTTGTTATTCACACCTATCTTTGTGAAAGGATTTAGCTCCAAATATATCAAGTACTCTACTCTTTAAGTTCTATGGAGATATGATAAGACTCTTACTTAACAATTTTTGATTCTTTATTTTATTAATATAGAGTAACTAGCAATTGCCCCAAGGAAGGTGCAATAATACGTCGATAAGATAGTTGTTAGCAGGTAAGCGAGGAAGAAAAGTGTAACATTGAAGTGAGGTAGTGGGAGATTGCAAGTAATACCAAAAAAAAATGGAGCACTTCAATGTATTGAAAAATCAGAAAATTAACAGTTTAACATTACATTATATAGTGAAGATGCCATTACATGGGAGAAATATATCTGATGAAGAAAAGAAGCCAATGCATAGTCATAATCTAGAATTACTTGTTGTCCATGTGGTTCCAAAGTTCATAATTGTGCTAGCATAGGTTGTCAAAGCAGCTTGGAAAACAAACATTTGACGACGGTTTATATAGTTCTAATTTCTCACATTAAAAAAAGTCCTGTTCAAGGAGTAGACATGATAGCACTATATGGTTTGGAAAAAATGGTACAAATTTGAAGACATTTCCTGCACTTCACAAATACAGAAAATAACATCAAGAAAAGTAAAAGCAAAGATTTCAGTATATATATACATTTGATAATTCAAGGTAATAACACAGTATTAGTAAACACTCTTGACAGTGTATGATAAGTAGCCAAACTAACGACTATCAATCCATCATACATCAATTGACACAATTGAAGACAATATCAGTACCCATGCTGCTGTTTTAGATGATACAATGAGCTGCCATCCACAATTCATTATCATCCAATCCATCAATAGATGATTGAAACAATTGCAAACAAAGTATTTATCAATAATTAAATCTCTAATCAAAACCTGTAGATTCTGGAATCTTGACAAATCTGCAGATTCTAGAATGGAGCTTGGAGGTACTGTTGAGTCTCCAGGAGATTTGGCAGTTAAATTTGGTGCCCATGAGGCAACAGATTTTGGCCTTATTAATGGAAAACTGGCATTACAGATTGCAAGCCCAACAAACTCTTTTCCATAGAGCTTTAAATTGTTTCCATACCTGAATCCTTCTTGCATTTGTTTAAAACCTAAAAAATACAAGAGAAACCACACTATATCAACCCATTTTTGTCATAAAAATATACTAGAAACAATTCTTACACTCAAACATACAAATTGAGGTTCTGGTTATCCATCAACTCTTTGCATTTATGTGGATAGATGTGTAGCCATGGATTGAATCTAGATGGTGCATCGGGTATATTAAACTGTACACTAACAATCCCAACTCAGCTGAATCAAATATGCACCCTGCACTAGAAGGAAACCTTGCATTCATAGGTTCAAACTGAGGATGCAGTGATCCATCATTTTTAGATAATGCAAAGCAGGGAACAACGTCCTCTAGGTTAGTATCACTTATATCATTCGTCATCAATATGCCACTGGCAGGTTGCCATAATTGAGGTGGAAAACTTGTTGTTTCCTGTGAAAAGAACTTTCACATAATAACATTCATTACAAACTTTAAAAATAATTTTTAAGATACCAATCAACTTTATTTCTATCAATTAACTTGTATAACAACTTGTATACAAATTAAAAACAGGGTAACCTAAACAAAGGATAACATAATCACCTTGCCACTAGTATTGCGATCATTTCGCTGCCATTTCCAAAGCTTGTGCACAAAATTGGAAGCCAAAGCCAGAATTGCAACTCCTGAATTAGTATATATTAATCTTGAAATCTACAGTTCATGAAAGGATAAATTGCTTATAACAAATAACTAAATCCCTACAAAGAAATACTCTTGCTGTAAGCTACAAAAACTGAAATGTACCAATTCTCACTTTATATACAAGCTCTACACAAGGGCATTGGGAATCAAAATATGAGTATGTACCAAAGAATGCTTCAAAGTTCAAATGCATACATGGCATGACACTTAGCTAAGAATAAATGTTTTGGAAACATAAGCTTGTGTTACCAAGCTAGAAGTTTAAAAAGAACACTATGTAAACAAATTAGGAGACCGTTATCCTCAATGCTCATATGTCCTAGATAGACTGTTTATGACCCCAGAGCACTCATATTTTCTCATACAAAAGCAAACATGAGGGTACGACCTAGATTATATCGATGAAAAGGATACCTAGGGAGTACATTGATTGAAAGCCATAACAACTCAGTAGCAGTAAATAAATGGATAGGAGTGAATGAGGTGCATATTATGAAAGGTATAGGCTCATACACACTGAAGAGGGCAAGCGCGTATCTACAGCCCTTACGTCAAAAGAAAATGGAATGACCAATGGAATTCCACAACAATGCTTTTAACAATACAAATCAACTTTCAACATAATCATGAAACATTATACACTATCAGTGTATCAAAAGTTTAATCACAAGCTGAGACTAATAAAAGAATTTTTTTTTCCCTCAAAATCCATTATGAGCTACTCAACCTAGGATAATACAGACCTTGCTTGTTGGTAGGTTATATGAGAGTCTCAAGGATCAACACTGAGCTGGCTAGATTATTTCAGTCAGCTTCCAGTTCTTGTTTTTATCTATTGAGTCTTCTGCTACCCTGACTTTATCTCCAACACTCCTCGAATCCACTCCATTCTGACAAATTCCACAGCCTTTAGTATATTTATAAAACATTAAGGAGTTCGCAATCAATGCCTTATGTAAGGTTTTTATCCTCGCAGTCTATGGATATCTTAAATCTAACTGTAGACATACCAGTGCAGCCATGGAAACTGCGGAAGCAACCCGATCAGATCTGCCAACAGTTTGTGCCCTAGATGTGCTTACAGCTGTCAACTGAGTTACCACTGATGCCTGCACAAACAAATCTCAGTCTAGCCAGATTTGAAGTAAAGCTTGAAAGCCAAACAAGTATATGTGCAATTCTTGCCTTTGTATCAAAAGGAACTCTTGTTGGATCAAAGGTACGGTTCTCAAATGAGCGCAATAATCGATGGCCATCAGCATTGACTAAGATTTTGATGCCATTATCACCGGTTGAAACTGCCAATAATGTTCCCTCCTTGTTGAAGCGGAGATGAGGAGTACTCTGAAAATGGACCAAAAATCAAAGCTAAATTAACCTGAAAGGCTTTCTTTTGAGCTATGCATGTAGGTTAAATAAAAAAAAAGTGTAAGAAACTATGTCAAACCATACAGCTAATCCAACCTCCGCATCAACAGTTGTCGGTAGGCTTGTATTGTCCATATCCCAAAACTTAATCATAAATTCATCTCCAGCAGCCAAAAAGTGGTTCTTAGTCGTATCGAACTGCACAACATCCGTAGAATGCTTACGAAATCCTACACTTTATAGTCCCTTCCCTCTCATTTCATTCAACAAGATACGATTCTCCTTCTTTGCTTGTTCCACATGAGAAGAGTCTGCATCACGTTCCAGATGTTTTTAGTCTCAATGAATTGTAGAGCTAATTAAAAACTGATACTTGCATGGAATATTTTACAAACAACTACACAGATACTTGCATGGAATATTTTACCTGTTGCATTTTTTCATTATTAATGAACCATAAAATTATATTAATTGATGTTTAACACCATATGAACTAAATGAACAAGCCAAACTCAAAATACCTCATCACCAGATTGCCCAATTGTCCTTGCTCGTTTTAGAATGTGGTCAGAATCAGATGATTGATAATCCCTCAAGGGAGCATTAGAAGGGGTCCTCAGGCTCTTCAACAAAGTAGCTACAACAACAAATATTTATTCGTGTCTGGGATGCTGGACTCATTTGCAAATATTTATCCATGTGAACAAACATTCGGATGGTTGTTAAGGAGGGTTTCAAACCATCCACTTCCAGATCTTTGCATGGATAATATTAGAAAATGGTACAGGAGTGCAAGAACATTCTTCTCTGTCAACCAAAGTTACAAATATTAGCCAACCATTAGACCTCACTAATGTACTCTACAAAATTAGTAACAAGGATGATTAAAGGGATTTAGGGAACATGTCTCACTGCTATTCCAGTACCTATTATAAGAGCTCGGTTGAGGGCAATGGACAGGAAAACTATGAGTATCTGATTGCTAGCACTGCGTATGATTTGTCTTGTTCTCCAAAGAGGAACCCTGTATTGATTTCCCAACAGCTATCCTCTGATCAACACTAAGAAAGCACATGAAATTCCACTAAGCCCAAGCAGCAAAAGTGTAAACAGCTTCCATCTCAACGATGCATGTTTTTGTTCATATTTTCCATGCACATATTAATTTAATTTTTCATGCAACAGTTCATTGCACATACAATTTAATTTGTCATCAAACAATTTTTTTTTATCAATTTCGACATTTAAAAAATTCCGCTATACAAATTTTTAAATATTTTTTCACCCTAATATATTTAACAGCACTACTTAAATTAAGGAGACACCTATAATTAATTGAGGAATTTTATCAACTGAACATATTATCACTTAAATTTGTTAAATGCTAATAATAACAACAAAGTGCTATTGATTAATATGGCTAAACATTTCGATTTCATTCCAAAACTACATATTTGATCAATATGATCCTATTTAAACTCGATGCTTTGAAGTATTTTTTTTTTTATTTAGTCCTGTCCCTTGTTGTGTCTTAACATTCTTCTAATTTTGAAAGAATTAACATACTGAAAATAATTAACAAAATTAACATACTGATTTAGAAAAAACAAAACAAATTTGTTATTTTAATATAATTTGTTTTAACTAAACATATTTAATTATATTTACGATTTCATAAGTAATTTAGCACTTCTTACTTGAAGTTCCATCTACGTAATTACTAAAGAGAGTTCTATATTTCCATGATGCCATTTGATTAGGTTTTCGCAGTGCTTCAAGAATAGTTGGGTACATCAATTGTTCCTTTGCTAATTATTGTGTTGGTTAACAGTTTTGACGCAGAGATGAAAATCTTTTTATCTCTATTTGTTCCAACCTTTAAAAATAGAAGGCACGTGTTTGAGAGGTTGAGAATCTTTTTCCCTTTTCAAATTGTTACCTTCATGAATATGCATGGTAGGAAACTTGTGATGTTGTTGGTAAGCAATGATCTGTACATCTAAGTATTTGTGTTGTTCTGTGGGATCCTATGGATTGGCTATTGGAAAGGATTCAAATTAAGATTAAATAGATAAATGTATGAAAAATAGAATGAAGTGCACATGTAGGGTGTGTTTCATAGACATACCAGCTATGATTTCATTTGGATTTTCTGGTGTGCTCTATAGCATTTCTCATGCTCTTGCAATCTACTGAGTAGGACAATTTGTAGCGTTGACTCCGATTGGAAGTGGGCAAATTTGGTAATGCAAAGTGTAATATTTTACATCCTTTTGATCACATCCTGCACTGCTTGATGGAGTACTTTGAATAGGGACATTAGCAGTCTAAATTCAGGTGACTCTAATATGCACCTTTCACTGGAAGCAAACCTTACATCCACAGATTCAAACTGAGGGTGTGGTCATACATCAATTTTCCATACTTGTATGTGCCTAAATGTGTAATATATGCGTATATACCTAGCAAACCATCTAAACTGTGATATGCACCATACCCAATGGACATGTTTAAATTGAGGGTGTGATGATCCATCAACTCATGTTTATGCATGACTATATGTAACGGTGCCTTAAATCTAAATAGTGCATTGGTTGTATTGAATATGGACACCAGCAAAGATCCATTGAAACTTGGATGACTTTTTTGTGATATGCACATCATAAAAGACATGCTTCTCCAAAATGCAGGCAAAATGACTATGGTTTGTTTGACTTAAACCTGCATAATGAAGGCTAATGCTATGAGTTATCATAAAATAACAAACTTATCAGTTATCCTACTCCATATTCACAAACATCAGTAAGCCATGAGTTTCAAATAAGTGAGCATACAGTATAAAATGGCATGAGAATCAAAGTAACTAATGATTCCACCTAGCCCGTTCCTAAAAGAAATATATTTTATCCATGGCTACTTTTCCAGAAGTAGAGAAAACAAAGAGTATAAATATAATTATCGGAGAGGAAAATTTTGAGAAATGATATTATTTTCCCTTGTCTTTAGAAAGTTGGGAATATAATCCCTTTACCTGGGAAAGCATAAAAAACAGTCCGGTATGGTGATCCCTTCATTTGCATCTGTTGCATGATAGTGTTAAGTGGGTAGCACAAAATTGTAGCAAAAGAGGCTGAAAGAATAGCTGTGGCAAAAGAAGCCTCTGTCTTCTTCCTATATTCCTTTGGAAGAGACTTCTTAACTCTGCCATTTAAACAAATGAAGGTGTGAGAAACTAAAGTAACCAAGACTAGATAAATGTTAAAGACATTGATCTAAAATGATATTCCAGAAGTCATATGCCTCGATCATGCAAACTTCTTGTTCATTCAAACCTTTTAAACACAATAAAAATTTATTTGGGATCATCACATATAGAATATCATATATTTCAAATAATAAACTTCAAAGGACACATACAGACTAGAATCTAGACTCACAAGTAAAAAATACAGAAGTTGACAGCAATGTAGGGTGCAATGCCAATAAGAGATGGCCCAAGTGCTCTGTAAAATGATGCAAATCCTTCCTCTCGCATCATATTTATTGCAACTTGCAAATTAAGAGGAAGCGGATAAAGAATAGATGAAATCAGTCTTAAGGCAGAAGGAATGTCAGGTTAAAACAAAAGAAAATAAAAACACAAATACTGAGCCTATATGAAGAATCAGTACTTGCCTCATGGTTTTGCAGGCTGGATCAACAACACTATCGAATACAGTATGCACTGTATCCCAAGGGATCACTTCCAGCATCTCCAAAACCTAAATAACATCCAGGATATGAAATATAGAAGTAAACTTTCAAGTCATTTAACAATTAATCGTTGGAAAGATGCAAACTATTTACAAGCCTTCTGCGGAGTTCAGTTGCAAGTTTATCAAACAACAATGGTGGAGGCAACTCTGCAAGCGTTAAAATACATAATTCATAAAAAGCATGAAAAACGTAAGAAATTATGTAACAGAAGTCAAATGTAATAAGAAAGAGTGCAATCCACCAAGTAGCAAAATAAAACCTCACCCTCAACATGTAGATCTAAATATGCATCATCCGCTGAAGTAGAAGCACTTGACACCCCTGGAAATGGAATCACTCCATAGCCCAAAGATGCACTTTCATCCACATCATGTAAAGAAAACCTGTGCACTACTTTAATGGTGTCCCCAATAATGTAAACCTTGAAAAGTACTCCACCTGCAATCAAGGTAGATTGCTTGATTAATTAACTACTTGGAAAATAAGTTGGAAGAGTATTGCTGAAAGCATTATGTAACTGAATTTTGAATAAAAAAAGACGAAGATTTTACTTCCATACCATGATTGAGAAACTCTTGGAGCACCAGAGGGGGATCAAGCTCTGATAGGCTGACCTGATCATATGCTAGTGGTAATGCATGTGACTTCGTTGTACCATCCACTACCAATGGCTTGGCAACTAAAAAGTATCTAAAACAGAAGTTAATATTCTTGATCCTAAGTTCACTTGAGGTTTCAAGCTTTTTTTCAGTCGAAAAAAATAGTTCCTTGATATTCTAATGAAACAAAGGTAACCTTGTACATCATCAAACAACTGTCCATACCCCAACGGGTCAAATAGAACAGTAAATATTACATTACAATGCAGTTCAAAACAGAAATATAACTATACCCAAGATGTGAAAAAATACTATCAGCACCTGGGTATCAATACATGAAAAGGTCCTCTCATAAGTCAGTAGTATATACATCAGTCAGAGAAATGTCCATAAAGAACATAACAAGAGCCCAGACACCTTATCCAAAGCAGGCAAGTGACTCTCAAAATTCCTATAACTGCTGCTCAGCATAACCAGAAATAACTCGAGAAAATCCATGAGATAAATATCTGAAATAGAATGAGAAAATTCTAAAAAAGCTGGATTGAGACTTCCCCAATAAACTCATCATCATAAGATTCAGTAAGTAAGAGATGACCAGGAGCCATACACAAACCCTCCATGGATAAGATGTCTGCCCTCTTGTTATGTTCCCTATAGACATGACTGAAATCCACCCAAGTGAATGAGGATATGAGTAATCTGGTGTTGTAGCACCAAGCCTCAAGGTTCACCATGTCAAGGGTAGATTCTCCCTTTGCCCAATTTATAATCATCGAGGAGTCGCCAAAGATATGTAGGTAAGGCAACCCAATATCT
This sequence comes from Pseudotsuga menziesii, assembly GCA_001517045.1. Taxonomy (NCBI): domain Eukaryota; kingdom Viridiplantae; phylum Streptophyta; class Pinopsida; order Pinales; family Pinaceae; genus Pseudotsuga; species Pseudotsuga menziesii. Next base: position 199,150 of record LPNX011199099.1, read on the forward strand.
TTGGCGACCCGTAATGATGCCCAAAGTGCTAAAAGTTCTGCGCTAGTATTAGTACTGCTCCCACATCCAAGCTTAAAAACTTCAAGGTCTCTACAGGCCCTTTAATTAAGATAACTTTGTACACTTAAACATTTCAGGTTTTCATATATTCATTGCTTCATGGGAATAATTTTTTAATTCCATGCATAAGGAAAGTTATTTTCTTTGTGAAATGTGCCAAAACAATCCTCAATAACTACCTCATATTTGCATCATAACTTCATACCAAATCTACCCTTCAACAAACTTTCAAATATGTCTACTGAAGACAAGGCTCTTCTTTGCAAAAAAGTGCCACATTTTTTCCTTACATTCCTCTCTAAGAGCACCTTGGGAATTCACAAGAAAGTGTTTTATGTCAAATATGTAAGTTTTTTGCATAAATTTTGAGCCCTTGTGTGCGAAGAGACTGTTCACCAAATTACTCTTATCTCATCCTACTTAGACAAGAGCTACCTCCTTCCAAACAGATAACTCAAAATAAAAGGCCATGAACAAGTGATCTACAATATCTAAATCGTGCTTGCAAAGTATGCATCTCTTAGCATGTCTAGTTTCTTTTATGTCTATTATCCTAGGTTAATAGCTTCTTAGCTAGTTATAACCATAAAATAATCTTTATTTTTAAAGGAAATGTTGATTTCTAGACCGCTCTCCCCAAATAGACTCTATATGAAAGAAGGCATTCTTCAATGCTTGCAGCATAACCCAACCTGATAGTGTATACCCTTGTTCCAATATTCTTGGACCACTTGAGTTGATCATATTCTTCTAAAAGTTTAATAGCACTATGGTTAACAATATATACAAAATGTATACTAAAAATATATACAAAATGTTTCAATTATTTAGCCAAATGACCTTGTAAGTTTACATCAAATTTCTATCACAATATATGTACATTATATACAACCTTTACGTGCTGAAAAGAGTGGGAGAGGATAATGGAATTCTTATTCATTGTAGTGGATAGGTAATGAGGGAGAAGCGATGATGCAATGGATGAAGAATAAATAAGAGTTGATATCAATGGGATAAGGTTAGGAATATAGAATAGAGGTTAAGAGGAGTTGGTAGGGTCACTTAGTAATGTTTACTGTGTATGAAGGAATAACCAAAACCAACTATAAATAAAAGGATCCACCATACTAGGTAACAAAGATTAAATGAAAGGTTCAACATATTCCATTTACCACCGTCCATAGAAGTCAAAGGATCCAACATTGTTAAAAAGAAACTTTGAATATATCATATTTTAAGAATAATAACAGACATAACAGTTTTCCATGAAAACCAACATTATTATTTGTTACATAAAGCTCCAAGCTCCAAATAGTTTACATGAAAGTAGTGCCAACAAGAAGTGGCAATGGTCAAAATGTCAGAACAAGTTATGCATGCATTCATTTTAAGTAAATGCTTCCTTTCGTAAATATTTGTTAGAGAAAACTATGCCTTTAATTCCTAGCCTCTACTACTTCAAAAGCTAGAATAAATTGAAATCTACAACAAAACCACAATAAATAGGAAAACCTTGACAATATTATCACAAACGAGGAAATGGGTACACGTTGCAAAAATGAATGTCATTCCTAAGTTGAACTATGGAAAAGTGAATAAATTTGAATGCTTTGAATAAAGAATAAAGTAGTAATGGTAAAAAACTCACAAACTGATACAAATTTATTACCAAGAGTCTTAGTTCAAGCTAAGCAACGACTAATAACACGATATAACATCCACCGGAAAAATTATCCAAGAGACATGGGAGATGCATCATTATTAAAGAACTTAGTGAAAACATAAAAATTGAAAATACAGACAGGGCAACAAACAGAGGTGTTGAAGCATATGGACAACCGAGTGGTGTTACTAAAGAAGGGAAACCCAGATCTGTCAAAGATTGCCCTTGTAAAGCCATGCCAATAGATTTTTATGTGCAGAAGGCAAATGCAAAAAATCCGCAATGTTCAACAACAAAAATATTTTTCGGTACTCAAGTCCATGTAGCATAATCATGAATGGCAAGAACCTGTCAATGCCTTTTAATGAAAACTCCCTTTAGATGGTCATAAAAATTAATGTGATCAGGACTGTCCAACTTGCACCATTTTTCACCTAAGCTTAAAATTAGAACGATGTAATTATTCATTGAACAAAGCTACCAACTTTTCAGATTGCACTCAGAGGTATGCTACTACCCTTGATGCATCTGGACCTAATGTAAGATTGTCAACGCAAGGCAGAAATTCTATTAAGAAAAAGAAAAGTCAGGAATGTCGATAACTTAAATGCCTTTCATTGAAAACACTCTTTAGATGCCATCAACATTGGCCTGATCAACACTATCCAGCTCGGGCTATTATTTTCACTGAAGGCTGGAAGTCAGAACAATATAATTATTCAATGAACAGAGTTATCAAATTTATGGATTGCACTTTGAGTTCTGTTGGTGCGACTGATGCATTTGGCCCTAATGTGAGTCTACTGTGATTTTGTCACCGCAAGACAAGAATTATATGGAGAAAGAGCGAAGTCAGGAAGCTTCATAAAAAAAACAAAGGTTGAACATATCTCTCCACATAATATATGGAAGACAGATGAAACCAACAGAAATCTGCCAGTTTCTAATACCAAGCAAGTGGCATCTCAGATCCAACATCAGCCTAGAAAAGAAAATGAGTGAAGCAATAGTTTGATGAAGCATGAGACAACTCCAATTTGTTACGATTAAAATTGGATGGTGTTATCCTTTTCAGAGTATAATTTACCTTATCTTTATTTTGTTTACATTAATTTTGCATTTCACAATGACTGCAAATTTTGTTGGATTGGTACACGTATTACATAGTTTCAACCAACAGACTTTAAAAGTATCATAAATTTTTTTTGGTAAGAATTCTCTTTTCATGGACATTTGAACTCCATATTTTTTTATATAACTGTAAGTTTTCGCCATACTTCAATCTCACAATTTATACATAGGGAAATGATATAAACTCTAACACTTCCTATTTTTTTTAGCCATTAATGGTACCAAACTTTTGGTACATGATTGTGTCGAGGCATAGTGTCCATTTGAACAAAATTAACTTGTAAACTACTTCTATTCAAAGGGCCATTGTTACCCTACTTTGAGTCTTGCTTGATCTTTCGTATTCTTATCTTAGAATCCCATTTTCTCACAAAAGCAAGCCACCCCTAAGACGGCCTATGAAAATAATTTCTTGGTATGACAATTTTCTAATATGTGCCAATCTGTGCAAATCAGTGTACAAGTTCACAATCTTGAGCTGGATGTGGTGCACTTGTGCCAGCTACAATTGTACTATGAAGAGGGAGCTCACTGCACTATGAAGAGGGAGCCCCATGCCAACTCTACAACCTGATTTTCCTATTCCAGATAGTTTCAGAGAACGAACAGGAGGCCATGAAATAAAGTTGGTCAAGCTATTTGTAAAAACCAGGAGTTGAGGGTTAGTTTAAACATGAGGTGAAAAGTGAAGCAAAAATAGAAGGAAATAGAGGACTGGAAAGAAATTCACAGCATCCTTGATGAGATGCTGAAGATACAAAGGCACCAGATTGCTTTGGAGACTATTATAACTTATGATGGACGGGAGAGACAACTGTAATTAAACAAACTTGGCTGGTCTAAGCAAGCCAACAGCCAACACAGAAGACAACCATCAGACCTTGTATCCCGATTGGTTGGACTTGGAGAGTAAGCTTTCTTCGATGGACACTACAGTACTTTCCCAGCTAAATCCATCATTTTCTTGTTCCCGCTTCGATCAAACAACCTGAGATTTTTAGGTAAGGAGGTCAAAAGTTTTTATATTAAGCAGTTCGACTCCCAACTCTCTGTTCTCGGTTCTTAACTTCTTCATAGCTCATTTTGTCACCTGCAAAGGCCTGTTATACATTTCATGGGAGAAATAGTTCCAGGTTTTGATGATTGTCACCTATTTTTTGAAATTGTGGCTAGATTCATTGCTTAAACAATATCTCATGCTTCTAAGAGACTTTTTGGTTTTTAGTAAGAGGTTCTCTCCCTTTCTTTTGTTTTCTGATCTCTATTTTAATGAAAGCCAAAACCTTGGTGATTTTTCTACCTGAATTGGTCATAGGAGGGATGGTTTAAAGGTAGAGGATTACTACTGGCCCCTCCTCATTGTAAATGCTTATTTTTTGTATTTTAATAGAATAAAATCATTTGAAGTGACAAAGGAAAAAAAAAATCCCATATGAGGCATGACGAGCCTAGGATTAGAGGTGGTGCCATGACAAAATCGAAGAGGCATACAACATGTGGGTGTGAATTAAATTTCAGAAAGGGCAATGCAAATTATTGGAATATCAACTGATGCCAAGTGTTTCTGAAAATACAATAATCCTCATCGCTTCATGCTGAGGGATCAATGAATGAGAAAGTGCATGCCAACCTGTGTGAAAGTTTCAAGCCCTTCTAAAATGAATTTAAAGCAACTCGCCTTGATTTTGAGGCCATGGCTATTTTTGAACTTCAAATCAGCTGTGATGTCAAAATCTTCAGTATCATTGAGATAAGCAATACAAGGAAAAACTTATGAAACTTCAGAACAATCGACTTCCCAAATTGAGCTAACCTATATGAAAAGTTAACTATGCCAAAAACTCCAAAGACAATTCTGTTTAATAAACCTCACACATTTATAACAATGGAATGCCTTTCTAAACTTTTTGTTGTTCATAGTTGGCTATATTTCAATAGTCCCTCGTAGATACAACACCTTCAATTAGGAATTCACATAACCATACGAAAAACGCATTGGCTATAAACAGAAGCATAGTAAAGACACATTATGATATCCTCAAACAATTGCAAGCATTTGGGTATTTCTGATCCAGGGATTCGGCACCAAATAAGTACAAGAAGTCCGGCTTAGATGGGTATTAAAATATGAATAGGTTTTCAATAATAGAAAATTTCCAATGGAAGCAGCCTGCTCCCTAAAGAAACGATTTTAAAAGCCAACTTTAACTTCAACGTAAAGAAAGAAGAACGTGAAGCTGCATAAACCAGCACAACTAATAAATTACCATGTAAGCATCACTGGGAATTCAAAATCATAACAGCATATATAATTTACCAAACCACAGAACACTACAAGAGAGTGGAAAAATGAAATTGCACAACAAATTTGCAATAGAAATGAAATTGCACAAAATGAAATCCAGGAGGAATGGAAAAACAAAGTACTTGTGTTTTTTCCCTCTTCTTTGGCTCTTTGAATCAGAATTCCTGCAAAGGTATTCCTACAAACAATGCAGCTTCTTTGTGCAAACCCAAATAGTGCAAATCCTTTAAAACTGCAAACTAAATGTGACCAGTAAACACCATTTATGCAGGAGGGAGGGGCGGTCGCCATGAAAAGATGTTCAACCACCTCCTCCATGAATAGCAAGCTATATATGGGGTTTAATAAATTCAGAATAAATGCCAAACTGAGCAAAATGAGAAAAAAATAGACGCCATCCTCTAATCATTTGACCAACCCTAGAGTCACTTCACGTTTCTACAGGGCTCTCCAGAAATCGCCTCATGGTACTCCAGAATCGCCTCTTTCACAGGACGGGCTCTCTAGAAATCGCTTCACGACACTCCAAAATCGCCGGACAACTGCGGTTCTGACCAACTCAATAGTCACGACTCTCCAAAAATCGTCGGACTGTAGAAGAAATAAAAACGTGAAACTGCATAAACCGGTGGACAATATAGAAAACCTATGAACAATGTGCAGTCCAGGAGAAGACACACGTAAAAACCAGAGGTACGACGACATCTACAGTGTTTTAGAACTAAAGTTCAGAGAAAAACACCTAACGATGTAAATATAAAATGCTTTAGGTTTAGGAACTAGAGGTATATCTATTACTTGATCCAAGATCCAAGATCCCAAACCTTAAGATTTTTGTAAGCCAGTCCTTCCTGTGAACGTACTCCCTATATACCACAAAAACTTTTATAATTTTTTGAATATGTAGAAAAAATAATGGCATGAATGTCTTCTAAAAACAAAATATGCATTCCTAGGCATATGATTTGATCCAAACAAGAAAAATATAATTACCACACGATAAATCCATACCTAACAGTATGGTATATGCAAAGGATGAAAATTCATGCTCATGAGTGGAGATCCCTAATTTGAAGTTCATTCAAGAGTCTTGGGAAGGTCATCTTGTTAATATAAGCCCTATGGAATATTTGGACCAATAAATGAGTTGAAGCACCTAATATTCAAATAATACCGTTGCTCATACAAACAACCACATTGATACTTGCATGGAATAATTTACCTATGGCTATTCCAGACGCTATCAAAACCAACAAAAACCCAAAAGCGAATCAACTATACAGTTATAATGCATCATAATGCAAGTCCTTCATGATTACAAAACCCCCCAAAATGGACATTTTTATTCAACAAAAACTCAGAATGAGTGTTGAGATTACCCGACAGATAAAGCCATGGTTCTATGAAGAACTCTGGCATTGCCCTTGTACTCAATAGAGTTAATGGGCTTCTTCCTATGTTGTAATGTGTTATTACATGTAGTTTCCAATGGTGTTTCAGCATCCAGTACTACTTCAGCAGCTCTAGAGAGGCTCCCAACCGACCGAATGAAGCTGGCAGCGACTAACATAGGACATCATAGAGAGGACATAGCAATTAATTGAACGCCAAGCAACAACTAATGGTTGCAGCTTGCAAGATAAGGTTAAAGTTGTAGCTAAGTTTAATTTTTATATCGTAAAAGCTCGTTAATGACATGACACTACAAGCATGGCGTAGATGACATAGCACGACATGTAGCACTTCCATTTAAATAAGGACCATAATGTCCATAATGTGGTGTGTAATTAGTTGTAGTTATTTGACAGAGCTCATATTGCATTAATTAATTAATACGATAGATAATTAATGAGTTGACATGGTCAATATGACTCTTGAGTCTTAAGACTGTAAATTAAGGAAGAATTGCTCAATGCAGGGTGTCAGTACAAATAGAAATGGCAATAAACCCCTGAGTGGTAGTAACATTGACCTCTTTCCAGCATTACAAAAAATTGCCCTTCTCAATAAAAAAAATTAAACAAAAACCATTGTAAGACAAAACACACATCTAGTTTGCTACAACCACAGTAAGGCTCCTCATGGAAACAATAATAAAGGAAAACAGAAGAATGGATAAACCATTAAACTGATCTCCAATGTGTTTGAGGCATTCTTTGATTTGCCTAATGTACACAACCCCTTTCAAACAACTCTGCTGGATCCTTCCAAGGAAGGTGATTTAGGAAGTGGCCTAGATCAACAAGACTGCTACGAGGACAATAATAAATAGAGACCATGATAATAGAAGCTGGCCTCCCAAGATATTATGGGAACAAAGTGTATATACCAAAGAATCTACAATTTCAGTTTAATTCACCATAAGTTGTCCAAGACACAGGAAATTGGAGAAGCTCATGTCAATTCTCCTATATGTAAGCAGTGGTGTTTTCATTCTCAACTATTGTCAAAGAAATGCCATTTACTAATGCTTAAAAACAACTTTCAGTTTCCTTATAAAATTTTCATTTTAACACCTTTCAGTTTCGTTGTAAGATTTTCGTTTGAAAAAGGCAAGACACAACCAAAATTTTCCGCTCATGTCTAAACACTGACAAGAAACATGAAAAGCATCAATATGAACATCGAATTTGAATCTTTAGAGCTAGATATGCATACATGTTGGAGGTTAAATACATCTGAAATAGATACAGAGTGGAATGTGCACATAGAAGATGTGAACAATGTACGGTTGAAAACATTTCAGCAAATACAAACCAGTGGAAAACACAATGAACTAAAACTAATAGCAACCGATCCGAAATAATAGGACCTTATAATATGAAAAACACAGTAAGTAAATACTTTTGAAACATTCAGAAATATTTACTTACGGTCGCCAGTTTGAAAGTCCCTTTAACAAAATAGAAACAAGTTCCAAGCATGATATGAAAATGGGTAATGGGCAACATGCTTTATAGGAAATTAATATGAAAAAAAAAAGTTAACTTAGGTTACCAGTCTGAAACACACTTACATAATAGAAGTAAATCCAGAGCAGGATGTGTAGATGGGTAATGGGCAAGATGCTTTATAGGACCTTAATATGGAAAACATAACAAGTAAATACTTGGTGGCCAGTCTGAGAGTAGTTTTAAAATAACATAAGCAAATTCAGAGCGGGATTTGCAGGTGAATAATGGGTAAAATTCTTTAGAGGACCTTTATATGAAAAATATAGCAAGAAAAATACTAAGATCGCCAGTCTAAGAGGGGTTTTACAAAAATAAGGAAATTCCAAGAAGAATATGCAGAGGGGTAAAGGGAAAAATGCTTTAATGATAGTCATAGGGTAAACTTATGCAGCAAAGACAGAGTCATAGACAAACTCCATAAGATCAGTTCCAGAAAGATAGCACATGGAACATAGGAAAAATAGTTCCAGTGCAAGATAGCCATATGAAATGTAACCAAAATGCATTGGGAGTAATTTTAGAGCAGAAGATGCATATAGATCATGGATAAGTTGCATTACAAACAGTCATAGAGATATATAATTGCATTTAAAATGTTTCCAGCGCCAGATTTGCAGTGAGATATTAACTGCATGTATGGAAAATGATTGCAAAACAAGTTATGAATAAGAAATCTAGGAAAAACCCACATCTAAGGAGGATATGCGCATGGGATTTTCGCAAAATGGATGAGAAACAGTTTCAACTCAAGATGTGCAGTTGGGCCGTAGTTAAAATACATCAGACGTAGCTTCAGAAACAGAGATGCAAATAAGTCACAAGCATAATGCATTTAAGAGAGCATTGAGCAAGATTTGTAGTTTGGCCACGAGAAAAATGCATGGGACAGAGCGAAGAGCAAGATTTGTGATTGGGTCAAACAAAAAATGCAGTAATAGACCAGTTTGAGCCATCACAGGTAACGGGAAACATAA
>LPNX011199117.1:6979-17251 GCA_001517045.1 Pseudotsuga menziesii
ACTGTGTACATATTAGGTGGGAAGAAAGGCTGGGAAGTGCCCCTAGGAAATAGATCTGGATCTCGATCGGCTGATGTCAGCTACAACCATTGGGTGGAAAGGCACAGATTTCAAATTGGAGACTCCCTCCATAAGTACTTATTACAGCTACTTCACATTGTCATTGTAATTGAATTTGAGTTTGAGGTTTTAGATTAGCATTGTCATTTGTTTGTGATTTCTTTGGCCATGATTATCCCATGGTTTGAATTTTATTCCTCATCCCCAATATTCATATCACTATGTCAAATTAAAAGAAAACCTTGACCCCTTAATATGAGGCAATATATTTTTTAGGATTTTTGGAGTATTTAAACCCCCAATATGAATGGACGTGATATAATATTTCCTTGCTAGTGAAACCCCCATGCAGGCCCCCAACACTCACCTATGGCGCATCTTGAGCCATGCAAGCTATTGCTCCATAAAATGACTTGCACAAACTTGGTTCTAAAAATCCTAAATGATTTTCACCAACTTATCCTTTTATGCATGCACATCTTCTTCGACCTTCTGCATGTGCTCCACCAAGTCGGAACTAACGTGTTCTAGCTTGTTTCTTTCCATCGAGGCTGCAACATCACGGACCTTTTGGTGCACAAGATGAATTATCCCTGTGACTCTTTCTGCTTCTTCCTGTAGCTCTGTTATCTTTTCATTGCATTCTTGTTGTTGTGTGTGTATCACATTGGTTTGTTGTTGCATGCTATGCATCTCTGTGGTATTGACCTTTTTCTACTCCAGGGGCATTTGTTTTATCTCATTCTGTATATGAGCAATGTTTGAATCTAGTGTAGTGAGGTCACCTGCAATAGTCTTCGATTGGTCATCATCCATTAAAGTTTCCCAAGCGTAAGAGACTTGGTCTACCGCCTTGGCACATGCGTGTTTGGAATTTTCGATTTCATTTGTATTCGCTATGGATGCATCTCTTCTTTGTGCCGATACTTCTGAAGGTGTGATGGGTGCCCTTTTCTCTTTTAACTACACTACTTCTTTCTTAAGGTCTATTACTAATTCTGCTATCTATGCTATTTTGGCATCCGGCTCCATTTTCGGTGTTATTCCTTCTTTTGCTAAGATGCTATAGGAGAAAGTGACTGCTTCACTAATTCTTTGGTAGTTACCATCCTCCTCCCATTTCTTTTGTTCAACTTCTTGGATTTCACTTTGCAATCTTCTGTGATCGTGATGGGTAGCCTTTACTTGTGTATCAAGGTGACAGTCTCGTAGCCTCATTTTGGTATTAACAACATTCTGGACAGCATAGACTTCATTCATATGCATAGATGAAAAATATATAATGAGTTATTTAGCATCCTAAAAATCAAGATTATATTCCAAGGTTCCACACTTAACAACAGTCTTAGGGACGTGTAGCATTATTGGAAGGGTTGGTAGATATACCATAGTTTGCTCCGTTCAGAATGTTTGAGATGGGGCTTCGGAGTCCACTGTGGTACTTGGACCATCAACACCGATATTAACTTCTCCCACTGCTTTATAGAGAACCATAAGGAGGTCAATGAATGTACTTGAAAGTTCCTCTTGTCGTTCACCTATAGACATGAAACTAGATTGTATAGATTCAGTAATTGTGTCAGTCATCAATTGCATATCATCATTGTCCAAACTAACATTGTTTGCAATTTAGTCATCTTTCATCTACTTCTTTGCTCTTCTTGGCTACACTTGCTGCTTTTGAGGTTCCTCCTCCTCATCTTGGTCCGCTTGAGGTCCCCCCTCCTCAGATTGTTTTGCATGAGGTACCCCCTCATCACGGTCGATTACTAGGTCTATAAGTGATGAGGGGGTGTGACTTTCATCAGAGTGCCCACTCCTTGTGTGGTCTTCTTCTTCACTTTCCTCCTCTTCTTGGTCCGCATAATCTTGTCGTTGGATCTATTCTTCAAGTACTTGAATATGCCACACTTCCAACCATTGATTAACAATTTCTTGGACCTCATCCTTAGTTATGATAAAGTTAGCTTGTATATTTAGCTCTTGAGGTCGTTGTCGTGGCTATAGTAAACATTGTGTGGTCCCACTGCAATATTAACAATGGAATGAAACTGTTGGATAGTGGAAACATCTAGCTTGGACATGCTTCTTACCTTATGGCGTATAGCCTCTGCATACATAAAAAATTCAATATTTCTCTCATGTTGTCATTCTGGGTGCTCCTTCTTAAACCACAGGTTTTGGTACCTCACCCCTTGATAGGGCACTTCCTGGTCAACACCTTGGTATCCTTCTGGTTTGTACCATGCAATGAATGAGATTAGGATTAACAACCAAGAGTAGTGGAATGCCTAGCCCCATTCTTGTGCATCAGTGGCATCTTGAATAATCTCTTTCAACAAGAATTAACACCAATTGAGTTGAACTCCTTCCACGTAGATGTCTCCAAGCGCAATTTATCCTATCGAACACTTATCTAGACACAGTTTGTGGAGCAACTTAGATGTTAATAATTTCATGCCAAAGATAATAGTGAGGTCATTAATGGTATTAATCTGCAATGCTCGTTTATGTCTTTGTAGGCCAAAATTTTCCTTCATTCGCTTAGCTAGGGCTGCCTCTTGATCCTTTTTTAGTAGTGGTGTTGGGTTCATTCTAGTAGATGGTAGGCCTACAATATCAACAATGAGATCGATAGTCACATGTATGTATTTTCCTAGACAAAGAACCCCATCATGGAAAAGTAGTAATAACTACTTAACACATGTGTTAACTTGGGTACTGCACCAAAAATGTGGCATGCATAAAGATGATAATATGTCATACTTCTCCATCTTTTCATACCATTCCTGTATAACATATATGTGAGGCACCTCCGGTGTGTCTTGTACCATTTTCGTATAACATTCAAGATCTAAATCTAGTTGCGTCTTGGTGTCATGGTCACCATAATATAGCCTTTGTACTTTGGGTAAAATATATTTTACTACCTTCACACCCTCTAGTACTAACGACACCCATAGTGGAGCCTTTCCTTTGTTCAGAATGAAAACTCTGGTTACATTTCTGCATCGGGGTTAAACATATGGTGGCAATAATTTTCTTGTCTCAAAATCAGCTGAGGGCATGATTGCCTCCGAGGGTGTTACTCATTTTTCCTTTTGCTTTCTGGTGCTAGTGTGTTGTTCCTACTAAGGCACTGATGGGCTTGGTCTATCCTTCCAAATCGGTTTAGCAGTCTTCTACTTGACTCTCGAGGTGGTTTTCTCATTATGAGGGATCATTGGGGTTGTGATATATCTAGTAGTATATTCCATTATCGGGGTGGGTACGACAGGCTCAAATTCAACTGTGCTTGTACTTTAGACATAAATGACCATACTATAACATCACCAACTCATTTCACGGAGTTTGTCACAATAGTAGTGTTTTTTCTTGGTATGCCAAGGTCGAAGTCAAGGTAATGAGGTGTAATAAATACCCTAACTAATGATAGGCATACTGCGTATAATTCAAAATTTTCGAGAAGAATCTGTCCTTTTCGTCACATAGGCATACCCTAGTTCTTAGATCCAAGATTTTTTCATTATTCCACTACTGTCTTGTCGCTGAATTAGTAGTTATTTTTAAGCATTAGGTTGGTACGCCACAAAGCTCATTGTTAGTTTTTTTATGCCCTTTCTAATAGGGTGTCATGCATCTTCACATGTGCAATCTATTTCCACTTCGTACATTCCTTCTGACACAAGAAGATTATGATGGATAGGTCACTATCCAATAGATTTTGCATGATATTATCGCATGTGGTTTAGTTATGCATAGTAATGCTACATTGATGGAGGTCCATGGATGCAACGGGTGTCTCTTAAAAAATTGTCCCCCTTAGTACCCATGGTGTACATCAATTGTTGGTTGTTTACTTGTAAATTCAAATGTTTGGGTAAAGTTTAGAGTTAAACTTTTCCACTGGCAAGTCGCTAGTTCCTCATTACAGCTCCTATGAAGTGTACCAACTTCTTGGCAAAATTTCCAAGGTGTGGATGAATCAGTGAGCCCATTCCTGTGGTGGATATGCTTGGCAAGTCGTGCAACATTGCTCAATACCTAGATCTGACAATCATGTTTATTTCTGATCAGTGTGGCTGATTTCATTTCCAAATATGATCTCCACCAGTATTCTAGATTGCGGCCAATCGAAGATTTATTGTTTATGTGTACACCACCATCAAGCGGGCATAACTTTTAGCACATAGTCCAAAGCGGACAATTGATGTGATTCTGTGACCTTTTATTCAAATTCTTCCAAGAAGGATTCCAAGTTAGATAATCCTTCATACCTAGGCAGTGGGATTGCTTTGATTCCTACTCTTCAACTAACTTTTGTGATCCTTGCACATTTGCGCAATGATACTTTGTGCATCCTATTCTACCAATTTTCTAGGGCTTCTCCCAAGTTGGAAGTGCACAAGATGACACTGCACCAACTCAGGTTTCCATCAGTTGTGGCATTAATATAATATTTTGTTGAAGACATGACATTATATAGCTAGTCCAAATACTTCTCTCTCCCTTCGCTATGCACTGGCTCAACATTTAGTTGTTCTTCAAGGGGATAAATGGGCGCAACCACTCTCATTTCAGAATCCTCAAAAGACAGGATCTTTTTCTTGAATTTTATGATTGTTTGGTTATCAATAGACCAATCAATCCATATAAGAATAGGGTAGGGATTTGTGTCATCAACAATTTTAATGACCTCGAAGTCAGCATATGTTCTCAGGCCTTCAATGTCCAAGGGAACTTGGAATAGTTTACAGATCGGTAGCACCTTTGACTGGTTGGAAAGACATAGTTGAATAGGAGACGAGTCTAGTCGCAGCCTGTTCATACTTTCCCATGTCTGTCATGTCAATATATTGACATCTGATCCCAATTTGAGTATGATATAATCCATATCATAATCTCCTATCTCCACAGTCATTCACAATTCTTGTCCTATCTTTTGTTTGCTTCTGACTTGGTTGACTCTTATTTTAGGTCTTAGCTCTATTGTGTTATCTTCTATGAGTGATGAAAACTCTACGAAATCATATTTGTCATGGATTAGTGCTAAAACAATTTCGAAAAAATCTTTGAAATTAAGAACCTTTTTAGTGGCCAACCTTCTGATTAGTTGTTCAAATATTTTGGGCATAGCTCGCACTTGTCCTGATGTCAACTATTGATTGGCATCAAAAAAATATTATCGTGCCTCCAAGAATACCTCCTTCTCCTATTGTACATCTAGCAGAGCTTTCTTTTAGGCCACAGGTAGCACCTATGGGTGTCCTTGTCGTGTAATTTGGTCTTCTCCCATCTCAGAACCTCCTCTTATAACTACAACAAGGTTGGGTTGTCTTGGATCAACATAAATCATTTGGATATTTGGATTGGGGTTTGGATTCTTATTCTGCACCAAGTTGGGGTTAACAACTATTCTATCCTTCCATTTCAGAATAAGCTACAGACGTTGTTCTATAGTGTGATCAAATGCTTTACAATATGTACAAGTTTTTGCAGGACTTTGACAATCTCGGGAAAAATGACCTCTAAAGTCCCCGCCCTCCCTTTGTGGAGGGTACTGTTTTTGTTGAGGATATTGGTTTGGATGGTATTGCGGTTGAGGATATTGTGGTTGAAACTATGCAGACCCGATATTGAGGTTGTGCTTGTTCAACTTGCATTTGTTCCTCATTCTTCATTAGGTAGGTATCTATCATTTTTTCCTGGAGTAGTTGGAAGGATCCGCAATCCCTTTCATCATGTCATACCGATCCACAAAACATACAATACAGACTACTAGGTGCACTTAAAATATGTTTTAGGTACATACATTCCTCAAACTTGTGACCTCTAGTTTGGCATACTCTGCACCAACAAATGCCTTGGGTATTTAATGGGTTTGGGGCACCGCCTGCGACATAATTCACGAGCGCCAGGAAATTATCCTTATGGTTCCCATATATTCTGCACCTAGTACACCATATTTCTTCTTGAAATTATTTTCCTCTTTTGATGTCCTGGAGCTGCACTGTAAGATTGGCCAGCTACAAATCTTATAACTTCATGGATATCTACAGAGCCTATGTCTGCAACAGAGATTTTTTTTCATCAAAGTTGTTTGAATGTGTGGCAACAAGGAGGCAATGAACGATTCCTTGTGTTGCACATCTGACATTTGAAAACTGACCTTGGCCATTAACTTCTTAAATCTCTCATCAAAATCCAAAACAGACTTTGTCGAGAGCTGCTTCATCTCCTTGATCTTAGTGATACATTGTGATTCATACTTCAGTTTGTTAAATTCATCAACCAATTTGAGTCAAATTTCATTCAGTTTTTTTGGGACCACTCCTACTGGTACTATGGAAAAATTCATATGCCAGCCTAGCGCTCAACCTCGTAGAGTCCTAATCATTTGCGCTTTTTTTATTTCCTCATCATAGATCTGTCGTACAATCTATATGATGTCACCAAGAAACCAATGTTTTTCTTGGTCTTCCAGCCCATTCCCATTGAATATTGGGAGCTTAATTTTAGTTCCAGCATGTGACCAAAGCGCAATGTCATTCCAAGTGTTATACATGTATGTATGTTTAACTAATGTAAACTTATGGACCTATGCTCCATGAAATACAATCATAGCACAAATTTATGGTGTTGATTTATGGACCCATCCTCAATGAAATATATATGTCTCCTTTATGATTCAGATTGATAAATATCAAGCGAAACCACAATACTCTCCTACAATGTGTAGAAAATTCTACAATGTTTGCTTCAACATATGGACCTATGCTCCTTGGAATTTATATGTCATCTTTATGATTCAGACTGATAAATAACAAGCAATTGCATTCAAGTTAGGATAGCCTTTACTAAACAATGTATTTGTGTTTATAGATTTTGTCTAATAACAATATTTGTTATTTTTATAGCTTTCTCTCACAACCATAACTGTTACCAAATGTGGTGACATTGCCACCTGGTGGCTCTTGTTTTTATTATATTTTAGTTAATATACTTTTATTTTAATTTTATTAATAAAAGAATATTCGCAATAAAATTAAATTATAGCATTATCTATATAAGTGAAATAAATTAAATAACAATTATCCTCCTAAGTATTGTTTTGAAGGAAACAAATTCCTAAAAAGTTATGTTTGTAGCTTGCTAATTGACTTAATTACAAAACACATTTGAGATATCTATGTGCAACTTGGGTTGTGCCATTGGGTGGAAATGGGATTTAAATAAATAACAAGGAGTGAGGGAGCTAGGGTTTCGCGAAGAAGTGAGGTGGGGCATGAGTAAGGAGTTTTATGATTATCATGGGCATTATCAATATCTTCCTACTGCGACATTTGGGTTGAAGTAGCTAAGTGCATGTTGAGTAGAAAATCTAAATTACATTTGTATACTTAGGAGATAGGATATGCTTAATTATTGGTAGTTTCCCAATATAATAGAATTTTCTTAGGAAATCACAATTATATAAAAAAAATAAATCAATTGAATATCAATAGATTATGGCAATATGTGAATTAGCCATTGCTAGGATATTGCATATGGTACCCCTATTCAGGAAACTAAAATCCTTAATCTAAATCACAAGACTAGATCTTAATGATTTCCCAACACATGACTTTGTATTTCTAATTGTAGATGGTGAGCTAATCAAGGATAATTTTAGGGGCGAAATTTAGCCCATGGGCTATTTTTAGGGGGTTTTCACGAAAAAAAGATTCGCCATTTTGCAATTTTTGAATCCCTCTTTCGCCCAATTTTGATGGGGTAAACTTTTTTCACCCTAAAAATTGCCAAATTATTATATAAATGATATAAAACCCTTGGAAATTAAAATATTTTTTGAAAATATCACCAAACATTTTATAGTTGGTGTTTTAAGAATTGGTAAGATTCGCCAATATTTATACACTTTTAAATAAGTACGATTCCTTAAAATCATCTCTGGAGCTAATTAGAAATTTATAATGAATGAATAGTGCATCATAATAACTAGATTGTCAACGTAAATGATAGTAGAAACACAAAAATAAAGTGACAAACATCCTAGGCTAATTCATAGATTTTTTCATTCTTCTTGAGAATTTGATTTTCAACTCTCTCTGGATGATGGTTTGTTCTTGATTGTTGGCCTAATATTCCCTTGTATCTCAACCTGAGGTTCAACAACAACACAATACCAACAAAACACCAAAGTACATCGTCTCGACAGAGCATGCTCAGTTAGCAACACCTGCAAGGTAGGCGCAGTCTCACCTGAGATATCTTAATGTGTAACTGCCAGAACCATGTTTTCATAGTTGGAGAGGGATTATAGTCCCTTGGTGCACGACCAAGGTGCTCGACAGAGATGGAGGGATGGAGTCTTGTACTATGGGATAGAGGTACAACTGTGTGCCAAAACTGACATGCGGCACAACCTTTTTTTAACCACTTAACAACTAGCGCAACTATGCAGCACAACTGATTCCTTGAGAATAGTGAACAATGTGCAAATTGTATTGTAACTTAGCATATTAACCATGAAATCATAGATAACATGGAAAATTTTCATTAAACATTCATTCATTCACTGATTGGTAATATTGTGACATGCATTGAATGGTAAATGTAACAATATAAATTAAGCAAACATTCACATAAGCCTTCAATATTCAACAACATTCATTCATTCGACATAGGAAGTAACGTGGAAACCCATCAGGGAAAAACCACGAAGGTGCTCTTCATCTAGCATGAGCAATGTTATAGAACTTTACAGTTTGCTACTTGCAGACTTTTCTTAAGATATGACTTTTGCTCAAATATTTTTGCTCTCATGATCTCTGGTTTATTGCTTCTATCTACTTCTACTAATGTGCACATAGCCTGGATCGACTCTTCTACTCTACTATCTATGCACCTAGCTACATATTTACAGCTCAATAGCCTTCTACTAGAATCCTCTTTTGAGCCAACAATGAACTCTGAACTACTAAACTGAGTCTAAATTACTGAACTTAACTGATCGAACTGTTATATAGAGCGGGTTCCTCCTATTTATAGCATTTACAAGACTGCGTAGGGTCAACTGAGTACAAATCAGTTATTATAGACGTAAGTAGCTACAAAATATCTTCAATTACATTAATTCCAACCAATACCTAGCCACAAAATTCCTGCATGACATTAACCACAGCCTTAACTAGCCACGGAAACATCTTTCATCCTATCTGTACTGGTCATAACTAGCCGCAAAACTGTCCTTGGTATTCGGTTGGTTCATCCTTCTATAGTATTCCTTGACTTTCACCTGTTCTTCTTTAACTCTTCTACCTTCCTTTTCCACCGTCTCAGATTTGCCTTTCCTTGTTGCAACGATCCTCGTCGCAACTTCCTCTGCTATATGCTTCTTTTCCATCCTTTACCTTCTTTTCTCCTTCATCACGTGCTCATTTTTCCTCTTGGGAATGTGCATCAAATTCTTCATTATGCACTTTTCCTAGACCAACAGGCCCCCAACACTCACATGTGGCTTGTCCCAAGCCACTAAGTAAAAATTGATGTCCTAGCAAAAATGAAGTGTTCACAACATCCAAACTTCTGCTGCAGGATGCACCACAGGACCAACCTTGTCCTGAAACTCCTTCAAAAAAAAATTCATGATTGCAACTGTCTCTGTTACTTCCTTTTCCTGCATGGCCAGTTGTTCCACACGGTCAAAACTGACATCTTCCGATGGTCCCTCCCCCAATCACTAAGTAACAGTGTGGAGCTTTTGGTGTATAGGATAAAGAAGGCCCGTAGCTCGCTCTACCTCTGACTGGTATTCTGTGATCTCATCATTTCATTTTTTTCTTGGTCACGAACAGATTTCAATTCCTACTATATCTTCTTGAGCTCTGTGACCTTCACGCTCCTCTCTTTGATTAGCATATTTTTCATGTCTACCTTCAGCACGATGATTTTTTCATCAACTTGCTGCACATCTTCCTTTATCTTGTCCATGGTCTCATCATCTAGAAGAACTTCCTACATCATAGAAACAACTTCAACTGCTTCATTGTACATTGTTTCTCGTCTCCTTATCATTTCCTCAATCTTAGAAACTGCTTTGTTGTGCTCTTCAAGCACCTCATGAGGTGTGCTTGCTGTCTGCCTTACTTTTAACTCCTCAACCTACCTACTCTAGTATGTAGCAATCCAAGATAGGCATGCTACCTTTGT
>LPNX011199139.1:0-107079 GCA_001517045.1 Pseudotsuga menziesii
AGAAATACAAATACTAACAACTGCAAGATGTAATAAACGCAAACCAGTTGTAAAACTTAATAAGACGTAAATCCAACATCACCAGTCCAAAACAAAATGTTAACAGGCAGGAAACCGCTTAGCAGCCCATCCGGTTAGAACCAGCAGTTCAGTACTTGCATTACAATAGTATTCCCCTCCCTTAAGCATAATGCCAACAGTTTATTAAATACATTCCTTTTTACCCATGATAGCATATTTGGGATCAAAAACAAATCTTCACGATCCCTAACTAATCGCCAAAGGAAAACGACAAGTGAAACCTGTCGTTTTTCTTTTAGCCCTTAATCTCTCTCTCAGCCTACAGGATCGTAAGATAAAACAGAGGAACCTGTCAAACTGTTTCTCCATTCCGTGATTCGATTCCAGCAAAACAGGGATTACGCCGATCTCTTCAAAATTTGGGGAGTTAATATCTGCGATCCACAAAAGAAATATTTAGAAAATCGTAACAGCAGGTAAAATAGAATTATAAATCAAATAATCTCAGCATAACGAATTACCTGACATTCAGCCATATAACAAACCATGATTAGAAACTATATATTCACTGGGGCACCAAAGACCTGAATGTTTACTCCACTGGAGTGACTGGGCGAAGGTGTTCTAAATTGCATTAAAGCGATCTGAGCGTTCAGCTCTCATAACTTTTCTTCATTCCTCTGATTTTCGTCCTGCAATTTCAAGACACGCCTGATGAGTTTATTCTTATGGTTTTTCAACCGCACCAAATGTTTGTCGCTTACATCTATTTTCTCCTTCATCCCCATATTATCGATTTTCAACAAATCTCTGCTAGCAGACACCTCACGATTTTTTTCCTCCATTCTACAGACCTTGTCCAGTAGACAGTTAACGAACAAAGGGTGAATGCTTTCGCCGCTCTTATGCAAAACAGAGGAATTCACTTTAACTGATTTTTCATTCATGACCGAATCGGTCACGCACTCCACGTGAGCTTCTGAAATCTTCTTGCCCTCGACTGATAGGCTTTTCGACTCAGGCACAATTTCCACTTCTGTCTGAACGGGCTGGGCTTCACCAGAAAGTAAAGGATTCTCAGGAATTTCTGAAACATTCACCGTAGGACTTGGGTCGACAGAATCGGTCCTTTGATCAAGATAAACTACATTATCATCTCCCTGAGAAGACGTGGTAATCTCCTCAACGTCGATTACCACTGTCTCAACATTAATTTTGTCCCTTTTAAGCCCTTTGACAAATTTGGCTCTGGCCATGCTGCGTGTTAGTCTCCTACTCAGGTCAGGAGTGTTTCCTCGTGGTCTAACATTTTTTCCCCTCGTATTTGATGGGGTGACAGGTGAGAACCCCGAACTTTTGGCTCAGCGACCATTATGCACAGGAGTAGGGCGAGTATCCTCAACATTGACCACAGGAGTCTGCGAGGGCTCTGAGTTTTTAGGGCTAGGATTCGACACAGGATTTTTAGGCGAAACTGAACCCACAACCCGATGTTTCCCACAGTCATCAGGGTTATTGTACATGCAATGGCAGAACTTCGAGAATCCATTATCCTCAATGAACTGCTCCCAGGACCGACCCATTTTCCCCAATTCGCTTTCTACCAGAATCCGAACCAAACCATGATGAAACAAACTATGACTCAGGTGCTTCGGCCCTTTTTTAATGGCGTTTGACATCTTAAATAGACTATGTAACAGATAATAGGGGAGGTTAATTTGAAAACCCAAAAACACAGCCATGAGACGTAGGTGATAAACATACGCAGAGGACAAACGCCCTTCACATGTAATATATCGGTGAATTAAATCTAAAACCGGACGCCATTCTTTGCGAAAGTACTTACGTGATACCCCGGTGCGGAACGAAACCTCCTGCGTCGGATTCTTCAGCAAGCTACGCCACTCTGTGATTTCCATCCTTTGGTATTTAAACCATTTTTTCCCTGTTAACGGCAAACCAGTCGCATGCGCGACAGACCTCTCATCTACCCTGAAACACAAATCTCTTACCTCAACCTGATAATCCCTTAAAGATACGGCGAACACCCGGGTAACTTCCGGGTTTGAAACCGAGAACTTCCGAAGGAACTGTAACCATCCTACCTCCCAGACTTTGTGCAACAAATCGGCATTCGATTCCAGCAAAGTCGATTCATGGGGCTCGACTTGAACCACCGGGGCCATTCCTGTTAACACGCGGGCGAGACAGTGTGCACAACAGACTTGCCACCAGAGGGTTAATGACAGAGACACGAATTGAGAGCACTTAGAGCTAAAACCACAAACCAGTAAACCGGGTGACAGGCCAGCCATGTGAGAATTTATACAAAACCCTCGCGGGTTCAGTCTGAGCGACGCCATCAACATTCCGAATGGCACATACAACTGACGGCCGAAACGTTTAAAACCCGCGATCATCGCCCTACCTTCCCACTTAAATGACCAGGGTGGCAAGATGGTACGCATGACAGGCGTTCCAATAACCTATCGCCACAACCAAGCTTACGCACAAGAGTTAAGACGTGGCAGGCAACGTGATACGAGTGGCATCATTGCACTCATAATTCTACAGCAAGGTGACTTGTGCCAAATATTTCCTGAATCATGCATTCATTTATACGTAGCAAGGTGGCGAACGATACTATAGTCCAAACATTAACGCTGGTGATTAATTGACATGACTTTCCCTGAACCATAGCTCAACAACATTAGGATAAATCTGCCAATGATATACTTATGTTTCAATAAACGACGTTTAATCACCATCATATTGATGCTAGACTAAGATCATACCATAACATTATAACCTATGCTCTAAACATGTGATATGTCATATGCAATGTAATATAGGTTAAAGCATGGGATATTAACTTTTCATTACGCCCGCCAATCCTTATCCATACACCTGGGGGTAATATCAGCCAACCCATAAATTAAACGATATGCATCATTATTATAAGGTTGCTCATGAAATCTCATAGTAATGAAAAAAACAAAGGCGCTTCTCAACAAATCAGTAGCTCCTAAAAACTTAAACATTCAGTAGCTTAGCATATCACTTCTAAGTCTAAGACATTGCATCAAACAAAATCCCATTTTGTTTGGTGCAATAATGACTTTAGAAGGTTGTTGAGCGGGTGCACAACAGAATCATAAGAACTCAAGGTTCCAGCAGCGTTATCTCATAAATGACAAGTCATGGCTGGGAGCAAAACGTATGGGGCCTATATTTTATTATTGCAGGAATGAGGGCTACATTGACTGGTTTGCTGTAAACACTGGATTTATGTGGGACATCGCACCTCAGTTTGCAGCTCTACTCGTCTTTCCAGAAGTGAGTAATAGCTCCTGTCTCGACACCTTCGTCGTGGAGATCAGTTTATTCTCAACTTCAAGAAGAAGAAGATGATGATACAGAGCTATGTGATAGCACGGCCATGCATATAGCCATGATGCTGGACGCTGCTTATCTGAGAGGATTGGTCTCCGGAATTCTATCGATTCTCCAACATGCTGCTTGTCCCGAGAATGTAGTCTTCCATTTCATGGTGTCCGAGCGCCAACGTGATCTCAAGGCTACGCTTCAGGTGACTTTTCCATACTTGCGCTTCATATTATATCACTTTGACAAGAATATTGTGAAGAACAAGATATCGTATTCAATTAGGTAGGCTCTGTATCAGCCACTCAATTACGATCGCACTTACTTGGCCGATATCTTGCTGTCATGCCTCGGGAGAATCATTTACCTCGACTCCAATTTAGTTGTTGTGGATGACATTGCCAAGCTAATGCACCCTCGTCTCATGGCCCGAGGTCTGAAAAAAACCAGAACAGCTGGCTCCGATGGTACCACTTGCTATAACAGATGGCAATGGGATATAATTTTTATTTTTTTATTTTTATTATTATGATGTCATGTTGCCACATGTCAACTCAAATCCAGATACCAAATTCCAAAGTTTACATCATCTTCTATCCACCAATAAGTTGTTTACAAAATAGTTTTTTAACAAAATTAATTTTTTTTTTTACAAATCCTTAAGTTATACTTTACAAACCAGATTTTAATTTTTTTGATAGAGAGCAACTAATACAAAGTCAAAAGAGTTTGACTTGCAATCGATTACAATATACCTGCTGAGGCAAGTATAAAAAGATAAAAATAAATAAAAATATGTCCATATGAGAGTAATACCATAAAAATAAAAGATCCAATGAAGATTCACATGGAGTCGCTTTTTCCAAGATCCAAAATGTGGAAGCTTTTGATATGCCACCCACTTGCATATGTAAGTATAAGTTTCTCATAAACATTTTGCTACACATATTATATCCTCTTTGGATTTTCTAAAAAAAACTGCATGCAAAAATATTTATTAGTTAATCAACTATTTTAATGGATGAATTGGAAATCTGTTTACACTTGAGTACAAGTGCTCAAGCTAATTAGGAATATAACATGTGCATAAATAAGCTTGTTTTTCAAAGCATTTTAGTTTCTACTGTGGTTTGGTGTGTAGTAGACTTGTGGAAATAATGACTTCATAGCCCAATGGTGAAACACTTGTGTGAATTCCATGTGTTTTATTTTTAGATTGATGGTTTGGTTTTCAATCTTCTTTAGTTTGCATGGGAACTCTTGGTTTGCAGGTTGGGTTTTCAGTATGGTTGGTTTCAAATCAAGAGCATAACAAGTTGTAGATTACAAATTGATGAAATGAAGGCACTGACTTTGTTGTTCCTAGTGTCTCACAGGGAGGTCACTGACCCCAGTTGGAGCTAGTGTTAATATTAAAATATACGTATCAAAATTTTTCATCTTTGGCCTAATTTCAAGATTCCACAGTACATATGCTAGTATGTCTAGGGAGTGGTGCTGCAAAATGTACTAGTAGACTAGTGTTCACATGAATCCAAGTTAATGTATTTGCACAAAATTTTGCTAGTCCGTTGTCACCTTAAATCTCATTTGCATCGGACTCTGTCAAGTTTTCTATCAATCAAATATTTGTCCTTGTTAAGATTGTATTCCTAATCTTCTGAGTTTTCCATTCTTCGATTCAAAAATGTTAAATTTCCCTATGCTCTAGTTTAAACCTGAATCTTTAGAAGGATATTTTTTAAAATTATTATATGGTTTTCTAAATAGATTACTAAAAGTGGGTTTTTATTATTTAATAATGTTTGATTATATTATTAAATAAAAATGAAATTTGGTTTCAAGCATATGTAATTATCCAAATCAGGTTCAATAGATCATTAACTCTTATGCATAAGAAATTTTCATAACAAGCAAATAGGAAGGGGGGTTCAAGCTTAAAAGAGTGAGCAGGAAGGAAGATAGTTCAGGAGGATCAACAAGGTAGGGGAATGATCATTAATGTTCAGGTTCCTATGCACAATGTGTTTGGTCCTTTTAGGTTTTGAACATAATCCATGATGAAGTCTAATTCTAGGCTCTTGGGAGTCCCAACATATGCAAACTAAAACCTTTACAATTCACTCTCCAACAACTAGTGGTGAAAGGATTGGGATTAAGGAGACATTCAAAAATCTGATATAATGTTATTAATTAGTATTAACAAGTTTGTGCAGGTCTTCAATATATTTGGAAATATCTGGGGTCCACGCCAATGAAAGTAGTTTTGTGGACAACTCTTAGTATTCGACTTATGGCCTTCCCAAATAGGAGGAGAGGGATACTAATTTCTTGGTTTAGGCATGGAATCACTATAACAATGTGTCAGGAGTCTAACAAAACTTAAATGAAGAAAAAATATTACAATAAGGATTATTTATGCTCAGTACAACAAAACTAGTCAATATTGCATGAAAATCTAGACAGGGTCGAATTAAATCATAAGAAGGCTGGTCAAAACAATTCGAACTGCCATGTAAATTTCATAAAAGATTCATTACATCATAGAACATATAAATAATTTGAAATATGTCTCATAGATAGCTTAGGAAACAGTCTTTATCATCAATACATCAATGTAGTGAAATTGGAGACACTATTCACTGGAGAATTGGAGAATTTGGGTCTCTAGCTTCTTCAATCAACTAGAACAATATTGGATCTGATCTATAACCTGAAAATAATCTCAAAGATGAATATTGAATGTATTCATCCTCTCAATGGAAACAATGGCACATTTCCCATCTTTACTAGGGGAACATCTCTCCAAGTCTTCAGTAGCACAATGCTCCCAAATCAATTCACAAACTGTCAAAAGATGTGAAACCAATGCACTATCCTTCTTTTATAGAAATATTTTTTCTTTTTCAAGATACCTTGAACAATTTATCCCTCATGAGTTAGATTAGAAATATTTTCTTTAGGAGCTTTTCATTTTGCTTTGCTTTCCTGCTTTTGTTTTTCTTGCTTTCTCTTTTCTATCCCGCTTTTCGCTTTTGACTGCTTTTGTCACGTCCCCATCCCTTAGACCGACGAAGAGGACATGACGAACATCAAACACGACTGGGCAAACCGCCCCATGAACATAAACAAGGATAAATCAACGCTGGAATTAAAACTTACAGGATGCATATTAAGGTGCCTAAGCATACACAAATTCCCGAATCCTCAATCATACAGCGGAAGCAACACACATACATTTCCAGCATAAACATGTTCATCATAATTAATCAATTGACATCAATATATAATTTTCAGAGATGAAATATAGACAGCAGGCTTATCTTTTGGTGAAGAATCCCGCAACCAGCTACGTCGCTGTAACGTTCCACCCAACCATAGGCCAGCTTGCTCATTGATCTCTCTGCAATGTTGCCACCCCCGAGCTGGGCATGATTCCTCCGGAATAAGGGTAAGTTGCAGGCTTGCACATGGCCAAGGGGACACAAAACAGCCAAACCAACACTGCTGGGTTTAACAGGCCTCCAACAAACGGCCAAGCCAGCACCGTCCAAGGGACAACCACTGCATACCAGCAGCCAAACAACCCTTCACAGCCCTGTGAAGAAGGAAAAACAACTAGGGAAAGATCCCAAGCCAAGGGTGAGACACAGCTCAAATCCAACCACACTGCTGAGTTGTTCTTGGCCCTAACGTGGCCAAAACAACTCAGCCACAACACCCAAAAGATGATCGCATCCACAGCAACCAAAACCAGGGCAATTTGGCAACCCAAACTCACAATGAGTGATGGTGACCAATCACAGTCCCAAAACCAAGGAGAAGCCAACTCCCAGCATGGAAAGACAAGGGAATTTCATCCGACATTACACAGTCCACACAGCAAGGACATCACTGATGACAGGAAACGGCTTACTATGAATCCACAGTGGCCCAAAACGCAATTGGACACCACATCCCACAAGGCACGAGGAAGACAACGGTCCCCAAAACAAAGACAGTGAGCACGGCTCTCACATGGGAAATCGACCTCAACGGTCTGTGCGTGAGGGAAAAGCTTGCACCCAACAGCAAAATACACGGGAAAAACATACCCGATTTCTGCGTGAGGATTCCAGCCTGCGCGTGAGGGGAAACAGCCTCACCTCTGCACGCGAATCAACAGGCCATCGGGAGGACGAACAGACCTCTACGTGTGGAGATGAACAGACCACCGCTCCGCGTGAGGAGGACGAACAGGCAGGCGAGAATGGAGTCGTGGGGAAGATGGAGTTGCTTCCCTCCTTACCCACGATTCCTCCAACAATTAATGCCCTCAACCACTCAGCCATAACTCCTCAACCACCAGCTGAAGCATTAAAGAGGTTGACAAGGTTGGATGAGACAAAAGGTGACAACAACAAAGGTGGTGAAACATGGGTTTCTCCCATAACCAAGGTTTGACATCCCCCACCCCTTATCCTTTGGAACCATGCCCTTTTCATTCAACGTTGCACTGCCGTCGCTGGTTGTGGTTTTGGTTTTAATTGATGTGCATATTTACATGATGCCGAATATAATGTGCTAAATGACACAATAAACCATCGGCAACTATCCCCATTGCCGAAATACACACACAACCAAATCGAGGGTGGGGCTTTTGCCTTGAGCTCCTCACCACGATTAATTACAATATATACATCATGCAAACAGGGTCAAAACCGGGGACATTACAGCTTTTTCATTCTTTTCTCCCTTATCCTTTTTTTTTCCTTCTTTTCTGCCTTATCTTTTTTCCCCCTCTTTTCTACTTTGGCATGCTTTCTAAATTATTATGCTTTCTTCTTTATTCCAACTTTCACTGCTTTATTTGGTTTCCTTCTTTTTTCCTGCTTTCTAGCTTTTAGGTGCTTTCTTCTTTCGTTCTTGTTTTGCAAGATAAGATGATTTCTCCTTTATTTCTTATTTTGAAAGGTTCAGTTGGTCAAACATTATCCCCGTATGCTCTCTTATGGTCCATTATCCTCATTTATTTGATCAACAATTAAATTTATTCATAGAAAATAAATTTAACTCATTTCAAACATTAGGAGAAATATTTACTTCTAACTCATTAATTGCCAGGTTTTCAAAATTTAATCCCAAAAACTTAATAAATTTCCCTTTAAAGACTAAATAGCTAATGTGATGATCAATGTGTCGCCAAAATGAGGACTTGAAAGTAGGCCTGGAATTTGACGTTATGTAGAACATTTTTCTTATTTGAAAATGTATTTGATAGGTAAATATAAAAGAGACACGTCAAGGATGGCGGTCATTAAAAATTTTAAAACGTAAATTTGACGTTTAACAATTTACATTTGCTGTCAGAAAATTTATTACCTCTTTGTAACTATAGAGCCTGCAAATGTACCTATTAATAATTATCGGTTCCTACCCTCTACACTGCTCTCTTCTATTATGTTTACCACCTAATTCATATTAGTAATTACCCGGTCCTACCATCTGCAGTGCTCTCTTATGTTCTTTTTGCATTAATCGAACAATGAACTCCTCCTTATTCATTGGAAAGGGTGACCTTCCCCTGCTAAATTAACAAGGCACACACCAAATCAAACTCCTCATTATTTGATGATATCAAACATCAAAATATATAGAAAAAACACCAATCTATAAGAATACAGGTTGGAATCCCTAATAGTAAAGGTGGGTTTTTTTATGATACAACAAATTTGACACTGCATGAATTTAAAAAAACGTAAACTGACAGACAGTAAAAACTTGTAACGGTCACCAAATTTTGTAACGGTCACCAAATTTCCAATTGACAGGAACTTGTTATTTGAAAGCATAATTTCGAAACCTCAATGACCAAGAGTAGTAACCAAGTCTTATCCCATACATTAAGTACCCCACCAAACAAAACTCATTGGGAGCTATCATGGGCGTTTTTATTTAGACCACTTTTTCTCTCGATGAGCATACATTGGGCCACGTAGCAAAGGTGGTAAACCACTCCACCGGGACCAAAATTGCCATTGGAACCATGAATTGGGAAGCTGTTAGATATAAATTTAAAATGGTTTGGAGTAAACCGAGATTATGGAGATATCATGCTCACACATCAGGAAAATCAAAGTGGTTTGCTAGAATTCCAAATTTAATTTTTATGAAGAATTTTTGGCATATGGTTTTCTGGGAAAATAAAACCATGAGCATAAAAAAATCATGAATGGTTTTTTTGGCCAAAATTTCAAATATAATTTCATGAGAATATGAAATTATTTATAAAGACCATGCGTTGGAAATCAATAATGGCATTAGATTCAATAATTACGGAAATGGATTCAAAGGGTAAGTTTGTGGATAATTTTATCCATATTTTTAATTATTAATACCATATGCATAAATTAGAAATGGTTTTGGTTTCATAGGATGTGGAAATATTTATTGCATTATCATAAATCCAAGAGGTAGAATAAATTATGGATAAGAAAATTCTTTATTTATTTTTTTATTTTTATTTATTTTTTAAACCAAAAATCATATGATATCCAAAATTCTTTATGATATGATATCCATGGGAATTATTTCAGATGTGATGGTAGAGAATCAACATTTGGAAATACTAGTTTATTAATTGGATTAATTCCAAAATCTAAGGAAACCAATCAACAATCAAAGACCATTTTCTAGATTTGAAGTCCATTGACATATTTCTAGTAGAGAAACAATATTCGATATTTCTAGAATTCATGGTAGTTACCTAGCATCTAAGAGTATAAGTCATACTAAATATTCTTAAAAATCAAATTCAACATTTCAAGCCATTAGTATAATAATTAGATCCACATTATCTACCAAGTTAATATTAGAAATATTACATCTACATTTGAAGAAGTTGTCTAGTATTGGAAAAGAAATATAGATCTTTTTAGATTTAATGCCAGAGGGCAGTATCCAAATACATATTCAACTCAGCAATTTCAGGAAGAAAATCAATAGATGGTGGAGTATTTTGTAGTAGAGAATTGATCCAATGATTCCAATATTCCTTAGCTCGCACGGGTGTGGCTCATTGGCAATTCACTTTATATGAAGTCACATGTTGTAAATAAAGGTCATGACTTCAAATCATACCCGGGCTTACCAATGTCCCATGTTTGCGGACGGTTGTGGGGCACCTAGGGGTATAGTGGTAGCAGGAATGGATCCCTGGACCCTATGTCACGCGAGTACCAACCCATTCCCCAGTTGTCGATTCCCCTAGTCACAAAAAAAAACAATTCACATATTCCTTGCAACAAATCATAATCGTTTTTTAGGTGATTGTTAGGTATTTGCTCCAAAAAATATTGCAACAATGCATAGGTTGTAATTCCTTATAAAATTGATCATTTGTAATGTAAAGATGGTTCAATATTCCTCTTTGAAGGAAATCAGAGGTTTTGAAAAGAGGTCAACAAGGAAAACTTTTCCTATGTATATTTTGCAACATCTAATGCAACATTGGTTTCATATGTTCAATGGTCATTCATTCATTTGTCAGACTGTATTTTCTTCCACGCTTTTTATTTTATTTTAATGCAGGAAAGGTTTTTGCAAAGCATTAATTATCTTTTAAGTTTAAGATCTAATGATAGTCAAAATTATTTTTTTATTGCCTAAACTTGAGGGCCGTCATTTAATATTTGGTTATTGTCTTTAAAAAATGTTTAAGGATTAGAATATCTCCTTTTGAATGTGTGTCTACCTTACCCATGTATTCATATTCATTTTATGCTTTCCATTACGTATATCTTTGTATGACATTACTCTCTATACTAGACACCAATTGATTTTAAATCCTCACAGATTTTCATCCTTGTGATGTAACGTACCCATACACCTGACTGATATGAAAAATAAAAATTAATGTATTTCTTCTTCTTTAAACACAGTCATGGGTCATGTAACATACTAAATAATTCATCCTAAAGCTAAAATGCTTCTGTAACAGTCGTTCCACCCTTAACAGATTCTTTTCGCCACTAGAAAAGTCCTTTTCCGCCCTTCACAGGACCTTTCTGACTTCTAACTTCCACCTTCCTCCTTCTGCATTCCTCAATGTGGCTTGGGGTAGGCGGAACTCCGTAAATCACCCACCATTCATCTTATCTTCCCTCTTTCCACCTTCCTCTTTCCACGGGCGGACTTCGAGTAGCAGAACTCAAATTACGACGTAGTCATTTGTTTGTTTTCCGCTTTCCTCCTTCCACATTCTGTGGGAGGATTCCGGGAAGCAGAAACCTTAAAATACTTACCTTTATCCTTTGGATTCCCAATTTCTTCCTTCCGCCTTCCGCATTCCACAGGAAGATTCCAGGGTGTGGAAAACCAACATTTTTCCTCATTTCAACTTCTCCTTCCACCTCCTGCCTTCTGCCTTCCTCAGGAGGATTTCGGGGTGCGGAAATGATTAAGTCATATGCATTCTGACTCTATAACTAGGATTCAAGCCTCCATGAACTTAAGCAAAATGCATTGGAAACCAAAAATCATACGCAGATGTAAAATGCAGGAAACATAACAGCAGTAAACTCTACTTCAATATTTAGCAAGCAGTCAACACATTCATAATAATTCGTAAACAAATACATTACAAAATTTATATAGAGAATACTTATCTTGAAGATGAAGTTGTCCCGCAACTAGCTATGTCACTGCAACGTTCCACCCAACCATAGGACAGTTGTGTTCATCAATCTCTCAACACAACTGCCACCTCCAAGCTGGACATGATTTCTAGAAGGAACTAGGGAACAACAGGCTCACACACAGCCATAACACCGTTGGGTTTATCAGGATGCTAAGGTAGTGACTCACATATAGACAATATTCACATTAAGGTCCAGCCAAGCCAACTAATAGTTTGGTTTATCAGGTTGTCCAACCAAGCCAACACACCGTTGGGTTTATCATGCTACACAGGCAGTGGAAAGGTAGAATTGCTAAGCTAGTGAGATCATTCACAGATATCGAGACACCTGCACAAAATCTATATGGACTGGCATCCACAATACCTACACACCGAACACAAGGAAGTATCCCCTTCTCTACTACACAGTAGCTCGGGCCATACCTTCCATTCCAGTTCTCTTTAGAGTGTGCATAGAAGATTCCCCAACCACTCCTATCTTTACATGAGGTTCCTCTCTATACTAGGTTTATCAAGCCAATTCTACATCTCTTCCGCTCCTAAATCTTGAATACAATTCAGACCCAAACTAGGGTACACCTACAACAAACCACAAGGTAACAAAGCAAAACAGGGTTCCACTCTTAACACAGAAAACTAGGGTTCCCAACCACTCTATAATACAGAAAGACAAGGTTCCAGCCAAGGATAGATGAAGATATGCACTGCAGAACTCAAAACAAATGCCTCTACTAGCTCTCGCTGCGTGTGTGGGATGATACTCCCTGTATGAGGATAAGGATCGAATGAATCGATGATGGAGTAATGTTCTGTGTGAATGAGGAAGAGTGAATGATCAATAGTATGAATGAATCCTTCCCGGTCAACTGAGGGATAAGGAAAGAATGAACTCGAGCACACATTTATTAGCGTTTACTTGCCCCATAAGCAAGAATACAGGTTCCCCTAGGCTACAGGTTTTCTCAGGCACGACATCGACTACCATGCCTCTCCCTGGCCAAGGCATTAATTACCTCAACTAATTTCTGGAAGAATTTAATGATTGAGTGTCGAGGACAAAAAGGTAGATGAGAGCTTGAGGTTTCTCCCATCGACATTTGGCCTCACCCTATGGATCAAGGGTTTGAATAAATACCCTCCCTATTCCTTGTGAAATCATGCCCCCATCTCTTTCATTGCAGTGCATATCTAGTTGTGGGTATTTTATTAAATTGCATATTTACATGATATTCTGAAATATATTGTTCCTGACTAGCACTATAACCATCGACATTGGTCTTTAATCATCGATACACAAAACACCAAATCGGTGGCATGGCCTTGGCCTTGATCTCCTCGCCATGATTTAATAACAATATATACATCATGTACAATTTTAATACCATGGGGTCAAAACCAGGGTATTACATTCCCCTCACCCTTCATTGGCACTGTCCTTAGTGCTCTGCAAAATTGAACAAAAATGGATGTGCCACTCTCATGGAATCCTCCAGCTCACACGTAGCCTCATCAGGACCGTATTTCTTCCACCGCACCTCTACCTGTCCAACATCTATGTTCCGGAGCACCATGACGTTCTTGTCAAGGATAAACAATGGATCGGTTTGGAACTCTCCCTCGAGTTCCACCTGGATCACATATCAATTAATCACATGGTTAGGATCATGTACATATTTCTTAAGCAAAGAAACATGAAAAACATTATGAGATCTAGTTCTAGCAGACAATGCAAATCTATATGCAACTGACCCTATTCTTTCAAGCACTTCTAATGGCCCACAATATTTAGGTGACAGCTTGGCACAACTCCCAAGCTTCAAGAAACTCTTCCTTGGCTTCACTCTAAGATAAACATGATCCCAACTATTGAACTCCCTGTGCACTCTATGCTTATCTGCATAGCTCATCTGTCTATCTTGGTTTCTTTCAGGTTCTTCCTGATCTTTGCAACCTCTTGTTCCATTTCCTTAAGCAATTTTGGACCAAGCACAATCATGTTCACTGGATTATCCCAATTCACTCATGTCCTGCATATTCTTCCATACAAGGCCTCATATGGACTCATTTTCAATAATGCTTGATGTCCATTATTATATGCAAATTCTACCAAGTGTAAATAATCCTCCCACTTGGTTGGTTTTTCCATTACATACATGCAAATCATGTCTTCAAGAACCTGGTTCACTCTCTTTGTTTTCCCATTAGTTTGAGGATGGTAGGCGGTGCTAAAGTTCATATTTGTACCCAAATATGCAAACATACCCTTCCAAAAATTGGAAGTAAACTTGGTATCTCTGTCAGAAATTATTGTCTTAGGAAATCCATGCAATTTGAAAATTTCCTTCATGAAAATATTTGCAATGGCATTGGCTTTATATGTGGACTTAACCGGTGTAAAATGTGATTCCTTTGTTAACTTGTCCACCACAATCATGATGGAATCATGTTGTCTCATAGTCATTGGAAATCATGTAATGAAATCCATGGAAATTACTTCCCATTTCCATTTCAGGACTGGTAAAGGTTGCAAAAAACCTACTGGGTGTTGATGCTCAACCTTCACCTACTGACATTTCATGCACTTAGAAATATACTCATTAATGTCCTTTTTCATTCCTGGCAAAAAATAATGCTTTCTGGCTATAGAAATTATCTTCGACTATCCAGGGTGACAAGAATGTGGATTTTGATGGATTTCATCCATAACAATTCTCCTCAAGTTTGCCACATTTGGAATATAAATTATATTCTTATAAGTAAGAAATTCATCTCCTTCCAATTTATATTCCTCGTACTTCCTTTCAAGGATTTGTTGTTGAAACTTGTCCTTTATCTGTACATACATTTCATCTTCAGCAGTATGGTTAATAATATGCTTCCTCAAATATTGTCAAAAAACACTAAGAGAGGCCACATGCATTTCATCTACCTTCCTGCTGAGTGCATCAAACACCTTGTTTTCCTTTCCCTTTATGTGTTTGATTTCAAAGTCAAATTCACAAAAAAATTCCTACCATCTAGCTTGTCTAGAATGTAAAGTTTGCTGATCAAACAAGTATTTTAGACCATAATGGTCTATCCTTGGCTCAAATTTTCTTCCCATTAAGTAATCCCTCCACACCTTGAGAGCATGTACTATGGCTGCAAGTTCTAAATCATGAGTAGCATAGTTCTTCTCATGTTCCTTCAACTTTCTCGACTCGTAGCATACCACATGGTTGTCTTGCATAAGAAATCCTCCAAGTCCTTGATTACATGCATCAGTACACACCACAAAGTCTTTTTCTGGGTCTGCAATTTTCAAAATTGACGCAATTGTGAGAAGATTCTTCACGTATTGGAAGCTTTCCTCACATCGTGGTGTCCATTTAGACTTTATCCCCTTCCCTTGCAAGAAAGTGATTTAATGTGCGACCTTGGAGAATCCTTAAATGAACCTCGTGTAGTACCCTACAAGTCCCATAAAAGATCTCACATCTGTCACATTTCTTGGAGTTGGCCAGTTGATAATGGCTTCAATCTTCTCAGAGTCCACAGATATTCCTTCACCTGAGATAATGTGACCCAAATAATGAATTTTATCTTTATAAAAGTCACATTTGTTCAACTTTGCATACAACTTATGCTCCCTTAGCAATTGCAATGACATTCTCAGATGTTCTTCATGCTCTTCTTTATTCTTGGAATAAATAAGAATGTCATCTAGGAAGACAAGAACAAATTTGCCCTTATACTTGCTAAAGACTATTCATGAGGCACATGAATGTAGTTTGTGCATTTGTGAGACCAAATGGTACCACCACAAACTCATAGTGTCCATCAATTTGAGGTAAAGGGTATCTATTCTTCATAGTGAATTTGTTCAACTGTATGTACTCAATATATCACCTGAGTTCCCCATCTTTTTTTTTCACAAACAAAACTGGTGCTCCCCACGGGGACACGCTCGACCTGATATATTTATTTTCCAAGAATTCATGCATCTGCATTTTTAGCTCTATAAATTCTGGTGTACTCATCATGTAGGGTGTCTTGGACACTGGTGCTACTCCGGGAACAAGGTCAATTGTAAAATCAATGTCTTTTTTTGGAGGAAGTCCTGGAATCTCATTAGGAAAAACATCCATTAATTTCTGCAATACATGAAAGTCCTCCAACCTAGGATTTTCATTCTCCATTGCTTCCAAAACATGGGCTACATACAATCTACAACCTTTCCTACAGAACTTCTTTAATTGCATTGCTGAAATATGCCTAACAAAAATCACCTTTGGAATGCCTCTTACAACCCTTGGGTTTCTTTCTTCATACATGCATTCAAAAGTCTTGTTGTAACAGTCAAGCGTAACTCTGTGTGATTCTAACCAGTCCATTCCAATGAGATATCATAGGAACCAAGCGACAGAATATTCAGGTTTACATAAGTGGATAGCCCATTCATGACTAATGGACATTTCTCTACCACTTTACTAACGTTCCTCTTGGTTCCAGTGACTAGTTTAACTAACCATGATTTTTTATGCTTTAATTTCTTGAAACCACAAATCTCAACAATTTTAGGAGTGATATAATTGTGAGTAGATCCAGGGTCAATCAAAACAGAAACACATTGCTCACCAATCCTATCTTTGAATGCAATCACAGTTGATTGATGATCTGCTTGGTGATCCTCTAGTACTGCGTAGATTCTAGGGATGGTCCTTTCCACTTGACCCACAGTTTTAGCTCCTTGGATGTTGTGAACTTGACTTACATTCCCATTCTGATGCAGACAGTTCCTAAGCATATGGTTTCCTCCACATCCCCAACATTTAAGTGGTTCTCTTGGATCCTTTGGATCTATTGGCTTGTCTCCCATCATTCCAGTTGGTTTAGATAGCTTTGCTGATTTTGAAAATGAGAGGGTTTGAAACCTTTCTTCCTTTGGTCAAACTTCTCATTCTTTTTTTCCTTCCATGCCTTATGGACATCATGTCTACTTTTGTTCTGGTCATAGCAATACTTGTCCTTCCTTATAGCCTCTTCCAGAGTTTGAGGTTCGTCAAACTCAATCCTATCTCTATATGGCTGAGGTAATCCACTTAGAAAACACTAAATTTTCACTTTATCATCTCGGATATACCTGACATACCTCAACAATTCCAATAATTTTTTTGGATATTCTTCCATGGTCAATTGTCCAGATTTTAGCTCGTGGAACTCTTTAATCTTATCATCATAGTACCTATCAGAGAGGTACTTATGCTTGAAATATTTCTTTAACTGCTTCCACACAATCTTTCTTTCATTGATCTTCTTCACTTGCCTGTGGTGCTCCCACCATATAGATGCTATTCCAACTAAGTTGAATATGGCTACTCTTGCCTTCATATTTTGAGAGTAGTCTTGGACTTGGAAATACTCTCTCATCCCAAGAAGCCAAGCTTTAGCTTCTTGACTGGACTTTACCTCACCATCAAACGTTGGAGGCTTTGCCATATTAAATCCCCCATGTGAACTGTTTTGGTAACACCTCTTTCCGTTATTCCTATGAGATGAAGAGCTTGAACCCTCGATGGATTCTTCAGAGTCAGATGATCCACTAGAATTTCTTTTTCTAGAGATGATGGACCTCTTGCAGGCATTTCTTCTTGCACTATTCCCACTTCTTTCTCGATTTGATGTCCAATGCCCAGATTTTATCTGCCTTTGGATGTCTGTCAAACTCTGTAGCATGGTTGCATTCAGCTGATTTTTCTCTTCCTGAGCTTTAATCAACCTCTCATTTTCTTCTTTGCAACTTTGCAATCCCACCCTTAGGCTTCTCATGGTGGCTACAATATCTGAGGGATTTTCTTGATATCTTCCTCCATTGAATTCTGTCTCAGCATTCTCAACCCATATATTCTCCTCCATGGCATCTTCCTTGGGCTCATAGGGATCATGTGCATCATTCATGGTGGTGATCCTCATGTCCCAACTAAGACCAACTTCTCCAAGCTGCACTAGGTGGAATGCTTCCTTTTGATGTAACTATGATTCTACAAATGTGTTCATAACATAATTGTTAGTTGTGAAATAATCTCAAAATTTTATAAATTACATGTCAACTATTTCGTTGTATTCTTCCTTTTACAAATGATTTATTCCAACAAAATTTTACAGTTAGAACAATTTTTTTCCATAATACGGTGGAACTAGACGTTCCCAAAAGGAAAAAGGGTTGAAAACCGTAGCTCTAATACCACTTTGTAACGTACCCATACACTTGACTGATATGTAAAATAAAAAATAATTTATTTATTCTTATTTAAACACAGTCATGGTTCATGTAACATCCTAAATCATTCATCTTGAAGCTCAAATGCTTCTGTAACAGTCGCTCCACCCTTAACAGATTCTTTTTGCAGCTAGAAAAGTCCTTTCCTCCCTTCATAGGACCTTTCTAAATTCTTCCTTCCTCCTTCTGTATTCCTCAATGTGGCTTGCAGAAGGCAAAACTTTGTAAATCACCCATCGTTCATCTTATCTTCCCAGTTTCTGCTTTCCGCAGAAGGACTCTAGGTAGTGGAACTCAAATTACGACGTAGCCATTTGTTCGTTTTCTACTTTCTGCTTTCCTCCTTCCGCATTCTGTGGGTGGATTTTGGGTAGCGAAAACCTTAAAATACTTACCTTTATCCTTTTGATTCATGATTTCCTCCTTCCAGATTCAGCGGGTGGATTCCAGGGTGCGAAAAACCAACATTTTTCCTTATTTCAACTTCTCCTTCCGCAGGAGGATTTCGAGGTGCGTAAATGCTTAAGTAAGATGAATTCTGAATCTGCAACCAAGATTCTATCCTTCATGAACTTAATCAAAATGCATTGGAAACCAAAAATCATATGCAGATGTAAAATGCGGGAAACATAATAGTAGGAAACTCTACTTGAATCTTTAGCAAGCATTCAACACATTCATAATAATTCTTAAACAAATACATTGCAGAATTTATATAGAGAATACCTAACTTGAAGATGGCATTGTTCCGCAACTAGCTATGTCGTTGCAATGTTCCACCCAACCATAGGACATTTATGTTCGTCAATCTCTCAACACAACCATCGCCCCCTATTTGGGAATGATCTCCATAAGGATCTAGGGAACAACGAACTCACACACAGCCAGAACACATCAAAACATAACCAAGCTAACCTATAGTTGGGTTTATCAGGATTACCATCCAAGCCAACACACCATTGGGTTTATCAAGCTACTAAGGCAATGACTCACACATAGCCAATATTCACATTAAGGTCTAGCCAATCCAACTAACAGTTGGGTTTGTGAGGTTGTTCATCCACGCCAACACTCCGTTGGTTTTATCAGGATATACAAGCAGTGGAGAGGTAGAATTTTTAAGCTAGTGAGCTCATTCATGGAGCTAGGGACACCTCCACAAGATCTATCTGGCCCGGAATCCACAATACCTACACACCCAACACAAGGAAGTATCCCCTTCTCTACTACACAGTCCCTCGGGGCATACCTTCCCTTCCAGTTCTCTTTGGAGTGCTCATAGAAGATTCCCCGACCACTATTATCTTTTCATGAGGTTCCTCTCTATACTAGGTTTATTAATCCAATTATGTGTCTCTTCCTCTCCTTAGTCTTACATACAGTTCAGACCCAAACCAGGGTACACATACAAAAAACCACAAGGTAACACAACAAAACATGATTCCACTCTGTAACACAGACAACCAGGGTTCCCAACCACTCTATAATATAGAAATGCGAGGTCCCATCCAAGGATAGATGAAGATATGCAATACAAAATGTGAAACAAACACCTCTTCTAGCTCTCGCTTCTTCTGTGGGATGATACTCCATGTATGAAAATAAGGATCGAATGAATTGATGATGGAGTAATGTTTTGGGTGAATCAGGAAGAGAAAATTATCAATAGTATGAATGAATCCTTCCTGGTCGACTGAGGGATAAGGAAAGAATGAACTTGGGCACACAATTCCTAGCTTTTACTTGCCCCATAAGCAAGAATACAGGTTCCCCTAGGCTGCAGGTTTGCTCAGTCATGACACCGACTCCCATGCCTCTCCCTTCCCAAGGAATTAACTGCCTCAACCAAGTTCTGGAAGAATTTAATGATTGACTGCAGAGGACAAAAAGGTAGATGAGAGATTGAGGGTTCTCCCATCAACATCTGGCCTTTCCCTATGGCTCAGGGGTTTGGATAACTCCCCTCCCTATTCCTTGTGAAATCATGCCCCCATCTCTTTCATTGCAATGCATAACTAGTTGTGGGTATTATATTAAATTGCATATTTACATGATATTTCGAAATATACTGTGCCTGACTAACACTATAAACATCGACATCGATATTTAATCATCGATACACAAAAAACCAAATCGATGGCAGGGCCTTGGCCTTGAGCTCCTCACAATGATTTAATAACAATAGTTACATCATGTACAATTTTAATACCATGGTGTCAAAACCGGGGTATTGCATGTGACCTTTCTCCTCAACACCTCTTTACAAAACTTATCAAACTTATCACAAATACCCCAAGTTTAAGATGTGCTAGCTATGTCTTATATGCAGTCATAAGACATATTATACTACTAACAGGGCCATGTCTATGAAAACCTTCATAATACCACAATTGATGATATATACAACACATAATTTATACCTTCCACCTAAAAATGGAGATAACAAATATAGGTAATATGATATCAAATATATTGAAGGTAAAAATTTAAATGAGCTAAGAGTCCTCCTTACCCTTAATTCACCTCCTCTAGAAGAAGATAAGGAGAACAAAAGGGTTGATTCTATTCATACATGAATAAAATTGAAACACAATTGGAGAACAATAAGTTTGAGTACTTGACACTTGATCATTTATCACTCCAAGATCCACATCATCGTGGGTTCAACTTGGGACCAAGGAGCTACTTCATTCCCAATATTAATATGAGAAAGTTTGATGGTAATGATTCAATAACATGGATATTCCATATGGAACAATTATTTTTTCTACACCAAGTGACAACTTTATAAAAGGAAACTATTGCATCCTTTTATTTAGAACCTGATAAATTTGTGACGTACCAAGCGCTTTGTGATCTTGGTATATATCATTTTATTTAGAACCTAAGAAGGACTCTATTGTCTCTTGGTATATATTTACGAATGGATTTATATAACTGAATGGGGATCTTAAAAGAAGCACCTTCTTTAACTAATTGATAAATATCAAGCAAACAAGACCTATTTTAGAGCACATAAACAATTTCAACATTTGATTCTTAGAGTGAACATTTTTTAGGATAATTTGTTGGATAAATTTATGAGAACTAATTTAAAGGAGAGCATTCAGCGTGAAGTATGCCCCTTTGAACCTAAACCATTGGAAAATTCTTTTAACTTCGTAGAAAAAATTAAAGTACAAATATGACTACTAGAAAGGACGCCACTAACACCTATAGAGACGAAAATGTTTCCACTCCTAACCTCACTCATCCTACAAGGTTGACACCTCAACAATTGGATGAAATATGAGAAAATGGAATATGTTTCAATTATGACAGCAAGTATAGTAAGAGGCATAATTTTGTTGAAAATGTAACTTCGAAAGATATTCTTTTCTATATTGTTGAAAATGAAAATATATTCCGAAAATGAAAATGAAAATGTATATTCTTTTGTATGATGTTGTT
This sequence comes from Pseudotsuga menziesii, assembly GCA_001517045.1. NCBI lineage: Eukaryota > Viridiplantae > Streptophyta > Pinopsida > Pinales > Pinaceae > Pseudotsuga > Pseudotsuga menziesii. The sequence continues at coordinate 21,792 of LPNX011199139.1, forward strand.
GAAAATGTAACTCTGGAATATATTCTTTTGCACCTCCTTTTGTGGATGTTTTCCCCCCGATCGAAGATGTCATTAATGTAATTGGTCATGAAATTGTCGAGGTAAATCCTCCATTGTAAGTGGGGGAAATATTCCTCAAAAGAAGAATTGTAAAATGTATTTTCTAGTCTCCATAGGACAAGTCGGCCTTGTACGAGAGATAAGTCATCCATGTTGGGGAATTATGTCACCCACATGATCATTATAAATAGGAAGGCTCCCTCCCTCATTTGGACACACTGCAAATAAATCAAGTTCGCTCCTAGAGAGAAAAAGATAAGTTTGTTGGGGAAGAAGAATAAGAAACTACATAAGTTATCTTATCTTAGGTTTTTCTATCTTTGTCTTACATTGTAATAAGTGATGAATCTATACAGAAGAAGTTGATGGGTTTTTTCCCTTGTGGTTTCCCAGGACAAAATATTTTTTCTTTATTTAATGATGTGATTGTCTATATTTCAGTGATCCTATTGCATTAGATTAAAGATATAACATATTTGAATAACAGTGAAAAATATAAAATGGTATCAAAGCCACCTTGAAAGAAGGAATTGTGCAGCTGCAGAAACTAGGGTTTCCAAGTTCTACCACTTTTCTCCACAAACTTTCCAAGTTCTAACACTTTTCTTTTATCAACTTGTCAGAACATGAGTCATCTCACAAGGGGATACTTGGAGATGACTACCAGTATCCCATAAAAGGGAGTGGAGAAGCTTCTTACAAGCTAGATTCAGGAAAATCAATGAAGAGGAAGGATGTTCTCTATGTACTAGGTTTAAAGAAAAATCTCCTCTCCATTTCAAATTTAGATGCTAAAGGATTTTGTGTTGCATTTTTTGATGTCCAGGTACACATGTGGCCAAGAGGAAAGACAATAGATGATGCAACAATAATTGGGGAGAAAGAGGGAGGCTTGTACAATTTGAAGGGACACCTAGAACAAGCATTGGTTCGTGACTCTATGGATCCAAGAGAATCGTGGCATCGAATCCTTTCACATGTACATTATAGAGCTCTACCAATTGCAAGCAAGCTAGTATCAGTTCTACCCGAGATTCAAGAAAAACATGAAGTAATTTGCAAAGGATGTGCGCAAGGGAAAAATGTAAAGAAACCATTTCCAAATAGCGAAATCAAGGCAAAATATATCTTAGAGATAATCCACTTAGATGTATGCATCTCTGTGTCATTCAAATCCTTAAGCAGGTATGCACACTATGTTTCTTTCATAGATGATTATTCTCATAAAACATGTATTTAATTATTGAAAAGAAAATATGAAGTATTCAACAAATTCAAGGAGTTGAAATCCTTAGTAGAAAATCACACTGAAAAGGATATCAAAAAATTACGGTCAGACAATAGCGATGAGTTCAATTTAGAAGAGTTCAAAGACATATGTAGAGAATATAGGATTAAGAGGGAGATGAGAACTCCCTAGAACCCTCAACGAAATGGTGTTGTAAAAATAAAGAATAGAACGATAATGGAAGTAGGAAAGGTGATGCTTCATGACTAAAACTTCCGATGCACTTATGGGTGGAAGCTACAAGAACAGTCATGCATGTACAAAACATAACACATCATAGGATCTTGGATAACAAGACTCTAGTAGAATATTTATCAAGAGAGAAACCATAAGTCAACCATCTCTAAATATTTGGTTGTCATGTGAACATACATGTTCCAAAATAAAAGAGAACAAAACTATATTCTTCAACAAAAAGGGGAACATTCATGGGATATAATGACACATGAAAATATTACATAATATACTTTTTAAGATTCAAACATATCAATACCAATCGAGATGTGATTTTTTATGAAGAATCAAACTACAATAGATCAATACAATTCCACCCTAAATAAACTAAAGAACCTGAAGTTCCTAGAATGAGAGATATAGTTATGGACGAAGTGATCTAAGAATACCATGAAGACCATGACATGACAGAACCACAAAAACCTATAGATCAAACTCATGAGATATCATATAAGATTATGAGAAGTATGGTTCTCCATATGAGACTTCCAGAGAAACAAAGAGGACCCATACACACTCCAGCTACGTGGCATTGTTATGTGACATATTTGATGAAGAACCTTCCACTATGAGGAGTGTTGGGTGTTTTCTTGAATGAATTAATACCAAAATGTTTGGATGCGTTCTACTATCTTGAATACACCTAATATTTAATTATTGACTGAGGTTGGTAGGCTTAGAGTTGCTACAAAATATTTGAGAAGGTAGAGGGGTTCCTAGGGCATTGTAGAAATACTTCAATAAACAAAATATTGAAAAATATTCAAAATGAAAGACCGAGTCAAACTCCTAAATTAGTAATATGGTTGAACTAAAACAAAACATCAGACTAGGATAACATCAGACTATGTTATTTCACTTAACAAATGAGAATATAACAAAACCTATTAAATAACTTCATGAGCTAACTATTCACAGAAAGTACATATTTGAAAATACAATCACAACAACTAGATAATTTATAAACAAATAATTTCTGACTGAAAAATATATTATCAACAACTACTTGAAAATCTGGGGTTCAAGGAAGACTTAACTAATAAGTGAATGGAAAACTTAATAAAGAAAAGCAAGTATAAAACTTAATAAAGAAAACTAAATAAAAAAGCAAGTAGAAAACTTAATAAAGATAATTAAATAAAAAGCAAGTAGAAAACTTAATAAAGATAATTTTCAGTTCTTTTCTACAAGTCTTTTCAATAATCACAAAGTGAAAGGAATAGGTCTTATCACTATGATCAATTGACAAGATACTAGTATACTAGAAATTAACACACCTAACCCTACAGATCCATATACAAAGAAATGAATCAAACATAATTTCAAAACATTACAGTAGTATTAAAGAAGAAAATCAGAAATTAAAAGGAACAAAATCACAACGCATAATTCAAAGCATTGGTTGGAAAGAGAAAACTAAAGATCAAACTTAGTAAATACTTTAAAACAATCTAATCTATGGTTCAAATAAAAATATAATTATTATCTAATGACATACAATCAAAGCATAATAAAAAAGCCAAAGAAACGGAACTGAAAACAGGTTTAAAAATAAACTAAGAACACTAAAGGTCAGATGGAAGGCTGGGCAACAATCTGGAAGGAAGGTCTAAATGACAGTCCATTCACACAGTCCGAATGAGAGGCTGTATACAGAAAATAATAAAAACATGCCTAAATGATTTAATTATCAGTTGATTTTGTGCATATGAAAACAAGATGCATAAAGATAGAATTTAAACCTAATTAATCATCGTATTTAACAGTGAAATAAACAAAAACAAATACATGAAAATAAGAAAATCATTGCATATTAATAAACAAACTGGAATTTAAATTGCATAAACTTATAACATTAATAAATAGAACTTAATCTATCTAAATTGATGAAAACAACCTATTCTATGTGCTTATTTAAATTCTATCTAAATTGATAAAAAATAACCTATTCTATATGCTTGTAAATAAGACTGAACAATAAGCTAAGAATGCAAGGATTAAAAGAAAACCTAAAAGCAAACTATACGTGACTGGCCATTTATAAACAAAAACTACATTAACAGCATAGTATGAATTTTATTAACTACAACAAATACACGCTACAGGAAACAGAGAAATAAATAATACAAGAACTTAACTACCTAAACAAATTAGAAATAAAAATACTTATCTGTAAGGATGAGATAACAAAAACTCGTATGAAAATAGAAACCACAGATTGCCAAGGGGCTATCTCAGCAATCATGGATAATTCCTAGCGAATGCTTGCACACGCAGTCATAAACAACAAAGCGTAGAGTTCTTATTAAACAGAAGGAACATAGTTACAATATCCTTCCCTTTAAGAAAACTAACTATCTATCTGATGGATTGATCAATCCCCTATCTCTCTGTATGGAGATATTTATATACACACTGTTTTCAAGAGGTTGAGCAAGTCAACCCTTTAGTGGTCAACTGCTCTTCTAGATTTAGTTAATTATAAAAGGAAATAACAGTTTACAGGCCAGCACATAGACATATCCCTTCTTTGGTGTAAGTCTGGTTTTCTTCATTGTGAACGTGGCATGCAGGCTTCTCTTAAGTGTGAACAGGGCATTGTGGTGGTGTAACTACTCCTCTTTCTGCATGAATGGTGGAGTGGTAGCGAGCGACGTAAATTGGAAGATGGTGCACTATCTAGAACACGAATTTATTACCCAGGCACGCTGATAACTTTTTATTTGCAGGATGTTTTATATTTTACAGTGCACAGGCTGATGGGCGATTTGGATTAGAGGTCGAACAGCTAGATACACTGAGCATTAATCTAGGGCAACATGGAAAACCAGCAATGAATTTTGCACAACAGGCTGGATGACAAGCTAATAAGAAACAACTTCGTGACAACGACGATCCTCTAGAATGTTCCCTCCTTTGAATGTGTGAGCAGTGAAAACAGAATGGAGAAATTAATGCACCCACGATCCTTCTGGATTGCTGATTATTCTATCACTTGGGCACATGGTCAACATAACGGTTTGCATATTGCTTCAACATTTAATTCCTGAAATCGGTTATGGACAGCACGCAGCCTGATTAATGAGTTGGACGGCGAGCTGCGTGATCAGCTGGACAACGATTACATAAATCAGGATGAATGGCAAGTTGAATCCATTTTATTTATAAATCCACCTAATCATACTACACAACCTGCAAACAGATATGTAAATCAATTAAGATATCAAATATGTTTTAAATAATATAGATTTGAGTTAATAAAATCATAAAAAATGATATTAATAACCAAGGTTAAATAAACATTAAATTTGTTCTTACCTTGTGCTAAAAAACGATCTGCGTGACATAAAATACACTAAAGATAATAAAATATGCATTTAAATGTGTTACTTTAATGCCAAAAATGATAACAAAATGAGGCTCAACAAGGAGGCAACAGAAACTATAGGAGTGGAAGGATTCCATGATTGAAGAATGTCAACCGATTATGAATAATAATGTCTAGGAGGTGGTCCTAATTCCATAAGGGAAGTATGTCATGCCTTCCAAATGGATCTACAAGATCAAACATGCAATAGACGGAAGCATCGAAAAATACCAGGAAAGATTTGTAGCACGGGGATTCTCCTAGAAAAAGACATAGATTACAAGGGGATATTTGCACCTGTAGCAAGATACACTTCCATAAGCTCTATACTATTCCTTAACTGCGGTAATGAAGTGTAATATACACCAAATGGCTGTTAAGTTAATTTTATTGAATGGTATAGTTGAAGAGGAAGTGTACATGGAGTAGCCACTAGGATTCGAGACATGTGACAAACAAACTCATGTTTGCAAGTTGAAGAAATCCTTTTATAGTTTGAATAAGGAACCCAGGACGTGGTATAGAAAGATGGATAGTTTTCTGATGAGCTTTGGATTTACGAAGAGTAAAGAAGATTCAAACCTCTACATCAAAGTTGAGGGTGGAAGACCGGTGATACTGCTACTATACATATATGACCTATTTTTAACAGGTGATGATGAGCTCATCATAGATACAAAGAGGATACTTGCCACAAATTTCAAGATTAAGAACCTGGGGATGATACACTACTTCTTAGGTATAAAGGTGTGGTAGAGATACAATGGTATATTCCTTGGTCAAGGAAAGTATGCAATGGATATTGTGAAGAGGTTCGGAATGATGGACTGCAAAGCCATTTCCATGACCATGGAATCAAAATTGAAGCTACTATGTGATGATTCTTCATAGACAGTTGATGCCACGATGTATAGATCAATGATTGGTTCGTTATGTACTTAACAAAATGAGGCTTAACATATTCTCTATTGTGAACACAGTTATCCAATTTCTGAAAGATCTGAGATGTGTTCAACTACTTGCTACAAAGCATGTATTGAAGTACTTGAAAGGTACAATTGAGTATGGGATCAAGTATGTGATGGATCAGAAGATTAATTTGCTTGGATATGTTGACTCAGATCGGGAAAGAAGTGCCACATATACGAACACCACTTCAAGATTCTACTTTAGTTTGGGATCCAAGGTGATCTCTTGGTTTAGCAAGAAGCAGCCGAGTGTGGAACTGAGTATAGCTCAAGCGGAGTATATTGCATCTTGTTCACCTAGTTGTGAGGATTCATGGCATCAAAATCTACTGTCAAGTTTGTTTACTCTTGATTTAGAGGCAACTTTCATCTTCTATGACAACCATAGTTGTGTGAAGTTTTCTCAAAATTCTTTCTTCCATGACAAGTCGAAGCATAATGAGATCAACTATCACTATATCTAGGATATGTTGTAGAGAGGATTAGTGAAGCTCCAGTATGTGGTGATAGAAGAGCAAACAACCGATGTGTTGACCAAGCTGCAAGAGAGAGTACAGTTCAAGTACTTCATAGAGAAGCTTTAAGTTATCCAGAACCATGTCCGGAAGAACCAGGATCACTAGGGTTGTCTCTACATGGAGGAAGATGTAGGTGGTCCATAAGGACAAAATGCATCTAGGATGATCATGGGTTGTATCCACATGTTTGAATACAATGGTGGTCCATGGGTCATAAAGCATCTAGGATACAATAGGGTTCTATCTACATGGAGGAAGACGTAGGTGATCTGTAAGGATGTGATACATATGAGATATTGCTCCTGGGTTGTATCCACATGTTTGAATACACAGGTTGACCAAGAGAGTCGTAATACATCTGGGTTGATCTCCACTAGGTGGAATATGCATATATTTATGGGTTGTATCTATTGGGTGGAATACGCAGATGTTCCTGGGATGTATCCACTGGGTGGAAGACACAAATTGACTTAGAGAGAGATGTAATACATATGGGATTATCTACATTGGCTGGAAGACATAGATGTTCTTGGGTTATATCCACTGAATGGAAGAAGTAGGTTTTATGGTCGACATGATGTATGCACCTGGACTACTATCCATGTGACAAAAGACGTGTATTCTCCTAGGTTGATCTATACGGGGTGGAAGACGTAGGTTTCCCGCAGGGATGTAATGTAGGAATACAGGATTCTATCCATGAGATGACCAGGATATAATGAGATGAGAGTAGGAGATGTGAGTTATTGCATTGGAAAGGTAAAATGAGGACTTGGGTTGTACCTACTTGATTTCTTTCTCATAGAGATGATGATGAAGTACTAGATGGGATCTAGGCCTAAATCCGACATGAAAAATGGATGTATGTGTAGAAATTATGAGGATGTATAGACTTGAGAGATGTCACTAGTCAATGGTCGACGGTATAAGAATTGATGCAAAAATGATGTTGATCCAAAGATGAAAATGATCCAGTTATGATGTCTAGCGATGACGGTGATGTCCAAACATGGGATGACCATGTTGAAAATAATACCTTCCTTGTTAAGAGGAAGTGTTATTGAAATTTTAACTTCAAAATATATTCTTTTGTATATTTTTTGTAATATTATTATTTTATTGTATTGTATTTTATTATACCTCCTTTCGAGGATGGTTTCCCTTCCATTGTAGATTTCATTAATGTAATTAGTCATGAAATTGTTGAGATAAATCCTCCATTGTAATTCTAAGCAATATTCCCCAAAAGAAGAATTGTAAAATGTATTTTTGAGTCTCCCTAGTACAAGTTGGCCCTGTAAGAGAGAGAAGTTGGCACTGTTGGGGAATTATGTCACTCACATGATCAATATAAATAGGGAGGCACCCTCCTTCATTTGAACACACTGCAAGATCAAGCAACTTCACTCCAAGAGAGAGAAAGACAAGTTTGTTGGGAAATAAGAAGAATATGTAGAAGATGTCTTATTGTTGGGGTTTTTGTCTTTGTCTGACATTGTACTAAGTGACAAATCTATACAGAAGAAGTTGTTGGGTTTTCTCCCTTTTGGTTTCTCATGATAAAATATCTATGTCTTTCCTTTATGTTGTACTTGTCTATCTTTCAGTTATCCTATTGCATTAGATTAAATATCTAACATATTTGAATTAAGGTGAAAAACCTAACACATAAGTGCGGTAGGAATTGATTATTAATCTACATAGATTGTGAACATGAAGAAGATCAATAACTAGAACAAACTCATTATCCAAAACTAGAAGATGCTACTTGAACCATATATTGTCATGCGTTTTGTTAGAGCATTAATCCACCTTAGTACCATGGTCATACACCTAGGATACATTTTCATTAGCTTTCATGCTATGTCATATGGTCCAAAACTAGGTTGTGTTGATAAACCTTGGTCTATTGTGTTTTTTGGACTCATTTACTGCAGTTGAGGTGCTCCACTTTGATAATTCTGATAGTCCAGGCACCCTCATTAATGACGAATCATTCTTTGTACGTTCCCCATCCCTCAATTCATGGGAATTGTTTGAACATAGGTGCTAGTGCATGTATTTGGTGGTTTTTGGATCTCCTTGGGAATTTATTACTTCCTAGAGCCACTCCCACTCACCCATGTGCACACCCATTCCTATCTTTCCCTCATTTATGTTCCATCATGATCCATCTGTGTTCACACTAGCATTTGTGACCATTAGGGATGGTTTGGGAGCTCATTGGTCCACCTAGGGGGTTTTGAGGTAAAATCACAGTATGACACATGTATGCATCCAGATGGCCTCCAAAGGATAATGTTTTCTCAATAATGTAATATAAAATGGATCCAGAAATATTTACATGTTGGACAATCATAATAAACTCAGGTATTGACTACATTTCTATCTGTTAATTTCATTCTTTCTACTATTTTTTTGCATAATTATGATTAAAATCGAATTGTGAGGATTCCCTTAGCTCCTATATCCTACTGTGAATCAATTCACATATGGAATTAGAGCTCTTTGGATCTGCAAATCAAAACCAGAGTGTTCCAAAAAAAATTGAGTGATTTCATTGTAGGTAGAAACAATGTTTCTCTCACTCAGTGCGCAAGCAGGGAGCAGACTCGTGTATTGCTTACCCCATTCAACTATTTAAAATGGAAGGTATAAATGATGACATGCTACAGCTGAGGTTGACAATTATGTATAGAGTCACCATGGGGAATGAGATCGAACACAACTCTGCTATGGAAAAATCAAAGTACTTTAAAATGATTGATGAAGCATTCACGATGCTTTGTCTCGGCATTTCGAGGGATCTTCTATTCCATGTAGATAGTATGAAAAAAACCAAGGAAGTATGGCTCAATATCGAGTCATTATTTTGGAATACTGATGAGATGAGAGACCAACAACTCAAAAATAAGTTGATCTCACTAAGCCCAACTCACTTTGAGACGATCCATGACTTCTTCACAAATTTCAAATCGTTGGTGCTTCAGATGAAACAATTTAGCATTGAAAAGAAATATGAGCAGTTGATATTTTCCATACTTTCGAAGCTAGGGCCATAGTATTCAATGTTTGTGTCAACATTCCACTATAGCAAGATCACAGCTCGAAATTAGAGGATGTCATCTCTGGCAGACTTCATGGAGTCACTAACTCAATAGAAACATAGGCTGGTGCAAATAGGTACCATCAAATACAATAGGGATCAATCCCTTTCTGCAGGTGTTTCAAACCTAGCCAAAGGCAAAGGGAAATCTAGATGTTCAAAGCAACAAAAGAACAAGAAGCGAGAGAATCCCAAATATTAAAATGCGGTTTCGAATCCTACTAAGGACAAAGAGAAGAAGAAGCAAGAGAAGAAAAAATGCACCTATTGTCACAAAGGTTAGCATCCAGAGAGTGTGTGCATGAATAAAACCATTGGAATGATGCCACAAATCCTTGAGAAGAACAACATCCCACTGCCAGAAGGCGAAAGGAAGAAAGAGGGAGGTTCTGGCAGTTACCCATAAGAGATATCTCGGGTGAGACTGAATCTGCATCGCAAGTGTTGTCGACTGAGCCTTTCTCTATTGGGTCAAATATTTGGATTTTTTGAGGGACTAACAACATTCTAAACCTTGTTCTAAGGGAGAAACTCCAACACCCCCATTCCAGGGTTCAGAGGTGAATCCCCTAAGAAAAAAAATTGGGTTTTTTTCCCTATTTTTGGCTATTTTTTGCTAATCATTTTCAACCTGTTGTAATTTGATTCTAGTTTGGAAAATAGGGTTTCGAATATTAGTAAATACATAAATATTGTATTGTAAATGATAGAGTTAATACAATGAAAAAAAAATTGAAGAGAGCAGTGAGTCTCTAAGTTAAACTGGTTTTTCCCCCTTTGGTTTCTAGGGTAAATCTTTGTATACTGTGTGTGAATGGCATTGTTTACTTCTTCTCTTGCTTAATAATTGTACACATGGTTGCACTTAAACATGTTTATAACTTTCAGAGTGGTAGTATCTCAAGGAAGCATTCTCACAAGAGGTCCCATAACTCAAGAAGGATTTATAGATATAGTACATACACTCCATATATCTCTACTAAGGATTCATGTACCTCTAAGGAATCCCCTAATAACTCAAGCTTTTGATTTCATAAGAATAAAAGGAAGATGCCTTTCAATAATAACTCACATGGAAAAAATTCTTACCTTTGATGGTAAAGTAATATCTATGTTAACACCAAAACGTTCCACACTTTACTCATCCCACTTACCATTTCCACCCTTTAAACCTTTAGATGCCCAAAAATACTAAAGTTAAAAGCCAAAATTGGCCCACAATTACATGTTTAGATATCCCCCCGCCATAAAAAAAAGGAAAAATTGGCATTTTTCACCAAAAATAGGGAAAATTCCCCCAAAAACTCAAAAAAGAAATAAAAAGGGCGGGGGGCATTCAAAAAGTAAAAAAGGAGCGGGAAAACCCCAAATAAAAATTCCAAGGGTCAATACCACGGGCTAATACCAAGGGACACTTAATACTACGAGATAACACCTAGTTCCCTTTTTCCTATATATTAACAGTGAAGGTCCCTAATTTTACACACACATTCTCTCCATTCATTTTCTTACTGCCACTCTGTTGAAATTTATACTGAAACCCTTGAATCCCATTTTGAGCATTTGAGATTCACCCCTTGTGGATATTTCCCTACCTTGTGATGTGTGGTTGTAGAGCACCAAATTACTTAGAGACCAAGGACCTCCCACTTCAGGAAGCTACAAGAGCCCCTACCTACACTATTTTGAGGTAATCTTCGATCTTCTGTAAAAAACCCATTTATTATATAATAAAAGAAAATTCATTCTTTCTCTTACCCTTCTTATTTGATGAAGAATGCATAAAAATGTTAGTTTCGATGTATTTGTGTACACATGTTTTGATTAGTTTATATTGCTTTTTACTATTATTTTCTGATTTTATCTTAGTTATTTCTTTTCCATCTGAACTACTACTAATATTCCCCTAAGTCTTAGTACATTCTTTTAGCACATGCTGGTGTGAAAATACTAGCAACAGTTTTAGAAACCATAGCGGGTTCGATCTATATCAATCTCTAGTTTTGCTTGACCATACTTCATGGGTTTTTCTTGTTTTATGTTTTCTATATAGTCCATCCTACTTGCATACTTTTGGCAATTGTATTTCATGTTCCATATCTGGAAACCAACCTTTAACTCCCATCCTATCCCCTGTTGGGTCTTATTTTTTCAGAAATGTATCCTTCCAGCTGAGGAGGAACCTATCTAGTGAGTTTGAGCGACCTACACACTGCTGCTATCGACCGAGAAAAATAGCCCATGGACATATAATAAAAATGATAATAAATAAAATGCATTGATCATAAGATACATAAACAGATGCATTGTAGATATAAATACATAGCGGAAGCAAAACACATGCATTCAAGCATTCAACATGTTCATATTAATTTAGAAAAAAAATACCGATGCAAACGTAAGTAAATAATAAGTAAAAGTAAATACTTATCTTGTAATTGCACTATCTCGCAACTAGCTACGTTGCTGCAACGTTCCACCCAACCATAGGCCAGTGTGCTCATCAATCTCTCAGCATCACTGCCACCCCCGATTTGGGCATGATTCCACAAGGAAATAAGGAACAATAGGCTCATACACATAGCTAATACATATCGAAACCTAGCCAATCCAAAACTACATTTGGGTTTATCATGCTACTAGGGAAACAAGATAATAGCATAAGGGTTCTTTGGACCGTACTCAGGCAAGCCAACAATCACACCCAAACACTGCCATACCCTCTAACATATGGGTCTCTTGGAATTACTCAGCCAAGGAAACATTTTTCATCAAACAGACAGTCAACCAATTAATCAAAACATAGCCACACACAATTGTTGGATATGAGAAAAATGTTTATGGGAAACCAAAACGAAATGGCTGAGTGGAAAACAACCCTGCAAGAGAAAATACGTTTTCAGGAAACTCTCTTGTGCAATATGGAGGCAATTCGGCCACCACAAACCCCCAAATTGAAATATGAACTCAAAAAACATCCCTAAGCATTGCCGAAGCAAAAACGACCATCATTCACACTCAAATCGGGAGATCTTGGCTCCCTAACCATGGAGAAACACAAAAACAAAATTATGGGCATGGAGCAATGAGGAAACAACAGAAATCATGAGGGGAAAACACCCATCCATCTCAGCTGCGTGAGGAAGACCAAAAACAGCCTCTTGAAACCCCCAAAATGTGAATCATTGTTGCATATTCACTCAACAAAACAAAAATGAGATTTCCGAGCCTTGGCGATGAGGAAAACCACAACAAAAACGACAAGGGAGGATCCCATGTACTGATCATTTCCCAATCGAATTCCCAACCATGGGAAAAATGAAGAAAACAACAAAAATGTGAGGGAGAATACTCCCCAACTATCTCCAGTTGTGTGATGAAGAAAACGCATGGGTCAATAATAGCTTGGGATGGCACTTCCAAGCATTTACTTGCCCAAGAATCCAAAACAAACTTTCCAAAAATGAGTGACTTCCCAAATTCGAATTTGACCTCCATACCTCTCCCATCCCAAGGCAATAAATTCCTACAACAACTTTAGATGACTGGGCATAAAAGACAAAAAGGGTGTTATTACTGCTGCAACTACCACCCCAAAAACAAATTAGCATTTTTTAGGCCCCCCCCTTTTTTGAAGTTTAGTTTTTGCTTCTTAGGCATTTTTTGTTTTTGAGATCCAACATTTATGGTTTGTTTCATCATTGGGGAAGTTCAAGAAGTAGTTTATCCTAAGGCAAGAAAAATTCTGTTAGCCGTAGCAGCGGGTGATTGTCAAAGTTTGGTCCACTACGGCGGACAGTTGTTCAAGTTTGAAAAGCTACGGTGGACATTTCTTTTCTTATGCATCGCTGAAACAGTTTTTCGTCCACTGGAGTGAAAGTTTTCAGAAATCCACGCCGCAACGGGGTTTCTTTATGCCGTTGGAGGGGTTTTTTTACCATTTTGTTTTACGAGGATCTTTTACGCTATTGGTCGCAATTTGTTTATTCCTGTTGAGACTTTTCATTGTTGGTGGAAATTTCCATTTGAAGCTCACATGGCACATCAGCCCAAGAATCCACGACTCCAATTCTAGCTGGTCTCCTACCAGGTAGGTTTTTCGTGTACCTACTGTTGATTAGTGATTTCATGTGATTTTGTGAGCTGTCAGTTGTCAGTTTTCCGAGAAGTGGTTAGTAGGTTTTTTTTTTAGGTTTTAAAAAGGGTTTCCCCTTGTTTTTTTCCTTTCCCTTTTCAAGTTTAACTCGTCTTGACCACCCTACCTGCTCGAGGAGCTTCACCATTTCATCTGGAGGCGTTTTTTTCCCATAAAAACCTGTTAGGTCGAGGAAAATCTCCAGAGGCCTAGGATTTTTACCGGCATGGAGCTAACCTGGTTCTCACTATTGGGAAATAGCAGAGGTTACGGTTTCCCCGTTTTATGCAGACCCTTTAGGTTTTGTCTTTGTATCATCCAGCCGTGGGATCTCAAGCCTGGTGGTTTGAACCTAGGGAAACACCGCCTATAGACTGTGAGCCCCGTAAAGTTTTCGCATCCATTGGTAGAGGGTATTATAGGCATCTAAGAGTCTATAGGTTGAAGCTATCCTTTGTCTAGAGGTTTATGTTACCAACTTTTGACCTACTAAGTTGCAGAGAATTTGTTCTATCCCGATGGGTGAGAATCGCGGGGTAAGGCAGCTTGCTAGTGATGCTTTTATAAGTGGTGTGCCTGGCATCTCATAACATTTAATCTTTTCGAATGTATGAATTTAATCAATAATGTAAATACTAAAACATTTTTTGTTTTTCAGTCACAGCTTATACCCGATGACATGATGAAGAAGGGAAAGAAGAAGGCGAAGATCGTAGACTTGACTCAGATACAAAAAGCTCACCCACACCAAGGGTGGAATTAATCTACAAAGATACAAAGCCAATAATAGGAGAAGAACCCAAATTTAATGGGGCCAAATCTACCATGTTCTTGTAGAAAAGAGGGTTCTCAAGGCAAGGTTGGAAGACCTAGCCCTATATGACAACATATTAAGGTCTGGGATCACCAAGGTGTCTAATAGAGCAGAAATGTTTCCTTGCGCAAAGGTCATCAGATGGATTCTTCCCAGAGTGTATTCAACAGGGAAGATAATGAACAATGTGGAAGACAAAGGATTTGCATCCTTCACACCTGGATTTATTTCCAAAGCATACAGCCTACCGTCATCCGATATTAGCATGACAAATGGATGGGTCAAAAATATAGAGTTTGATTACATAGCTACAACAAAAATGATGGGAGTTGAAGGGAAGACTTTCAGGAACAAGCAATCTGGGGAGTACGAAACTGCTCATTTAAGTACCCCATATAGACTAGTAGTGCTAATGCTGAATAGAATTTTCGGCAGGGCTGATGGTAGAACTTACAAGTTTGGATGGATCCCACTGATCTACTATCTGGACATGAAAGGAACAATTTTCAACTGGGTTGATATAGTGGCCAATAGCCTATCTACTTCCATTATTGCAGCTCAAGAAGGCTTACACCAAAGGAAATCTGAATTCTACATGGGATCCTTTTTTATCAATTGCATACTTAGCTTTCACCCTTTCGAAAATCTCAATTTCACATGGAAGGGAGGGAAGACTCCTATTTATGTAGCTTGTCAGATACCGTGGGGACATAAATACCAAAATTTCTACAAGTTAATCTGTGAAGAATTCTCGATGCCTCTGTACCGGCTTATTTTCTTAGAAGAGTGCAAATGCCTATCGGAGGGAGCTTTAGAGTCTATCAAATATTTTGGGGATTACTTCTTCTCTGAAGAAAGAATGTACCTCAGGATGTATAGGGGGGCTAAAGCACCCTCATTGCTTCCAAGATATGCTACAGATTACATAGTCCATAAGGAAGCTGTAAGACAACTTTTCTTAGATGGATTTGGAAGTCACTTGTTTGACTTGAAAAAGGTAGTGTTCCCACCACTACCTTTTTATGTGGGGAACCACAAGTTTGCTAAAGTCAAGAGATCCCCAAAATTTGTTAAGGAACTGGAAAGCTTTCACTTCGAAGAAAATATCTTCCACATAAATGAGTCATAAGGTAAAGTTGCACCCCATAGATCACTCCTTAAAGTAAATTTTGAATACACTAACCATGTCGACAAGGAGGAAGAAGTATACCAGAATATTTGTAGCATGACAGCTTTAAACAAGTGGATAAAAAAGAAAACCACAACATCCAGAGAGGATGTAGGAGTAATCTCGTAGAATGAAATGGTCAACAAAATAAGCTGCAAGAAAAACAAAAGAAGAGACTGCACGCATATTGGTACAGGGGAAAGAAATCTTCTAGCTGAAGAAGCCTAGAGAGAGAAAGAAGAAGAAGAAGTTTCCATAAAAAAGAGAGAGGAGGAACATAAAAAGAAATAAGAGGCTATCCTTGAGAAGATTACAGAGTTAGAAAAAGCAATAACTCGGGAAACTCAAAATCCAAAGCAGGAGATGCAAGATCAAGAAAGAGCCACAGAAGAGCAAATAAATAAAGATCAAGAGGACTTGCATGGTGAAAATCAGGGACAGATTCATATCCGAGACAATCCAGAGAACCACACTTCCACTTCCAGCAATATACTCACTGGAGGACATCTCCCCATGGTTGAACTAGGATTGCTGCCATTTACCCCATCTAAATAGCATGAAGTTGAATTCTTGGAAGACATATATTTCGATCCCAAAAGGAAAGCCATAGTATGAAAAACTGAGAAGACTTTAAAAATGGGAACTCAACCGGGGATCACCACAGTGACCAAGAAGACGGTCGTGAAAAATGTAGAAGAAGATCCCAAGCAAATGGCCTCCATGGGTGTTGCAACTGCAACTGCAAATGCTCATAATATTAGCAGGATCACTGAAACCCTTGATCAATATAAGGGTAAAATGGAAGAAATGAAAGAGGTTTTGAGAAAGGAGGAAAGGGTAGGCTGAGAATCTAAAAGAAAATACGAAGCTACTTTTTCAGACTATGAGAAGTTGTAACAGGATTACCAAATCCGAGGGGAAGAAAGGGTTAATTTGAAACAGTCAAACATGATCCTCGATAGGGAAAAGCATAAGTTAGAGAGCAAGGTAGCAGAAATGGAAGTTCATAATTCAACACCTGATCAACAAGTAGAGGAGCACATAGTTCAAATCATGGAGCTTGAAGTGCAGAATAGTTCCTTAGAAGTTATCTTAAAGGAATCCAATGAAAGGAAAGTAGACATAGAACCTCTCATATATCATGCTCTCTTACTTAGAAGGAAAATCTATAGAGTATAGGTAAAGCTGGCGAAAGAAGCTTTCTGGATCAAGAAAACTGAAGACCGACTGCAGCAGATATTAACAATAGCTACTACATTCAAGGAAAGAACCCAATAAATTGCTAATATCCTACAAGGCTAGCTGACATGGTTAGAAACAAATGTGGAGTGCCCAGCAGACACACCTAAAAAATGTCCGAAAAAGTTGCAGATCGAATATGATATTGTAAATTTCAGCAGTAGAGATGCTGAGAGGTTGATGGAAGCAGTGGAAAGGAAAATGGACAAATGTGCAAAATTTTTCAGGAAGATGTTTATAACTCACAACAAATTTTTGACTCCTTTAGCACAAAGGCTACAGGAATTTCCAGAACATGAAGAACACTTAAAATAGTTGAAGGATAAGCTACAAGAAGATGAGTTAAATATTCAGCTGGTTAAAGGTCTAGATGCAAAGGTGATAAAGAGTTTAATGTCCCAAGCAACAGTTACTAACTATCTACTATAATATTCTCTGAGAATGACCCTTGCAAGAGTAACAGATATAAAAGGCTAGCTGGCCAAACATGAGGTCACGGTCAGATTTCTAGAGCCCACAGAGTTCGAGACAATTGCCTCAGATGCTTCAACCTGAAAGCAATTCATAAATAGTTTGATTAAGTCCACTTAAGTAGTTTGTCCTATTCACACATGGATATATTTGTAATATTTTATTTACTTTTTGAGCACACTAAGGATAAACTTTATGTAATCGAAGGATAAGGAATCCAAAAGGACAGGGAGACCAAAGGTCATTTTGAAATGTATAAATATAGGTAGGATCAAATGAGAGCAAGGCTTTTCTAGCTTTCTTATGTGAATGACTTGTTCTAAGAAAAACTACTTCTTGTTATAATAAAGAGGATCAAAATTTTGCTGGAGAAGGAGCTGTTAAGTTTCAAATGCATGTTGTGTATATGGCTAGATGGAACTATTTATGCTTTAGCTTAATATGCAAATCTATGAGATTGTTCTAACTTCTAGACTATTCTTATGTTGTGAATGATTTTATTTCCTTGTTATGAATCTTATGCAGCAAATGAGTAATGAATTTTTTAACAAACAATGAGCTATCTCTTTGTTAATTTTTCTGTTGTGTTTATGTATTCCTAATTGATCGACTATCTATAAAATTATGTGCACAAAATATGCAATACATTACTCATATAAATAGTAGTCTTTCTCCCTGGTGATATGCTAGTTAGGTTATTTAGTTTAGTTGTTATTTGATTTCTGTAGTTCGGGTACAAAGGGGATAAGACGGAAGGTAAGAACCTACGCATCACATTGTGAAGCCTTTGTTTCCTGTTAAGTTGCACTTAATATAGGCACTTGCATATCATTTTTTATAAACATAAAAAAACACATAAACGGTGGATCGGGCCGCAACTGGTAAAATAGATTTAAAACCTTTATTTAACTCTACCGTAGTCGAGTCGTTAACCAGATGGATTCCCCATACCAAATGATAAGTGATCTATTTGGGAACGGTTATTGGGGAAAATCCCTACTATCGGTACCTAAGATTTTTCCAAGCATCAACAATTTTGGCGCTAGAAGGAGGGTCGCCAGTGCATGGTTGGCCAAGGAAATCCATTTTCTCAAGATCATTTCACTAGTGCTAGTTCAGAAACTAGTTTTCCCAAAGGCTCCATTCCTGAAGGAAGAGTTAACCTTGAGTCAGAAGACCGAGAGCACCTTTATCTTGTTTCTTTTGAAGTAGTAAATGAGTTAACGAGAATTACAAGATCATATGCAATGAGGCTTGGAGGATTGCTGAATATTCCAGACTTACCCTGGAGACCAACTCATACAAGAGATCTAGTTTACACAGGAAATTTGGTCTTAATAGGAAATTTCAAAGAGTTGGTAGATTTATCTTTACAAGAAATTGACCAACCTCCTAACCAATTGGGACCTGAATCCCCGTACGGTTCACGTCTTCGGTATCCATTTCAATCTCCTCTCTAATCCCCACCCCAATCTCCTAAACGAATCATGGCCGAAAATGTACCTCCAAATCCTAATGAAAAGCATCCTAATCCACCACCTATACCAGCTTGGAGGGCTAGAACACCGTTGAACTTGGCTCCCCCAGTCCATGTTTTTCCCCAGAATCATGAAAATTCTTTGCCATAAATTTGATCTGGGAGAAGGCATATCTGTGGATGATCACTAGTAGAGTGTTTTCTTGGCCTTAGAAGATTTAGCGGTAGAACATGTGGATGTGGTATGTAGACTGTTTCCTCATACTCTCAAAGGTAAGGCAACATCATGGTACTTTGGATTACACGAAAATTAAATCACAGACTAGGACACTTTCGAAAGACTGTTTAAAAACAAGTTTGGTAGCCAAAGAACTATTGTCGCTTTGATGAAGGAACTATTGGCTCTAAGAAGGGAAAATAAAGAAAAGGTGAGAGACTTTAGTCAAAGGTTTGTTCTTCACTTAAATAATTTCAACGCAGCCAAAAAACCCGTTGAATAAACTCTAATTGAATACTACACTTCAGCTCTTGGCTCTGATATAGCAAGGTTTGTCAAAAGATCAGTAAAACCTTCCGTAGCAGAAACTTATGAAGAAGCCGAAAAGATAGAAGCTGAACTTGAAAGTGTAAATAAACATTATATGGAGTCAGAGACTAGACCCTTCAGTAGTAAGAAACCTCTGTTATTGACAAGGCCCAAAGATGAGCATTCTCATGAGTTAGACAGTGTGGTCAATATGGTCCAAAAGTTATCCAACAAGATTGTTGACTTAGAGAAAGATAAAGAGGCAAATTCAAGCAAAAAGCAGTATAGACCCTTTTCCAAGAAAAGAGACGAAAGTGGCCCATCTCAGCCACCTGCACACAGTCCTTCTATTATGAATCTCACTGAAGTTGGAATGGACAATTTCTATACATTTCATCAACAACCTCACTCTGAAAATAATTGTCCGCAGTCGATTAACTCCATGACATTGGCTATGAATCAATTATTAGAATCTAAGTTAACAAAGCCTGAGGTTGAAGATGAAAAGGTTCAGGAATAAGGGGAAGCACCTAAGGAGACTACCATGGTCATGTGGGATTGTGCACCTATGTTGGGTCTAGAATATGAAGATCCTAACGAGGATATACAGCTGTCAGATGTGAATGTCACAACTAGGAGCATAGGTCCACTAATTGAAGATAACACATTACTACCCAAAATAAAGAGAATTTAGGAAAACATGAAGAAAGTCAGAAATAACACTCAGACCCAACCTATACCTGATTTGTTCATAACAAGGAAAAATGATCCAACTATCAGTTGTCACATCCCCATCCCTCGGACCGGCGAAGAGGACGCGACGAACACCACAATAGCCGGGAAAACAGCCCCATGAACATAAACAAGAAAAATGCTGATATTAAAAGCTTAAACAACATGCATAACAGAGTGCATAAAACATCATACAAGATGCATAATTCCTCAATCATTCAGTGGAAGCAAACATATTCATAAACCAGCATTCAACATGTTCATCATAACTCATTAAACATCAATATAATTGCATAGATGGAATAGCAACGGTACTTATCTTTCGATGAAGAATCCCGCAACCAGCTACGTCGCTGCAACGTTCCACCCAACCATAGGCCAGCTTGCTCATCAATCTCTCAGTAATTCTGCCACCCCCGAGCTGGGCATGATTCCTCTAAGGATAAGGGTCAATGCAGGCTTACACATAGCCAGGGGACACACTCAGCAAACCAACACCACTGGGTTTACCAGGCCATCAACAGACCGGCCAAACCAGCACAGTCCAAAGACCAACCACTCCTTACATGCAGCAAAACCATCCCTTCACATCCCTGTGAAGAAGCAAAGGAAACCGGTGATGGCCCCAAATGAAAAGTGAGACACAACTCAAGCCCACAAGGCAACTTAGAGTTGTTCTTGGCCCTAAGGAGCCATCTCGCGCTCAGGGACTGTGTGTAAGTTCCCTTACTGATTTGTGGTCCGTGTATATGTTTCCCTCTGTGTGTTGCGGTTTGGTGGAAGTGCTCTCACGCCTAGACTGGTTGGGGTCATTTCCCATGTCATGAGCTGTGCTCACTGGTTACGTTGTGGGACTGTTGTCTTCCCTGCGTTTTGTTGACTGTGGTGCTCAGATTCATTTGGGCCACTGTGGATTTCCAATCTGTTGGTTGAGTTTCCCCTGTTTTGGACTATGGATTGCTACTATCATTCATTGTGTGTTTGTGGCTGCTGAAGGAACCTGGTTTGGGTCGCAGCTGAGTTGTTTTGGCCACGTTAGGGCCAAGAACAACTCTGAGTTGCCTTGTGAGCTTGAGCTGTGTCTCACTTTTCGTTTGGGGCTGTCACCAGTTGCCTTTGCTTCTTCACAGGGCTGTGAAGGGATGGTTTTGCTGCATGTAAGCAGTGGTTGGTCTTTGGACTGTGCTGGCTTGGCCGGTCTGTCGATGGCCTGGTAAACCCAGTGGTGTTGGTTTGCTGAGTGTGTCCCTGGCTATGTGTAAACCTGCATTGACCCTTATCCTTGGAGGAATCATGGGCCATCTTGGGGGTGGCAGCATTGCTAAGAGATTGATGAGCAAGCTGGCCTATGGTTGGGTGGAACATTACAGCGACATAGCTGGTTGCAGGATTCTTCATCAAAAGATAAGTACCGTTGTTATTCCATCTCTGCAATTATATTGATGTTTAATGAGTTATGATGAACATGATGAATGCTGGTTTATGAATATGTTTGCTTCCACTGAATGATTGAGGAATTATGCATCTTGTATGATGTTTCATGCACTCTGTTATGCATGTTGTTTAAGCTTTTAATATTAGCATTTTTCTTGTTTATGTTCATGGGGCTGTTTGCCTGGCTATTGTGGTGTTCGTCACGTCCTCTTCGCCGGTCCGAGGGATGGGGACGTGACAGTATGGTATCAGAGCTCAAGGTTGCAACAATGGGCCTCTATGGGCCAGGAAGGATGCAGTGACAGAAGGTGGAATTACCTTCTATGTTCTGTAGAACCGCAGCAAACTTCAAAAATGGTCTAAGTGGTGGAGCAGTCAGAACAATTAGCGGAAAAGACTTCCGCCGTGGCAGAAGGGTTAGTGAAATGGACTTCCGCCGTAGCAGAAGAGTTAGGCAGAAGTATGCCAGCGGAAGAAAATTGGAAGGAAGTTCACCGAAGTGTTGAATAGTCAGTGGAACACTTAGTGGGATTGACTTCCGCCTTTGCGGAAGGCTAAGCAGAAGAAAATAGTGGATCGACGTCCACCGTTGCGGATGTAAAAGCACTAAGCCTTTTAAAGGGCAAAGACCGTCGACAACCGAAGTTAAAATTTCTTTGAGAAAGAGCGGCCAATCGGAAGAGAAAATGGTTTGTGTGCCGCCACTGCGGAAGTCTAAATGACTAGGTGTCCGAGGGGAAATTCTTCCGATCGTCGACAGAGGTTAAGACTGCCGCCGGAAGGCGAAAGGGTTCTGCGTCCGCCGTTGCGGATGAAGAATTAACTAAGCATCCGACGGGAAAGTGGTCCGACTGCCGACATGTGTATATTCGGCGGGAAAATTTGTCTAAGTGTTCCCCAATCGAAACAATTGGCGAAGTGAACTTCTGTCGTTGCGGAAGAGTTGGCGAAGTTAACTTCTGTCGTTGCAGAAGAGAAAGCGTTTCCCATTTCGTCGTTACGGAAGTGAAAGCACAAATCCTTCCAAAGGGAAAAGACCGCCAATGCCCGAAGTTAAAAATCTTCTAAGTATGGAAAGTCGTCGGCCATCGGAAGAAGAAAGTCTTGGTGCATCCGCCGTTGCGGAAGACAAAGGCACTAAGCTTCCGATGTGGAAAGAGCACCGACGCCGGAAGTTTAAAATTGTCTAAGTAAGTGCCAATCGGAAGAAGTTAGTGTTTGGAGTACCGCCGTTACGGAAGCGAAAGCATTAAGGCTTCCGATCAGAAAGGCTGCCGAGAGCCGATTCTGCGGAAGAGAAAGTATTCCGAGAGCCGATTCTGCGGAAGAGAAAATGGTTCAGAGAGCCGATTCTGCAGAAGAGAAAATGGTTTGAGAGCCGATTCTGCGGAAGAATAATTGGGGAAGAGACCCGATTGAACAAAGGAAAATTCAGCTGTTTTTCAGAGGAATTTTCAGTGGTTTTTCAGTGGATTTTCAGGGCTGAAAATTGAGAAAGTGGCAGCGATCTAATGCGCCACAAGGGGGAAAGCCCCCTTGACCCCCTTCGCCCCGAAGACAGTCGTTTTGGAGAAAAGAAGATTCTATGTTTTGGGCAATTTAGTAGAACCCAGAATTCATAAAAGATGGACGGTGCACCATAAATGAGATCCGTAAGTTAATGAGTGTTCCTCATTGAATGCACTGACTTCGCCCAATAGAAAGGTTTTCCTGAATATTCCTAGACTTGCTCCTACAAATGGCTGAAGTTAACATTCCAGACCTGAATACAGTGTGCGTTTTGCCTAAAATGGGTGAAAGTATTCATTCTTAGAAGTGGTGTGGTTTTCACACCCGAGGTCGGAATGAAGCATGTGGACAGGTGTTGGAAAACTTATCCAGTAGGGAACAAGGATATGTGACCAGAATCTGAGCATGAAGTAGCAAAGTGCTAATGATGGCTGCTGCTATCAAATGGACAAGTCTGGACAGTGCATGCCAGGGGTAGCAAGGACTATGAAGTCAATCAGCTGCTGTATGGAAGAGTAGTTCCATGCCAGGATGAAAGACTTGAAAAGGGAAGTTTCCTTAAAACTCTGTCTTGCTGATTATAACTAAATTTCCTAATTTTATGCTTGAAATGCATGAGGATATGTATGGCATGCATAGGATATTGCATGTGGGTAAGAATATTGGAAATTTTATATATATAATGAACCACCAATGATAATCATTTCTTTGATGTTGGCATTAGTGGCAAAACCAACGATGACATGGACCCGGATGAGTATGTTGCTGATGCTGATGAATGAGACCAGCAACCCTATGGAGAAGGGGTAAAGCAACAAGTCCAGGACAAAAGTTGGAATCATTTTAGAGGTTGTTATGAATGCAGGATAGTCATGATCAATTGGCTACCAGAAATGCTCTATGGAAGAGCAAGGTGGTATGAATGATACGCTTGTGAAGTAAGGAGTATCTAAACATTTCATTTAATTGCATGAATGATATGACTATACCTTGCAATGTTATTATGATGATGATTGCATGAAGTAAATGATTTTTGGTAATGTTGATGTGACTAACCGCTGGAAGTATTTGAATTTTTATAAATTTTGAAAATGCTTCAGTGATGGTTGTAGCAATGAAAAGGTTATATGCATCCAGACTTACCAAGTGTTTGGTTGATTGAAGCTCATGTTTCAGGTAGATTATTTCGAGCATGGTAGTGTGAGGTATGACCCTGACCAATGCCAGAATCTACCATGTGAAAGAGCTTATTAAATTTGAATTGTGAATTTCAAATTTAAGAAATTGCTGACAACTACTAGTCACTATTGGCTTGCATAAGCTTGTGTTTGGATTTTTGAAGCTTATGTTTCAGGTAGATTATTTTGAGCATGGAAGTGAGAGGTAAGATCCTGACCAATTCCAAAATCTACCATATGGTATGCATAATAGGTTGTTAAAATTCGAATTGTGAATTTCGGATTGAGAAATTGCTGACAACTACTAGCCATTGTTGGCTTGCATAAGATTGTGTTTAGTTGATTGAAACTCATGTTTCAGGTAGATTATTCGAGCATGGCAGTGAGAGGTAAGACCCTGACCAATGCCAGAATCTACCATTTATGAGAAGAAGTCTCATGGTTGTGAAAGTAGTTGGCATGCATGATGGGTTGTTAAATTTGAATCGTGAATTTCGAATTTAAGAAATTACTGACGACTACTAATCACGGTTGGCTTGTGTAAGATTATGTCAGGTGGACACATGGTAAGTGGGTATTCGTGTTATGTTAGTAAGCATAAATTATAATGGGCATAGTAGTGCTGCTTACAAGAAACCCACAATTGAGCAAGTCAATTTCTGTAGTAGATAGAATTGCAAATTCCTATTGAATTTGATTTCTAATGTCATTGCTTGGTTATGGAACAATCAATTTGGATTGTGTTATCAGACAATGATTGACTGTTTGGATATTTGATGAATGTGCCAGGGGTGCACATTGTAGGAAGATCATGTGTGATGACCTGCAAGAGCCAAACTTCATGGGAAGGTTTTCCCTTATCTTGGAAATGGGTTTCGGGTGAAACGCCATTGGACATTTTGAAAATGTCTCATCTGCACTGCATGTTTGGTGATAACATGAGTGAGATGGTATGGGTTATGTCGGTAAGACATGTGTGAATGTGAAATGAAAAAAAGGAGTTGGGATGGCAAACTGAAGGACTGTTAACTCAGGGAAGGAGCCTCCATTCCTCCTTAACAAAGGCATACTGCGACGGAAAATGGATAAGTGTTATGTGACCCTTGCTATGAATATGCATGTTTAATCATTAAATTCCATATGCAGGACATGTTTGATTTTATTTCCATGATGACCGAACACTTGAGTATGAATAGGGCATACATGGCACACACTAGAGAAGGGTGCACACTTTTCCGATGTTGGATCATGAAAGGGTTTTCAATATTGATTACACTCTAGGGAGTGGACGCACTCCTGGTGTCTCAATACTTGATAGTGAATGATATGAAATGATTACAATTTTTAGAGCAATAACGCTGATGAGTTCGCTTGTATTGCTTGTGTTGCTTGTGTTAATAGGCTAAAGGTAAAGGTAAAATGGTAAATGGTTATTGTGAGGGGTTGCGGAGTAAGGGTTATTGTTGATATAAGTGTATGTTGATATAAGTGTATGATGGTATAAGTGTATGATGGGCTGTGATATGCCTGAGGATCCATAGTAGATCCTAGACCTGGAAACGGTCATGATAAAGTTCCAAGCCCAGTCGACATGAGAATGTACTGGCTGGACATTAAATATTTGATGTTGTGGAGCAGCCGGCGTGCTGACCTAACATCTAAGTCCATAGGATATCCCAAGGCTTGCAAGGCGAAGCAGGATCCTGTGGACGAACGAGGAAACGCATAATACAGATAAGTATTGGATTATTTTGCGTATGAATATACATGTGTATATGATTTGGTTATGATGTTTTAAGCTCTTGTTCTAGAGATAAAACTGATGAGAATAAACTAAACATATGAATCTATTCAATGTTTGAATATAGGTATCACTGGAAGCGAGGATTATGAGAGCATCCTAGGGGTGCATGTGGGCATGTGACTGTCCTAGAACGCTCAGAATGAGCGGCAATGGAAAGGGTGCTAGTGAGACTGGGAGGTCCTAGCAATTGAGACAAACCATGTGGAGAGACTCCATGGTTTAGAGGTCTGAAATAGACCAAAGACACTAAGTGTCATGACCAAGAGAGATTGGTCCAGCATTCACGGTGAAGTGAAAGAGGCTGAAAGCTGAAAAGCCACTGCGATGGTGTGGATTCCAAGATGGAAAAAAACAAAGAGGGGAAAAACTCTTACTGCTCTCTCTTGCCTTTTGATTATATATACATATATATGTTTATGCATTGTGAAAACAAAGGATTGTTGAATGCTTGTATGATTGAGAATGAGATGTGTGTATTTGCTTAAGTAAATTTGTGAATGCTGGAATAGTTAATTCCCTGCTCAGGAATGGACATGAATGAGCTCGTGTGCCATTGGGAAGGCATAAAAAATATGAAAGCCTCATTGATGAGACTTGGACTGTCATGCCAGTTGGGGAAATTAATTGACTGATTTTAATGTCTATATGATGCTTGGTCTGATAGAATTTCAATGGTGCATTGCACAGGTGAGAAAAGTGAAACCAGGTGGTGCACATTGATCATGGCAGCAGATCAAAAGTTGTTGGACTTAGCTGGAAGTCTCCTTCAAGTGATTGCCAAAGCAACCCAATAAGAAACGGTCCAGGCATGCAGACTCAAAGGAAATTGAGTAGGTAAAGATGAAGCAGCCAGTGAAATGCTGGAGATGCGGAGGACATTATTTATGGCGGGACTGTCCGATGGGGGAACATGATGAAGGAAATAGCCGCAGAGTTCCTAGACTTCGGAATGAGCTGAAAGCTGAGAACTAGCAGGAAAAGTCCATGGAAGCCGAGGGGCTTGGTCTTGAACGTTCAAAGTAAATGATTGAACATGGGACAGATCTGCAATTTTGAAATTTTGATGTGCAATTATATATGTATTGTATATATATGTAATGGAACACCGAGGACGGTGTTACTCCAAGGGGGAGGGGAATGTAATGTCCCCGGTTTTGACCCCATTTGCATGATCTATATATTGTAATTAATCGTGGTGAGGAGCTCAAGGCAAAATCCCCACCATCGATTTGGTTGTGTGTGTGTGTTTCGGCAATGGGGATAGTTGCCGATGGTTTATCGTGCCATTTGGCACATTATAATTCGGCATCATGTAAATACGCACATCAATTAAAACTAAAACCACCACTAGCTACGGCAGTGCAACGTTGAATGAAAAGGGCATGGTTCCAAAGGATAAGGGGTGGGGGATGACAAACCTTGGTTATGGGGGGAAAAAACCATGTGTTGCCACCTTGTTTTGTTTTCCACCTTCCCTTGCCTCATCCAACCTCTTCAATGCCTTGATTTTGTTAGTTGGGGCAGTTATTGCATGAGGAAACATGGGCATGGGGAGGCGTCAGTTTTGGCAGGCTGCTGTCAGTTCGGACGGTACGCATGCCCAGCGGAGAACCATCGTTTCACTCATGCCTGGTTTCCACTCTTCCCACTGCTTCTGTTCTTCCTCACGTGCGCCCAGTCTCCACCTCCACTGCCATCTTCTTCATGGTCTAGTTCCTGCTCACGCGCAGAGTCATGGTCTGTTCATGCTCACGCACGGGGATCTGGTGCATCCCTCACGCGCAGATCCGTTGTTGTTTCTCTTCACACGCAGGGACTCTGCGTTGGTTTTGCTCATGCAGGGAGCAAGATAAATCGTGTCTGTCGCTTGGGATTTTCACTGCAAGAGCCATCTCGTGCTCAGGAACTGTGTGTAAGTTCCCTTACTGATTTGTGGTCCGTGTATATGTTTCCCTCTGTGTGTTGCGGTTTGGTGGAAGTGCTCTCACGCCTAGACTGGTTGGGGTCGTTTCCCATGTCATGAGCCGTGCTCATTGGTTACGTTGTGGGACTGTTGTCTTCCCTGCGTTTTGTTGACTGTGGTGCTCAGATTCGTTTGGGCCACTGTGGATTTCCAATCTGTCGGTTGAGTTTCCCCTGTTTTGGACTGTGGATTGCTGCTATCATTCATTGTGTGTTTGTGGCTGCTGAAGGACCCTGGTTTGGGTTGCAGCTGATTTTTTTTGGCCACGTTAGGGCCAAGAACAACTCTGAGTTTCCTTATGGGCTTGAGCTATGTCTCACTTTTCGTTTGGGGCTGTCACCGGTTGCCTTTGCTTCTTCACAGGGCTGTGAAGGGATGGTGTTGTTGCATGTAAGCAGTGGTTGGTCTTTGGACTGTGCTGGCTTGGCCGATTTGTTGATGGCCTGGTAAACCCAGTGGTGTTGGTTTGCTGAGTGTGTCCCCTGGCTATGTGTAAGCCTGCATTGACCCTTATCCTTGGAGGAATCATGCCCAGCTCGGGGGTGGCAGCATTGCTGAGAGATTGATGAGCAAGTTGGCCTATGTTTGGGTGGAACGTTGCAGTGACGTAGCTGGTTGCGGGATTCTTCATCAAAAGATAAGTACCGTTGCTATTCCATCTCTGCAATTATATTGATGTTTGATGAGTTATGATGAACATGCTGAATGCTGGTTTATGAATATGTTTGCTTCCACTGAATGATTGAGGAATTATGCATCTTGTATGATGTTTTATGCACTCTATTATGCATGTTGTTTAAGCTTTTAATATCATCATTTTTCCTGTTTATGTTCATGGGGCTGTTTGCCCGGCTATTGTGGTGTTCGTCGCGTCCTCTTCGCCGATCTGAGGGATGGGGACGTGACATCAGTAATCCCGTGAAGGATAATGGAAGTAAAGTAGAAGGTGTTAAGAAAATCCCAGCAAAATGTGAGATGGGGTATGATATAATAGAATACATCATGAAGAGTAAGGATAATATTTATTTCTTTGAGATGTTCAGTTTACCCCAATAGAAGAAGAAACTTTTGGAAGCCTTGGATCCACCAACCATCAAACCCCAAGAAGTTATTCAGTCAAAAGAAGAAATCAGTGAAGCTAGTATTGGGGGAAAGTCCGAATCCAGAACATTACCATTTCTGCTTACATTTGAAATTTTTAATCCTAATGTGCATAACTATTTGGTAGACTCTAGAGAATCTACAAATGTTATTCCTCCGTCGGTTTGTAAAAGGATAAATGGCCAAACCAATCCATCTAATGGAAAGATCATACAGTTGGACAGAACAACTGTGAAGGTGGTAGGAGAGATGGAATATGTGCTAATATGTTTAGCTACCGACGAAAGGGTGTGCCAATTTATAGACATTATGGTAGTGGACATCCTTGAGGAATATGGACTGATTTTAAACCAAGACTGGTCTGTGAAACTAGATGGATATTTTGTAGCTGACTAGTCTCTTTTTTGGTTTCCTTATCAAGGTTGTAAGAATCAGATAAAACTAATGAGGGAACCACATATGAGACACAATGTGACACAATTGGAAGGAAAGAATGAGCCAATATTTTTTTCACACTCAGTTTTGGGAAATTATTTCATTGAATTGGAACCGGGAAATTTTTAGGTCGAGGATGCCAATAATGGATCAGATACACATTCTGAGCTCCTTCAATTCTCCCAGGATGATAAAATTGATTGTAACATAGTTAGCTTAGTCCCAGATGTAGAAAATAGAAATAGTTCAGTAGAATTAGTAGATAGGTTATGGGTATTACATTTTGATGGTTCAAAAACTCAGAAAGGATCAGGAGCTGGCTGTATCCTGATGGATCTAGAAAACAATAAACATTTTCTTTCTTGTAGATTAGAATTTGAATGCACAAATAACACAGCCGAATATGAAGAATTAATTCAAGGATTAAAGAAGGCAATTGAACTCAAGGTTAAAAATTTAAAAGTCTATGGAGATTCTGAAAATATTGTTAAAAAAGTTTGAAATACAATCCATTGTTTATCACCACATTTGAAAGGTTAAGTATATTCTAATGAATTTATATGCATTTAACATAGTTTCAATTCCTAGACTAAAAAATGGAGCAGTTGATTTATTAGCTACTCCAGCTGCCAAGCATGTTCCTACTAATAAATGATGTTCCATTGAATTGATTTTTAAGCCTACTGTACCAGACAACATCACTAATCTAAGAGTATTCGATGACAACCCACAAATCTTAGGATTTCTAACAAATGATGAGAATTTCAAAGGGGTTGTAATCGATGACGAGGAACATCAAGCAAATATTTGAAGTGGGAATTTCATGCCCAAAGGAGTTAGAACTTTGGAAGGAATGTTTGATCTGAATAAAAAGTTTAGAAGACCGACCAACATCAAAACGCAAAGTTCATCTATGCAATTTGAGTTGTTAAATTTGGGGTCGGAAGCTGAGCCCAAATATGTAAACTTGGGAAAGTGTTTCTCACCTGGGGAAACAAGCAAATTCATTAGCTTGTTTAAACAATACAAATATGTCTTCACTTTGACATATGAAGATATTAAGGCGTGTGACACTCGCATTATACATGTTTTCTTGATTAAAGCAAGAATAAATCCATTCCAACAACCTTTGAGAAAGATGCATCCAAAATTAGAACCTTTGATGCAAAGTGAAGTGAAGAAGTTGCTTGATGCAAGAATTATTTTCAGAGTTAGACACTCGTAATAGGTTTCGAATTTGGTACCAATGAGAAATAATTATGGTGAGATTAGACTTTGTGTAGACTTCAGAAACCTGAATCGTGCCTCTAATAAAGATAATTGGGCCAGTCTCTCCCATGGAACAGATATTGTAGATGGTCTCAAGATCAGAATTAATCTCTCTGCTAGATGGTTTCTCGAGCTACAACCAAGTATTGGTAGCAAAACAAGACCGACTGAAGACCACTTTTAGAATGAAATGGGGGACTTTTGCGTATAGAAGGATGCCCTTTGGTCTTATCAACGCTGGAGAAACTTTCCAAAGGGCGATGGAGATAGATTTTTGTGGTTTGATTGGCCGCAACATAGTATTTTATTTGGATGATGTTACAGTTTTCTCCAAGAAAAGAGAGGAGCACACTTCTCATCTAAAGCAATTTTTTTATCGCTGTCAGAAATATAGCATCTCCTTAAATCTGGAGAAGAGTGTTTTTGCCGTATCAGAAGGAAAGCTACTGGGTCATATAATTTCTAAGAAATGGATCTCCGTAGACCCAGAAAGGAATAAAGATATAACACAGATCCCTTTTCACCACAATAAGAAAGGAATGCAATATTTTATGGGGACTATAAACTTTGTGCGAAGGTTTGTACCTAATTTTTCCCAGATAGTCAAACCTTTGCACCAAATGATTAAGCAAAGTGTTCAGTTTAAATGGATCGACTTAGAGAAAGGTACATTCGACAAGATTAAAATGGTGATATCCCATGCGCATTCTCTCAAAAATCCAAATTTCGAGAATGATTTCATCTTATACACTTTTGCTTGAGACAATTCGCTAGCAGCAGTGTTTACGCAGAAAGAAGAAGGGGGAGATGAGTACCCCATATCATTCATGAGCACTGGATTACAAGGTGTTGAGTTGAATTATCCCGCTGTTGATAAACAAGCATATGCAGTTTTTAAGACGATGAAGCAATTCAGACCATATATACTGAAGAATAGAACCAAATTTATTGTGCCTCACCTAGGAATCCACAATCTCTTTGTACAAAGGGAGTTAGGAGAGAGAAGGGAAAATTGGGTCACTGCCTTGCAGGAGTATGACTTGGAATTTAAACTAGCAACTATTATCAAAGGATAAGGACTTTGTAAAGTAATGGTTGAAAGTTAGGAAAATGAAGAAAATGATTGGAAAATAGGACTGAATTGCATATGATCGATGTGTGCCCCATATTTACAGCCCCATAATCTTGGTATAGAGATTTAGTACATTATCTCCAACAAGGTTATTTTCCTAAACAATGGAATTCCAAACAAAGAAGGACATTGCGCTTGAAGTCTGCATCGTATCAGACAATCGACGGAGTTCTGTTCAGAAAAAACTATGATAGAGTTTTTCTCAAATGTTTAGAACGAGAAGATGCAGCCAAAGTCGTGAAAGAATTGCATGATGGCCCTACTGGAGGTCATTTTTCAAGAGACACTACAACACACAAGATTCTAAGGGCTGGATACTATTGGCCAACTTTGTTTAAAGACGCTCATGCTTACATAAGGAAGTGCGATACATGCCAAAGGAGTGGTGGAAGACACGCAAAGGCAGCAGGGACTTTGCAACCAGTTATTATTTCCAAACCATTCGAGCAATTGGGAATCGATATTATTGGAGAGATCAATCCCAATTCTTCATTACAACACAAGTACATCCTCACAGCCACATATTATTTTACCAGATGGGTAGAAGCAATCCCATTATGGAAAATAAGTGAAGATGCGGTTATGGATTTCTTACAAGACCATATTATGACCAGGTTTGGGGTTCCAATTTCCTTGGTTTTTGATAACGCATCTTATTTTTTGTCATTCAAGATTACTACATTTTCTACTGAGAAAGGAATTAAATTACATTATTCTAATAACTATTATCCACAAGATAATGGGTTAGCTAAATCTACTAATAAAAATCTCATTAGGATTCTAAAGAAAACAGTCATAGAGAATCAAAGAAGCTAGCATATAGATCTTCCTAATGCACTTTGGGATAATCGAGTCACACCCAATAACTCCTTAGGTGTGTCACCCTATACCTTAGTTTACAGAAAGGAAGCTATCCTGCCCCCTAACATTCTATTGCCTTCTTCCCAATTAGCCCAAGCATCTAGAGGGTCTAATAGTGAGGTTATACAAGCCCGAATAAACACTCTGCTGAAATTAGAAGAGTCTAGATCCAAGTCTAAGGAAAGGTTTAAGCACTAGCAAGAGACTATGAAAATATGGTTTGCAAGCACAAGTCTGGGAATAAAGAGTTTGAGGTAGGAGATTTGGTTCTGAGGTGGGATCACCCACATGATGAAAAGGGTAAGCACATTAAGTTTCAACATTTATGGATAGGACCATTTCAGATTCCAGAAAAGCTAGTCCCCTTGACATATAAGTTACAGAATTTGTAGAGGTGGGAGTAAAATCTTCCAGTCAATGGTTTGGTTCTCAAACCTTATTTTACTTGATGTTTTTGAAGTTTTTTGTACATAAATAAACTTTTGTGTTTGCTTAAATTTTTGAGAGTTATGTTTGATTTTGTTAGATTTTCTTTTCTTTCTTTGTTGTTGATTTATTTCAGTTTTTTTTATTTGCTTTATTTCAGTTTTCAAATAAGCCAGCAAAGCTTTTGGCGTTTGGGGGACATTCGATTTTTGGAAAACTGCAAATATTTCGACTGGAAAGATGCTTATTAAATGTATATGTATCATGATTCATATTATTTAAGTTGATAGACTATTTGAAGGGAGGTTATGAACACATTGAAGCCCTGTTTAAACCCCTATCAAATAACTGAGGCAAGAAGAGTCTAGAATACTATTCTGGGGCTCCATCCACTTCACATTAAAATCTGTCCTAGGAAGCTAACAACAAGGGATCCACGGAAAGAAAGAAGGATGGATAGGTGTATGGTATTTAAAATGATCCCATGCCACAAATAAAATCCAAAAGGCTTAAAAGAGTCTAAACTCCCATAAAGGAATCAGATATCAAAAAACATACTGAATAAAATCAATAAATGGATAAGATTGCTCAGAGGTTCTTCTCCGTCCGTGAGCTGAACACAAACTATCTCTCACACAAAAGGACACTATGGATGGAAGAACCTAAGCTAAGTTTCAAATGAAAGGAGCAAACCAGGAAGTCTAAAAAGGACAAAAGGTCTAAAAGCATCAAAAGAATGCAAAAAGCATGGGAATGAGGAACAAGCAAATACATCTGTCCATACACTGTTACGATCTGGTGGTGTCTGAGATATAAGCAACCGAATGCAAAAGTAAATGAACCCCATATTTTGGCCTCATAAGAGTTATCGAGGCTTTGAGAACCTGGTTAGCCCACCCTAGCGAACCAAAATCAATGTTAAAGTTCTAAATCTTACATTCCTAGAAAGGTCTGGACATATTAAAGAAATCTTGAAAAGTTTTGGGATGTGTTGATTTAACAAAATACTATAAAGTAGTTTTGATCTTAAAAGTCAGTTCTTCCAGAGATCTGTGTTCGCCAACTAATCACCAATTGTTTCTGCTGCAACTACCACCCCAAAAACAATTTAGCATTTTTTAGGGCCCCCCCTTTTTTGAAGTTTAGTTTTTTCTTCTTAGGCATTTTTTATTTTTGAGATCTAAAATTTATGGTTTGTTTCATCATTGGGGAAGTTCAAGAAGTAGTTTTATCGTAAGGCAGGAAACATTGTGTTATCCGCAGCAGCGGGTGATTGTCAAAGCTTGATCTGCTACGATGGACGGTTGTTCAAGTTTGACCCGCTACGGTGGACGGTTATTTTCTTGAGGTCGTCGAAATAGTTTTTCGTCCGCTGGAGCGGAAGTTTTCAGAAATCCACGCCGTAACGGCAGGTCGGGTTTTGGTTCGAATGTCGAGAATGTTCCCATTTCTTTTTGTCCTGCTATGGTGGAGAGTTTTCAATCTTGGAGTCGCTACAGTGGCTAACCTTTTATTCTATGTTGCGCTAGGTTTGTGGTTTCTCTGCCGCTACGACATATTTTTTTCAAGTTCCGAAGCTCAATTCTTAACTTGGCTTACGACCCGCTCCATCGGGTGGATGTCTTTCTCTTCGCTGCAATGGCAGAAGTATCCTTTCGCGATAGCCCAATCTTCCACAGGCCCGCTTTGGTGGAGAAGTTTGTCTTAGAGCCGCTATCAACTGTCGTCCATATTTATTTCTGACGTTGTTTTGACTGCCGATCCACAAAATGAATGCAGGCATGTTGTTGGTTCTTAAGCCGATGGTTGCGGCTGTGTTGGGTTTTTTCGAGCCGCCGTTGTCAGGGACATTCGCATTTTGACTTATTTGAAGGCACCCGATGTGCTGTGTTGTGGTGCAAGAAGTGTGTGAACCTCATGCATGCAGGTTTTAAAAATCCATACCAACCGTATTAATTGATTTTTTAACCCGTGAATGTCTATTTATATGCCGTTGGAGGGGGTTTTACCATTTTGTTTTACGGGGAGGTTTTATGCTATTGGTCGCGATTTGTTTATCTAGGTTGAGACTTTGCGTGGTTGGTGTAAATTTTCATTTCAAGCTCACATGGCGCATCAGCGCAAGCATCCACGACTGCATGTCTAGCTGGTCGCCTACCAAGTAGGTTTGTCATGTACCTATTGTTAATTAGTGATTTCATGTGATTTTGCGAGCTATCAGTTATCGATTTGCCGAGAAGTGGTATGTAGGTTTTTGGTTTTAGGTTTTAAAAAGAGTTTCCCCTTTTTTTTCTGTTCCCTTTTCAATTTTAACTTTTCCTGGTTGCCCTACCTGCTCGAGGAGCTTCACAATTTCATCCGGAGGCGTTTTTTCCCATAAAAACCTATTAGGTCGGGTGAATATCCAGAGGCCCGGGATTTTCGTCAGCATGGATCTGACCTGGTTCTCACTATTGGGTAATAGAAAAGGTTACGGTTTCCTCGTTTTATGCATACCCTTTAGGTTTTTTCTTTGTATCATCCAGCAGTGGGATCTCGAGCCTGGTAGTTTGAACCTAGGGCAGCACCGCCTGTAGACTATGAGCCCCATAAATTTTTTGCATCCATTGGTAGAGGGTATTACAGGAATTCAATATTCTAGAGGCCAAAGCTCGCCCATGTCTAGAGTTTTTTGTTACCAATTTTTGACCTACTAAGTTGTAGAGCATTTGTTCTATCCTGATGGGTTAGAATGGCGGGGTAAGGCAGGTTGCTAGTGATGTTTTTAGAAGTGGTGTCTACTAAACCAAAAATGTTTCCTTGTGTAGAGGTCATTGGATGGATTCTGCCCAAAGTGGATTCAACAAGGAATATAATGAACAATGTGGAATACAAAGGATTTTCATCCTTCACACCTGGATTTATTGCCAAACCATACAACCTATCACCATCTGAGATTAGCATGACAACTGGATGGGTAAAAAATATATAGTTCTATTACATAGCTACAGCAAAAATGACAGTAGCTGAAGGGAATAGCTTCAGGAACACGCAATCTAGGGAGTACGAAACTTCTCATGTACGTACCCCATATAGACTGGTAGTGCTAATGCTGAATAGGATTTTCAGCAGGGCTGATGGTAGAACTTACAAGTTTGGATGGATCCCACTTATCTACTATGTGGCCATGAAAGGAATAATTTTCAACTGGGTTGATATAGTGGCCAATAGCCTATCTACTTCCATTACTGCATCCCAAGAAGGCTTACACCAAAGGAAATCTAAATTCTACATGGGATCCTTTTTTATCGATTGCATACTTAGCTTTTACCCTTTTCAAAAGCTCAATTGCACATGGAAGGGAGGGAAGACTCCTATTTATGTAGCTTATCAGATACTGTGGGGACATAAATACCACAATTTCTACAAGTTAATATGTGAAGAGTTCTTGATGCCTCTGTATCAGCTGATTTTCTTAGAAGAGTGCAAATTCCTATCAGAGGGAGCTTTGGAGTCTATCAATATTTTGGGGATTACTTCTTCTCTGAAGAAGGCACGTACCTCAGGATGTATGGGGGAACTAAAGCACCCTCATTGCTACCAAAATATGGTACAAATTACATAGTCCATAAGGAATGTTTAAGACAATTTTGCTTAGATGGATTTGGAAGTCACTTGTTTGACTTGAAAAAGGTTACGTTCCCGCCGCTACCCTTTTTATGTGGGGAGCTACAAGTTTGCTAAAGTCAAGAGCACCCCTGAATTCATTAAGGAACTGGAAAGCTTTCAATTCGGAGAAAATAGCTTCCACAAAAATGACTCACAGGGTAAAGTTGTAGCCCATAGAGCACTCCTTAAAGTAAATTTTGAATACACTAACCATGTGGACAAGGAGGAAGAAGTATACCAGAATATCTGTAGCATGACAGCTTTAAACAAGCGGATAAAAAAGAAAACCACAACAGCCATAGTGAAAGTCAGTAGCAGCAGTCTCCCATAATCAAAGGGTCAAGAAGAAGAAGCTACAAGAAAAACAAAAGAAGAGACTGCACGCATATTGGCAAAGGGGGCAAGAAAGCTTCTAGTTGAAGAAGCCCATAGAGAGAAAGAAGAAGAAGAAGCTTCCAGAAAAAAGAGAGGGGAGGAATAGAAAAAGAAAGAAGAGGCTATCTTGGAGAAGATTACAGAGTTAGAAAAAGCAATAACTCAGGAAACTCAAAATCTAGAGCAGGAGGTGCAAGATCAAGAAAGAGTTGCAGAAGGGAAAAGAAAGAAAGACCGAGAGGACCTGGATGGTGAAAATCGGGGACAGAGTCCTATCTGGGACAATTGAAAGAGCCACCCTTCCACTTCCAGCAATATACTCACCAGAGGAAATCTCCCCATGGTTGAACTAGGATTGGTGTCATTTACCCCATCTAAACAACATGAAGTTGCATGCTTGGAAGACGTATATTTCGAACCCAAAAGGAAAGACATAGTGTGGAAAACTGAGAAGACTTTAAAGATGGGAACTCAACCAGGGATCACCACAGTGACTAAGAAGACGGTTGTGAAAAATGTAGAAGAATATCCCAAGCAAATGGCCTCCATGGGTGTTGCAAATGCTCATAATATTAGCAGGCTCACTGAAACCCTTGATCAATATAAGAGTAAAATGGCAGAAATGAAAGAGGTTTTGAGAAAGGAGGAAAGGGTAGGCCGACAATATAAAAGAAAATATGAAGCTACTCTTTTATACTATGAGAAGCTGCAACTGGATTACCAAATCCTATGGTAAGAAAGGGATAATTTGAAATAGTCAAACATGATCCTCGATTGGGAAAAGCAGAAGTTAGAGAGAAAGGTAGCAGAAATGGAAGTTCAGAATTCAGCAGTTGATCAACAAGCAGAGGAGCACAGAGTTTGAATCACACATCTTGAAGCGCAGAAGAGTCCCTTGGAAGTTCTCTTAAAGGTAGCCAATGAAAGGAAAGTAGACATAGCACCTCTAAGAGATCATGATCTCTTACTTAGAAGGAAAATCTATCAAGTACAGGTCAAGCTGGTGGAAGAATCTTCTGGATCAAGCAAGTCGAAGCCCAACTGCAGGATATCTTAATAGTATCTACTACAT
Organism: Pseudotsuga menziesii; assembly: GCA_001517045.1. NCBI lineage: Eukaryota > Viridiplantae > Streptophyta > Pinopsida > Pinales > Pinaceae > Pseudotsuga > Pseudotsuga menziesii. Next base: position 60,102 of record LPNX011199139.1, read on the forward strand.
TCAAGGAAAGAACCCAACAAATTGCTGAGATCCTACAAGGCCAGTTGACATGGTTAGAAACAAATGCAGAGTGCCTAGAAAACACACTTGAAAAATGTCCAGAGAAGTTGCGGATCGAATATGATATTGTAAATTTCAGCAGTAGAGTTGCTGAAAGGTTGATGGAAGCAGTGGAAAGGACAACAAACAAATGTGCATAATTTTTCAAAAAGATACTTATAACTCACAAAAAATGTTTGACTCCTTTAGCACAAAGGCTATAGTAATTTCCAGAACATAAAGAACACTTAAAACAGTTGAAGGATAAGCTACAAGAAGATGAGTTAAATATTCAGTTGGTTAAAGGTCTAGATGCAAAGGTGATAAATAGTTTAGTGGCCCAAGCAGAAGTTAGTAACTATCTACTAGAATATTTGTTGAGAGTGACCCCTACAAGAGTAGTAGATATAATAGGCCAGCTGGCCAAACATGAGGTCATGGTCAGATTTATAGAGCCCACAGAGTTTGAGACAATTACCTCAGATTCTTTAGCCTGGAAGCAATTCGTAGATAGTTTTACTAAATCCACTTATGTAGTTTTTCCTATTCACACATGGATATATTTGTAATATTTTATTTACTTTTTGAGCACACTAAAGACAAACTCTAAGTAACCAAAGGATAAGGAAGCCTAAAGGGCAGGAAGCCCAAAGGGCAGGGTGACCAAAGGTCATTTTGAAATGTATAAATATAGGTAGGATCGAATTAGAGCAGGGATTTTCTAGCTTTATTATGTGAATGACTTGTTGTAAGAAGAATCAATGCTTGTTATAATAAAGAGGATGAAAATTCTACTGGAGAAGGAGCTGCTAAGTTTCAAATGCATGTTGTGTATATGGTTGGATAGAACTATTTATGATTTAGCTTAATACACAAATCTGTGAGATCGTTCTGACTTCTAGACTATTCTTATGTTGTGAATGATTTCATTTCCTTGTTATGAATCTTATGCAAAAAATGAGTAATGAATTTTTTAACAAACAATGAGCTATCTCTTTGTTAATTTTTCTACTGTTTTTATGTATTCTGAATTGATCAGCTATCTGTAAAATTCTGTGTGCAAAATATGGAGTACATTACTCTTATAAATAGTATTCTTTCTCCCTAGGGATAGGTTAGTTAGGTTATTTAGTTTAGTTGTTATTTGCTTTCTGTAGTTCAGGGACAAAGGGGATAAGACGAGAGGTAAGAACCTACACATCACATTGTGAAGCCTTTGTTTCCTGTTAAGTTGCACTTAATCTAGGCACTTGCATATCATTTTTTATGAACATAAAAAAGCACAAAAACAATGGACCGGGCCGCAACTGGTAAAATAGATTTAAAACCTTTATTTAACTCTACGGTAGTCGGGCCATTAACCGAACGAATTCCCCATACCAAATGATAAGTGACCTATTTGGGAACGGTTATTGGGGAGAATCCCTATTGTCGGTACCTGGGATTTTTCCAGGAATCAACAGGTGGTTGACAACTTTATGGGTTTACCCTTTGACATTTGGATTTCCCCCATTGGCTCAAGGGTTTGAATGTTTCCCCTCCCTAGTCCTTGTGAAATCATGCCCCGATCTCTTTAAGGTTGTGGTGCATAGCTAGTTGTGGTATTTTTATTAGTTTTCATTTTACATGATGTCTCAAACATATTGTTCTTGGATAGCATATAAACCATCGGCATCGATTTTAATTGCCAAAACATAAAATACTAAATCCATGGTGGGGCCTTTTCCTTGAGCTCTACACCATGGTTTATTAAATATTTTTACATCATATGAAATTCAATACCATGGGGTCAAAACCGGGGTGTTACATGAGTGACCCATTCTCCCCATTTTTCCCGATAAGTGTGACCTACCTCCTCCAGGATAGGCCGCCTCTTTTTTATCAGCATGTGCAACCCAGTAACCCCTTTCAAACTGGTGTGAGTGAACCAGTCTTCGCCTTTTCCCAATAAGAGAGACATGCCTCCTCCAGGCTAGGCGACCCCTTTTTCCTCAATAGGGGCGAGCCAGTTTCCTTGTTTTTCCTGGTGCTAACGACCCAGTCACCCCCTTTTGCCTTATAAGATTGACTGAGTCTGTTTCTGATTTTGTTTTCCCTAGTAACAGTTGTTCTCCATATTTATGAGTCCCAATTCGTTTATATTCCTTTGATAGGTGAAACCTGCCACTATTCTTTCTTTTTTTAGATGTTTTTCAACCCCATGGACCCTTTTTTCAACCTCTTCCCCTTGCAAATTTATATGGTTTTTTCACACTTATGTGTTTTTAGTACCATGTCTACTCTATTTGCAACCCATTTCATTGTTGTAGATTTACCTAGATCTACCTTTCTTGTAGCTGTAGAAAAAATGTGTTTTGAGTATTTGGTGCATTTCATGAATGACATATTGATCTATTAGGACTACATTTTTTATTGTTTTAGTAAGTTGTGTGTTAAAAAATCATTACATTCTTTTAGTGAAAATTAGATGTTTGGTTTCTAGTTGAAACGAAATCAAAAGAAAAGAGTTTATTTAGTTCTTTTAGTTATCTTTCCGTCTACATTCAACATTTAATTTTTAGCTATATATCTGGGTACACACCACACGTGCACATATTTCACACCTTAAATTTAAATTCTTGGTTCGTTACCCCAAGCTCAACCTTAAAATTAACCCTAACTTAACAAATATTAACCTCACTTGAGGAACAAAAAATAATTTTTTAGTTAGTTAGGAAACTAGGGATAGGCATCCAAATAATTCCCTTGTCATTTACATCTTAGGCATAGTTGTCCTTTAGGGTATTAAAATCCTCTAGTATTTTTTAACAGAGTTGAGACCAATTTATGGAGGGGGTTCTCGTTTAACAAGAGCAAGTGATAAGACTGAAACTGAATGGCTAGGTACAATGATGCTCCCCACTTAGTATTACATATCATCCATATCTATGTATTCATACTGAAGCTATAGGTAACCTTCCCCGATGTGTTCTGAACTAGGTATCCTAGAATCCATTATTTTCGGGACTCTTGTACCAAAGATCCCTCTCGGTAGGGGGGTATCCTTGAGCCTTATTGGTCTTCCATTTATTTTTTCCTAACTACAGATTTCATCACCCTTCAGGAGAAATGATTTTTGAGGGATTCCATATTGTAGTTAGGTTACTACTTTCTCCTTTATATGATAGGTTAGTGGGTCATTTTATTTTTATAGGAATGCTAATTGTTTCTCATCTACTGTAACACATGGTTGCAGTGGGTTTTTTAATCTGTTTTTTGGCCTTATTTCCTCTTTGTTGTGATTTCTCTTCTTGTACATTCAGTTGCATTAGGAATTTTCGAGCGTGTTGGATTGAGTTCCTATTTGTTTAGATCTCTCCTCTTGCACACTTGGTTGCACTAGGATTTTTTAGCCTATATTCAAGATACAATACATAACCATTTATAATTTACTTTCTTGTCATTATTTCTCCTCTAAGGTAATCTCATAGACTTTGAGGACAGTCACCTCAGTACGGTTTCTTAGACCATGCTCGTCAGACCTTATTTCGACACGATTCATCATCCTCGGGATCACTTCTCCAGACATTTGATTTTGATTTTGAATCCTATCAGTCAGAGTCACCCACACACTCACCCATGCATAACCGAATGGATAACAATATCCCAACTCCTTCTCTTGGGGGAACTGATTATAGCAGAAGTGGTGGCAACTTGATAATTGCTTCCATAACCAACACAAATGTGGGTTCCATTGTACCCACCATCCCTAGTTCCATATTGATTCTCATTATGGGTGGAAGCATCCCCTTGGTCCCAGCCCTGACATCCAAATTTTTTGGCTCCGTAATGCCCCCCAGGTTAAGTGGAGGATGCCTAATGGTCACATCCACGTCCAACACAATTGTTAGTTCCACCATGTCTTACCTGAGAGCTAGTTTTCCATTTATGGCAAGTCTAGTCAACCTTCTATATTTGCCTAGACAAACCAAGGATCCAATCCTCCATTATCTAAAGTGATATTCAATTCCTACAAAACTTCCCTCAAACATCCCCAATTTTAAAGGTAAATCCATGGAATAAATCCAAAACCACATTATGTTCTTCCACTTATGGTATTCCTCCAACTCCATTGTGGATGATTCTATTAGACTGTGCTTGTTACAAACAACCTTTACTAGTGCTGCAGCAAAGTGGTACATTAACCATCCCCATAGGGTGAATCCCACCTTTTTTTGTCTATCCTCCACACTCCTACAATTATTTTATTTTCATGTTCACTATGACACTGGAGTAGAAATCCTTCTCTATTGTAAACATACTACCACTACCCTTATCACGAACCACATTCATGAGTGGCATAGGAATTGAAGTTTGTGTGATATCAAAATTGACAACTAGATATTTCTAGACTAGTTCCTGAAGTCCTTAACACTAGCCATCATAAATGACATGGCCTTTGAATGACCTAAAACCAAGGAAGAGGCTATCCTCAAAGCTCAACAATTTGACCTTATATACACATAGTCTAGTTACATGTATGTTATTCTCCCTAACACCCCTTGCAGAGACTCCTCTCGAAAGGATCCACTAGGGGAATCCCATGTTGTAGATGGTGTCATTGGAATTTTTGTGTTCGTCATTAGAACTTATGCATATTTACCCCCCATGACAACCCTCACGTATGGAAATACCCTTATTGTTGCAAAGTCATCCATAGGCGCATTTCCCACAGAAGGTTGTGGAGTTGATATGTCCCATGTGTCATCACATTTTGGAGTGATACACTCTTAAGTACCTCTATCCCCTATCTCTCATGTCCATGTACCATCCTACCAAGGACCCACATACAATGTCCCTCACCCTTATTACCTTGGCCCACTTCCAGTAGATCTAGGTCCCCACCTAAAACTCCTCCCATTTCACAAGGGAAAATTTACACCCATTAGAACCACCCGCAAACTCAATCAACACTCAATAACCATCAAGGACAATCCAATAAAATAAATAATAGGAATAGGGGAAACAACCAACTAGGGAGGAGGTCGACCACCTCCAAACCCCCCTAGTAGAAATGGATCTAATCCTACCAATCAATACCTTAACCAACCACCTAAGCAGGGAAAGAGCCAATGGTTAAGGACCAACCATTCTTGTTCTTGCTAAAATGTCTATGGACACTACACACATTACTTCCCTCACTTGGATAAATCCCGTTATCTCTGGGATGAGGCTAACTAGAGAGAAATAGTCCTCTCCCCTCATGAGCAACCTCACCCTCCCCAACCTTTTCAAACTTGCATGGTGTTGCAAAACCCTTGACCCACTCAAGGGGTGGTTACAACACAACCCGTGGTGACATACACAGCTTCCTTGATTCATCCTCCTGATTCGAGGGTCCAACACCTTTTCATGATGTCTTCTAACGTTAAAATTCAAACTCAATGCAACCAGTATGGTTCAACTACCAAGACCATTCCCATCGACAACGTTGTTGGTTATGGATTCTAATTTTTTTTATTCAAATATCATGTTTCGATCGTGTTTGTATCCTAACACATGATGAGGGGGGGTGTTACGGGGATTCCCCCCCCCCCCCCCAGTATAGTCATGAGGGGGATCCAGGGGGGAAACCTTGTAAAAATGTTGTGATTTCATGATCATGACTTGGTCATAATGGGTCATTTATGGGCCCATGGTTTTGGGTATCCCATGGTAATCACTCCATAAAAGAAAGGAATTGTAATACATTTATGTATTATATTGTACTATGAGAGATATATTATGATAGAGTGAAGAGGAAATTATGGTGGATGTATTGCATAGTGCATCCCTTCATTTCTTTGGATGATATAATAAAAAGGAATGTAAATTTCTGTGTGGACGTAGCCCATCTTGGGTGAACCATGTTATATTGGTGTCTCTCTTGTATTGTGTTTATGTGTTTTATATTTTCATCTTGCTTATGTCATTTCTCCGCAATCCATTTTTTCTAAAAAAATCCATCAATTCCACCCCTGTGGGATAGTCTTTGTAGCTACCCAAATCTTCAACAGATGGGACTCCTAAAGTTCACAATTAGTTTCCTCTATGTTGCATTACAAAAAATACCAATTCTTGATTTTCTCCCAATTACAACATTGGATGACTGGGCACAATCCCCCACTGCTATGTCAAATTTTGAAGTTCTCAGGAATTTCCCTACACAACACAAAGGCTTAGTCTTCGCCTCAGGTGTAATTGATCCAACTAATTCATTTTTATGACCATTAAATTAGATGAGTTAGAGCCTCGAATTCCTTCATCCATCGCTTTCCATATTCCCATGATGATACAGAACTTAGTCATCCATCGATGTCTTTTATATGAGGGTGCATCCACATGCATTATGTAAACCTTTGTTTGGAAAAAACTTGGATCCCCCAAGCTAGAATCATCCACAACAACATTGTGTTCTTACGAGGTGTTCGTTTCCCAACCCTAGGTACTTCCCCCAAATGTTCATGTTGGGTTAACTACCAAAACTATCCTAATTGACAATGAAGTGTTCAATGCTCATTTAGATTAAAACCTCCTCCTTGGGCGTAGCTACATGTATGTTATGAAAGTATTCTCTTCGTCAGTATTCGGTTCATGATTTTCCTGCATGAAGGGAAGGTCATCAGAATTGACCAATTAACATATTATATCCCTAAGGGGCCGAAAAATCCAGAAAATGTCCTTCCCATGGTTGACCACACTATCAATAGTGCTTCCATCCCCTCACTGTCTATCGTAGGGTTGGGTATCTTCTGTGAGGCACCCTTGAATTCTACCTTTTAGGCCTTTCCCTCACCTCCCTCGACTACGACGATATCAAATCTATGCACCATCTATTCTAGTAGACTTGTATCCCAACCTCAACCCTAGGACCTACCATTAGCCAATTGTTTGATGACCAATGGGGAGCTACAGTTATTTATCAAATCACTTTATTTTTTTCCCCTTTGGTAATCATGAGAATGACTGTGATTGTGACCCTTAACCTTCCAAGATGTATTTGGTATCTCACCCCACCAAATACACCTTCAAACCCACAAGTCAATTTGACACGAGTACAACCCATAAATACAATAAACTGACCACCCCCCATATTATCCACAATAGAACCCTTGGTGCTCCCATCTCCTCAAGTGGTGTCGAATGAAGCACCTAGCACCGACCCACCTTATCCCAAGAAGAATGTTGGAGGCAACAAGACAATTGCGACGTCACCAGAAAAGCTAGAACAAATACATCAACCTCCCCCTACTGCCTCAACTGGAGCTCCACCACCAAGTTATTTGTGTGATATTTTGAGTCATGGTACCCAGAATTTTCTTGAGTTTCCCATCTTATGTACTCACATGCAGATGTTAGATGGTGATTCTAATGAGAATGTCAGTCATCCAATTTCCTGACACCACCAAAATGCACAACAAGCCCCTTCCCACAAACCATCCTTATCTAGTATGCGGGCTTTACGACAATTAATCTCACCATTTCCTAGACCTACCCAAGTATCTATATGTGTTGGATGACTTACGTATGCTATCCTTGGATTCTAAATTTATCGTTATCAAATAATTCCACCCCTTGGCATATTATTTGAATGAGACTAACACCATTTATTTTATCTCATCTAAGGATAAATTATCCACATCATTGGCCAATATTAATCCCTCTTGTATTTCTACCCTATGCTTATTAAGTGACGAGAAGATCCTTGAATCCTTTATACAACTTTATTTCCCTTGGGACTCCATGCACCATCGATCATACTTTCTCCTCGGGGATTCTACCACACCTTCATTGAATCAATTCTCAATGGAATCGAAATATTTCCTCCCTCATAGCAACATTGAATGGTTTAAACTCCCAATCCTAGTCCCTAATCCCTTTGAAGAAGGAAATATGGCCAACATCTCTCCTATCATCCAGGCAGATATTTATGTTAAGCCAATAATTATAGAGAACATCACATTAGATTCCTCCTACACCTTAAATAAAGTCTTCACCTACATGGAACTCTTTCAAGAGTTTTGTGACTTCTTTTATTGGCCTTACTCCGAGATGTTTGGTATTAACCCAATCATTATTAAGCATCATATTGACACATGGCCCAATGTTTACCCTATTCTCCAAAAGAAGATACCAATACACCCATCCAAAGCACCAACCATGAAGGATGATATTGAAAAGTTGCACCAAGAAATATTCATTTACCCAATCGCTTACACCACTTGGATTTCCAACCCAATCTCAATGAATAAAAAGCAGGGAACCATACACATCTGCACTGACTTTCGTCATTTGAATTTGGTGTGTCACAAATACAATTTCATAACCCCATTCATTGACCAACTTATCAATGCATGTGTGGGCCATGAAATTATGTCCTTCATGGATGCATTTTCTACGTACAACCAAATTCAAATCCATAAAGAGGATCAGTACAAGACCACCTTCACAAATTTTTGGGGCACATTCCCATACTGATTCATGTCGATTGGTCTCAAGAACGCTAGAGCCACCTTTCAATAGGATATGACTTTCTGCTTCCACTACAAGGTCCATATCATCCTTGTTTACTTGGATGACCTCACGCCTCGATCCAAAAAATGTTCTCAACACCTAGAAGACCTATGGAAAGTATTCCTTTGCTACCGTAAGTATAAATTTTGCTTGAATCACCTCAAGTGTGTGTTTTTTGTTCCTACCATCTGATTACTGGGATTCATTGTTTCTGATAAGCATATCACTGTCTAATCCTTGAAGTTCCAATCCATTCTTGATCTTCCATCTTCATGCAACTTGCACCAACTACAAATCCTTCAAGTCAAGGAATATTATGGAGAAAATATTCTTATGGATTGGGGTAGCCCACAATAGACAGAGTGACACCAGAAATCAACTCTAATCCTAAGTATGTTATCTCTAACAATAAAAAGACAGGTCATGTACCTCAACCGGAGGTTGAAAGAAGACTATTGTTGAGCTATTTATCCAATGATCATCACCTACAACTTGCCTTCAATAACAAGAAAATGTTAGTATCTAGTCTAGCATAATACATTCACTTAATAAGAAAATATACCCATGGGAATTAAAATAAACATTTTCACATGAATTGGACGATAAAAGAGTATTTCTATTAATATAAAGGACATAAGTACATAGTGACAACCTCTCTCGGCAACTCGTCGAAATCGAGAAACTAAGTTCCTCCACTTAGTCTTCCACCACTTCAATCCTCCATGAAATGGAAACCTCACAAATACAAGGAAGATCTTGGGAGATGAACATAAGAGGTTCAATCCAGTAAGGACAAAGGTATGCAAACACAAGGCAATGGCAATAGAGAAAAATTCTGCAATATTTTACTTGCTCTCAAAGTTTCTCCTCCTTCAATGCTTAATAATGGCTCAATATATAGCCCTCATGGAAGGCCAAGGATCATAATAACCATACCTTGGAATGGAAAACACAAATTAATTTTAATTTAGAGTATAAAACCCGATCTGTGTGGGTTGTAATGGAGAAAGATGCATATACACAGGTTATAGTACCACTGACCTACGTACATCAACAAAATATTGATTTTTAGGGTTTCAATTGAGAAACAGGGATATATTGAGTCTGCAAAGGGACAAGGTAAGCCATCATGGCATGTTGCATAGGTGTTGCAGATCATCCTATAACTAATTCCCCCTAATGTGTGAGGTCGCAGGGGTACTCACGATGGCCTAAATACATTATCGATCCTAGAAGTGGAGTAGTGAAGGAACATCTAGAAGAACTAGCCACTCATCAGCATATCACATTATTGACTTTGAATCCATGGCATGGATTTGAATTACATCACAATTCCTAGTACACACATACAATGGCCATGAATAGAAAGTGCATAATAGATATATGTCATGATTGGCCATAGCCACATATAATATATATAGGATTCAGGTCTCCAAACTAAGAGATACCATCTTGTACATAGTGGAATACAAACTGCTCATGTCATAAGAATTGAGGTCCCATAGGTACTGTCACGATCAAAAGTAGTAGCATATATACGAATTCCACTATATTTTGAGGTATTCTACACAAACTGTTGATGGTACATGTTCCATCATGTGAGTAAAGGTATTGGATTCAAACATGATGAAACATCATCTGATTATCGATTATTAAGGTATATCGTTAATAGACACAATACAACCCACCAATGATGAAAATGGGCGTCAAGGTACCAAGTACATTCGATAAGTGTGAATAGAGATAACTTGAAGAATCCATCGATCAAGACATTAATGTATTCCCAACTTTCGGTGACAAGATAACCTTCCACTAATGACTACAAGTCTCAAGTTACTCATGTGGCTCTAGATCTTAATTCCATGATAGATTATCTAAATTCGATGGAATGAAATCCGTTGGAAGGAGGTCATTAGGGAATCCATCAACTAACACAAGGCGTGCGACTAGGTTGAAAGATTTGGAAGAAATCAGATGAATAGGATGTACATGAACCAATGACCATGCGCGTCTCTCACGCATACCAAATGCAAGTAGCATGCAGAAGAGACCCTATAAATGAAATCCAATGATGAAAATTGCTGACAAAGGAGAGGATATCACTAATAGGGTCTAATGGAATCCAAGACATGATATGAATCCAAATGTGTGAATAGATTTATTGTCATAAAACAAAATGGAAAACACTTATTCAATGACCAATGATGAGGTGTCATATACTAAGTTCAAGGTCACCTACCAATGATGAAAGTAGGCCCAAGGTGCTAGGTAGGACAAAGGATACATATGGTACCAGGATGGCCAACATGAAAATTCAGGATATCTGAGGAATGGCCGACTCAAGATATAGACTTCATTTGAACAAGAGCATAATGTAGATGGATAAAATTAGGAAACATAGACTCAAGAGTGAATGCTAATGTAACTTTATGATGCAGGAGGCATCAACAAAGGATCCATAGGGACTAGGAGCTTAACTAAACAGAGAAGTATGTTCTAAGTGACAAATTCAGCTTCCTATGTCCATACTAAAAACTTACCCATGATGGATGGACTAAAAAAATGGTGCTCTTGTTCAAAGGAGACATGACTGCTTCCAATATAAGATAATATCATTTTCTTGCTTGATTTTTTATGTTTCTTTTTTCTTTTTTCTTTTTCATATTATAAAGGATTGAAAAAGAATAAAACATGCTTATAGTACAAAAGAGAGGAAATGAGTGTCACGAGCAAGAAAACTAGTTCCAAGCAGCGAAACGTACCTATGCTCAATGCAAGGAAACACATGTAGGATAAGGACGCTAGGGGGTATGTTTCCTATGGGATAAACATGAATAAAGTTGAAAAGGTTCAATGATAGGCTCTACCAGGCTAGAATTGAGAAATGCTTGGGAAATTTGGATTATAGAAATGAAGTAGGAAGTTAGCATTAGGCTCAATAAGGAAACCAGAATAATAATATTCACTTACAACTTGATATAAAAGGGGAGTCCTTGTGAATGATGTCCAGTATAGGCATGGTAGGACTATAAGGAACTCCCAAAGCTAAGGAAGATCTTTGGCATGGGAACCAAATAACAAGACGGGTTCTAACTAGGGTACCCATGGTCGCAAAAGAACTACCACTTAAGTAACAACACTCATAGAAGCAACTAGAAGGTTTTGAGTCATTAAAAAGTGGGCCTGTACCTAAATTTTATGAATCATGGTCATAGGATAATGCAAGCAGAGTGAAATCTTATCCTATATTCTGGTAACAATATATACCTTCCCGAGGCACGAACATGCTCGAAAATGATCATATCCATTAAGTCCTGAAGAAAATGCATCAAAAAATACCCTTACACCATTATATTAGCTCATAAGGTTTATAAAATATTAAAATCAGGGTGAAAACTATATAAAAGTGGGTAAAATTTTCTATAAATATTAAAAAATTGAAATTTTACCATACAATTTCATTTTTTTACCACAATAATGCTTGGAATCCCATTTCACCCTCTTCCTTCAATTATCGATTCCAAGAGCTATAGGAGACAATCGCAAATCATCTAGCCCAAGTAAGTGCACTCATCATGCTCTTCAATTTCATTGGTTTAATTTTAGTTTTTAGTGATCAAATTTTTTGTTTCTCAACCTCAAAATTAGAAAAATCGGTCCATGTGCATGATAGTTTATCGAGCCATGTACAAGGGCATGTCCACGAGGGAAAAGCGAATCCTACCCGCATGTATGAGAAACTGTGAAACCGTGACCTGCATGGTCCAACGTGGATTGAGTTTTTTAATAGTTTTGGCTTGCAATTCTCTTTCTCTCTTGTAGGATTGTCATTGAATGGAGAGAAAGAGAGAATGATGATGTGGATAAACAACTAAAAGGAAATTTACCCACCCAACAAGACCTCCAAATATGTGGGATCTGCAAGTTTTTGATTATTGGAAGCATTTTGGCACAACCTAGGTTGATCCAAATTCTTATTAACTATTGGGATCCTGAAATAGAGGCTTTCAATATCGATGGGAATCCATTGAGAATTAAGGTGGATGAAATTTACTTATCATTGGATTGTCTCCCCGAGGCAAGGTAGTCAACCTAAAAGCTCTTGGAGTTGGGGGTGGGATGACCATTGATGAGTATATTTCCACAAATTTTCTTCCCAACACCGAGAATGTGGGAAGTAAATTCCCAATTCGAGCAATACAAAGCCTAAGTATGTAGTTCATAATCCTAGTCCTATCAAGGATAACTGATTCAGTGGCATTACATCAATCTTCACGGCCTCTCATGTTTTATGCAGTTGAATGCTTGACACCCATTATCTATGACTAGAGCACATTTGTTGGTGAACATGAAACATCAATCAAATGAGTGCAAGCTTGGAAGAGCCAAGAACTTATGTTTTTCCAGTATACTATGTAGTTTATTTTTTAAGAAGGTACTGGGTCTTAGCCTGATATTAGAGGTTCCTCCCCATTGTCTACAAGATGTCGCCCAAATACATTAGACTAATATGATAAGGTGGTTAGGAGCTGGCAGAGTTCCCTCTCCATATTTAGATTAGTTCTTCCACTGGTGGTCATGAAAAGTGATCGCCATAGATGACTATCCCTGTGAGGGGATATAATTCCCTAGAGATATGGACATGTGGTTACCACTAGGGTCCTCCTTCGGGGGCATCGGTAATGATCAATTTTATTTTTCTAAATAGTTCATTTTTTTTCTTAATCAAAGCAAAAGAAAGTTTTTTGGGTGGTTTCATGTACTAACATTAAAACCATTTTCATAGACATTGATCCATGATGACCAAAAGGATACCCACGACACCATTGTAGAGGCTAAGGAGAGGAGTTATCTAGAGGGGATGCCAAGCATACTCTATAGAATGTGTAGGGAAACTTAGCTCGGTTGACCCATAGGATTCCCATGGTTTATATCAAGGATCTACCAGAGGTCATGCAGAGGCAGGTGGTCGAGGTACCCCATGTGTGGGTGAGGTTGTTATGGCGTCTTTCCAATTCCATAGTGTGTTATCATGATACTCATCCAATACCTTAAGCATATATGTCATGATTATATTTTGTACCAACCATGTATATTTTGAGGGCTATAATCCCAGTTTTGTACTATGACACCACATTTTGAACTTTTATTGGAAATGGAAAAAACTTATGGTTATTGGTTCAATAAATATATGTGTATAAATGAATGAATGTGTGAATGCTTTTTTTTATTAGTTATGTGACAAATTCCAATCTAGCACATAATTTTCAAATGCATCGGCAACTTGATTATAACTCCTAGGTATATGAACGCATGTAATAAAATCAAAATGATGCTCTAACAATATTACCCTTAGGGATATTCTAAGCAACGTAGGATCTCTAACACGGCACCAGTCGTTTAACTAGAACAAAACCAACTATGAATATAGGAAAACAACTAAATGTTGAATACCATTGTAAAGGGAATCACATAATAGCTCGATGACGGTGCTATACTCATCCACATTATTCGATGATGGCTCAAGACATACGCCTCCTGAAGACACTAGTTGAGCCTCAGGTGAATAATTTACCCAAGCAATAGAAGATAAGTTTTATGTATGCCTCATGGTACCATACAAAAATACTAAGTTCCTTGATGACTCTGTTTACATTTTCCAACCAAGAGGAAGCACATAAGCAAATCAATGACACCAAAAGAAAAAACAAAATATGTACAAAACTATACACTAATATACAAGTTACCAGCCTAAGTCAGAATCTCATGCACATTAATTCTTGAGGTAGAGACCATTTTTGGGATCCTTCAATACATTCCATTCATAGTCTTCTAATGCATAAGCTCCTTTCTCCAATACATGCCTCATAGTGTAAGGACTGTGCCACATGGGGTTAAACTTGCCTGCCCCCAACAGTTCACTAGCTTGGTCATACAAGAAGACCAAGTCACCCTTAGCATATTGTTGGGGATGGTTAAACTTCCCATATTAGGCCTTAACATGAAATTTATTAACCTATATTGCCACAACAACGTCTCTATGTTTCTCATCAACGTTCTTGAGGTGCATTAATCATTGTTACAATTACAAAGTGTCAGGAAGGAACTTAACCGCTAGCTTCAACAAAGGGATTTAACATTTAAAGGGAAGAACCAACTCCACTCCATCAAATAACTAGAATTGTGAGAAAATAGTGGAACTCTTAACGTTCAGTATGCCCACAATGTAGGATATAACATAATTTTCCAGTTATACTTTCTTTGTCTGACTGGATTCTGTAGGATGGCCTTAAGAAATTTATTGACAACCTCCACTTGGACATTTGTTTGTGGATTATAGGATGATGAATGATCTTGTTTAAACCCCATATTTAAGGCTAGCTCTGTCATCATTTTGTTCTAAAAGTAACTAGCATGGCCAATGACAATCTCTCTCGCAATCATAAACCAAGCAATAATCTGGTTGGTGGATTTCCCACCATTGGATTTAACGATTGGCATGGTCTCTACCCACTTGGTAAAATAATATACAGACACGATGATATGGTGATTCCCCCCAGCTGAATTTGATTGTAGTCCATGAAATCAATCCCTCATTTAGTAAAGGGACCGACGGTTATGATAGGATGCAACGGAGCAGGATGTGAGCACATATTGTGAAAAAAAACTAGCAAGGGTGACATCTCTTAACCAAGTTAACACAATCCTTAAATATCGACAGCTAATAGTAACCCACTCACAAGAGTTTTTGGGTTGTTGCAAGCCCAAATAAGTTACCACCACATGTCCCACCGTGGTAGTCATTAAGCAGGACCTCAACTTCTTTGTGGATCAAAAAACAACACAAAATAGAATCTATCCCACAATGACACAAAGTGTCACTCGTAATGGGGTAGTTTTTAGCTTAATGACGTATATGTCATCATTCATCCCTAGAAATATGTGGAGGGAACTTCATACTCCTAAAATAAATTATAATATTTCCATACTAGGGGTTCTAAGATGAGATAAGGAAAATATACTCATCAAAAAATGAGTCTTCGTAAACCATATCCTCATTAATCATAGGGAATCATGCATCAACTCCATGAAGACTAAAGACTTTTTTTATTTTGCAGAGAAAAAATCAAGATCAAATTCTTGCAAAATTACAATCTATATATTATATTTATCCTCAATGGTTTGTATTGTCAAGACAAATTGAAAAAAAATTGATATGCACAACAACAATAGTTTGGCGATGTGAAATATAATGTCCCAATAGACGGACTACATAAATAACCGCAAAGGAAAAAAATTTCGCGTGATTATATCTCAGTTCAACATCTATAATATTTCAGCTAAGATAGTAGACAATGTGTTTAGGGAGCTCATCATCATCTTGAACTAGGACCATGCCAATCGTCGCTTGAGACGCAGCCACATAAATTAGGAAATATCTACTACAGTCTAGAGAATAAAGCAGAGGTATTGATGACAAGGTTCTCTTAAGAGAGTCAAAGGAATCCAAGGATCGCTCATCCCATATGAACGAAATGGCGTTCTTTAACAAGCGCATGAAGCCCTTGGTAATGTTGGCATAGTTCACTATGAACCAAATTAGAAAATTGGACTTCCCGTGGAGAATATGAAGTTGGCCAATTGAGCATGGGTTTGAACACAATTCCCTCTTTCAAAATGATGAATCCCAAAAGGCAACCCATCTTGACACAATTTAAACGAATTTGATAATGTCTACATCTTTTGAATACCAGTCAAAGGTGAGATGGATAATCCACTCTCTAACAATCTAGTGAGTAGTATGGTCATCCAAATCGAATTCTATTATACACTTGAGGTCATGAAATTCAAAGGTAATTACCCACTGAAATATTGCTCCCGCATTTTTAAGGTCGAAGGACATTTTTCGGTATGCAAAACTTACCTAAGGACATATAAATGTCATCTTATGTTGGTCCTTAGGTTTGATTTGGATCTAATTATAGCTATAAAATCCATCCATGAATGAGAAAATGTCGCTACCCACACACTTTGTTGATAATATGATCAATACAAGGTGTGGGGAAGTTATTCTTCAGACAAGCTTTATTCATATATCTAAAATCTATGCATACTCTGATGGTTCTTTGTTTTTTGTCTATGGGAATGGGATTGAATACCCATTTAGTTGATGGTACCAAGTAAATGAAGCCAGCTTTAAGAAGCTTCTCTACCTCTTCCTTAATAGCATGTGCTTTGCATGGATTCGCCTCTTTTAAGCATTGCCGAATAGGTTTAACATTCAGATAAGTTTTAATTTCATGCTCAATAATGCGCAAGTCTATTCCTAGCATTTCCTTGTAACACCAAGCAAACAAATCAAAAAATTCTTTGCATAAATCATTGAAAGTCTAAATTTCTTCAGGTAAACCATCTACATCGATATAAACATTTTCCACTTTGCAAGAGGTCCAAGATGTTAAGTTTGCTTAATTGCTTAGATGATATCGTAAAACAATTTACAATAGTAGGATCATTGAAAGAACAACAAGCACAGTAACACAAAGAACACAAATATTTTCCTCAGGGAAACCACAAGGGAGAAAACCCCACAAAACTTCCTTAGTATAGAATTCAAACACGACAGTGTAAAACCCAAGACAACTGCTTCTCTCTTCTTTCTAGCATACTTATGATTGTCTCTCTTGCAAACTTGCTTTAGTGAGTGTGTACAAACGAAGGGGAGTGCCTCCCTATTTATATTTGTCACTTGACTTTACCTAGGACCTAACAGGGCCAACTTGTCTAGCAAGACACCAAAAATAATATTTATTATAATTAAAATTGGTTACTATTGGCCTGACTTACATCCGGCGATTTACATTGATTATTTCAATGACTCTTACATGACTAAACTCATCTCCTGATGGAGGAATACAATCAATACATCTGGAATATCTTCCTAAGTTACAATAATTTAAGACAAGAAATGTTGATCGAAATTGTAGTGGTAATGTTTTCCTTGTTCCCTTTAGCATATATACCATGTGTATCTGATAGGACCACGGGGTGACCAACTTTATCTCGCAGGGACAACGAAAAACTCATCGTGCTCGATTCGTTCAATCTATAGAAG
The DNA here is from genome assembly GCA_001517045.1 of Pseudotsuga menziesii. Lineage (NCBI taxonomy): Eukaryota > Viridiplantae > Streptophyta > Pinopsida > Pinales > Pinaceae > Pseudotsuga > Pseudotsuga menziesii. The sequence goes on from LPNX011199139.1 coordinate 77,788, forward strand.
GAGGAAAGATCTATGATGGATGTTTTCCCAAGGCCTTTTGGGACCATTCATGGCCATGATAATAGCTTCATTTGAAGGTAAAGTGTCATCAAGTAAATCATGTGAACCAGACAAGTTGGCTTCCCAAGTGGGCGGTAGTGGGAGATCGTACTCCTTCGTCCATGAAGAGGAAAGATAGGGTCTGCAATAGCTTATATATAGCGTTAAAAGTAATCTCAGATATAGACGTTGTCATATCCATTCCGACAGGTGGGTCCCATTCACACGATTCAACCATAGAAGGGAGAGTCCAAGGATCACTCAAATATGAAGTAGGAAACGATATCAAATGCAACGTTGGTGTAGCACCGTCGAAAGTGTAATCAATAGACAAGATTTTTTCTGAAAAGTTAAATTTTCCCATGAGTGAAGGATACATCTTGACACCAACATTCTCAGTCTCCTAATAATTTTTTATTACTGGGACTGTAGATCCCATGATGCAGAGGAATTGGAGTTAGTAAAGGATAGTTGATTGACTATCATATTTTTTCCTTCATGGGGAAAGCATACTATGTAAAACATAGATGATATGACCACCTTCATGGCGTAAATACAATTCCTACCCAGAAAAAGATTGTAGTCAAGGGGCGCATAAACTACCTCAACCTCAACTAGGTTTACTCCCCCCCCCCCATCTAGCTCTAAAGAGAATAAATAATTCCATGTGGTATAAAAGAACATACATCAAATGTCATCAGCATGGTCATGGACTGGGACAACTGAGGAGGGCCAAGGCCCTTCTAAAAGGACAAAGACATCACAAATGTCCAATCACCTTCCTCAACAAGTGTATGTTTGATTGTCTCTTTAAGACACTCCACGTGGACTTGGAAAGCCACATGGTAAGTAAAGTGAGGATGGACATCAATGGTCTCAAACTTGATCACATTATGGCCATTTATATCGAGAAATCCCAATGCATATAACAAGGAATTCCTCTATGAAGGACACATCTAGAGACCTCTAAATCCAACATAACACACGATGTTTGTCCTAGATCCTCCATAATTGAATATTTTTTGGTAGATCGAGCATTAGGATTGAGAGATGAGTGATTAAAGAATCCTTTCGGAACACACAATATAGACTTAGGCTTATCAATCTGTAAATAGATCTTCGAAGGAGAAGTCTCTTTCCCTAGACTATCCTGCGAAGGACATTAGTCATGTGCATAGGTAGCAACATTAACTACCAACTAAAGCATATTGATGCATGCATGACCACCATCATGGACCTGAGCGTTTTGATTCCCACCCGACCCATTTCCGATGGTGGAAGCACTCATAGCCATATTTTGATTATGAGTAAGTGGATTAGTTAACACATTTGGGATATGTGCTATGAACTTTGAGGATTCATCAATTTTGGGGCACAAGTGTGTAAGGTGGTATTTTCTACAAATATTACAAGGAAATTTAACCTTCCATTGGCTTCTTTTCCCCATTAACATTATCATTGTTGTTGACATTATTTGAATTTTCTTTCTTATTGTTAATATTCCCACCCTTTCGCTTGTTCTTCCACTTTTTCTTATTCCTTCTGGGTTGTTGGTTACCCTTCGGGTTTGGCGATTGCATAGAATGTACATCCATTGACTGAGTGGAAGAGGATGAAGTTGGAGCTTATCCTACTGCAGACTGGTTAAGAGACGAATTTTGCATCTAGTTTGTCATCTAGTCTATAGCCTTAGAACTTGCAGAGGCTACAATACCGTCAGCAAGAGACCAAGGCATTTTCATGGGATCATGATTAGATTGCGGTGAATCCAAGATAATCTCATAAAGAAGCTCAGATTGTGCATAAATCAAGTCCAATTTTTGGGCTCTAAATATGGCATATTCTTCATTGGTTATTTCATATGTTGAAATATCCTTTGCAATATATGGAAATAAATACTTAAGGAACCATTCCAATAAAAACTATGGTGGAATTTGGTCCTTGATCAACCTATTCCTTCCACACCACTTATGAATATGATCAGAGATATGAGTATCTCTATCTTGACAAAATGTTGACAAAATCCCAATATTGGAGTTGTAAGGAACCAATAACTGAAAGTAGTTGAGAAATACTAGGGCAAAGACATTAAAGGTTTAGTATGTTCCCCTGGGAAACTCGATATACCATTTCATGGCAGAACCCATGAGGGTGTGTTGAAACAGTCTCAGACAAATAGAATCATGATTCAATGAATTCGACAAGAACCAAAGGTGAAAGGTAGTAATGTGATCATTGGGATCCTCACTCTTGTTACCTTCAAACTTTGGGATATCCAAAGAAATTTTGATGGGGACCGGGGGCCAAGCCAGATCGTGCCCACTGAATTATTTGTTGTCCTAGATAACTCTTGAAAGTTCAATGTAACTAGAAATGGGATCCTGGGTTGGGACCAAGCCCCTTAGAAATACTTAATTGGATTAGGGACCATAGGCCCTAATGGATTCTGGTAGATATTGTGACCCTGACCAGTTGGATAGTAACCCCCTCCAAACTAATTCATGTAAAGATGTAAACTTATTTGCATGGGAGGAACCCCTGGGGACACATTCCACCTAGACAAAGGAGGAGGCATATATCCCCTTGAAAAAGGAACTCCAAACGAGGGGGGACCCATACTAAAAGACACATTTCCTCCCAAACGAACACCCAAAATTGAAGGAGGGTTCACCATGAGCAAGGAATTTGTGGGAGCCACTACATAGGATGAAGGATGGATGGATGGGATATAAAAGGTAAAACCACTTTCTATATTACCAACTCTACCCATAAAAGGATTACTACTAGTATGAGGAGTTTATGAATGGGGATGCCATACCCCAACATAAGGAGTAGAAGGACGTATATGACCACTCTCTAAATGGTATGTAGTATAGGGGGATGATGTGCCCCTAATCCCAATACTAGAGTTAATGCTGCAAGGTAATAAGGAGAATGAGGTATTCGATGATATGTTAGGCATGAAAAAAATAAAAGGGTTAGAGGAAAGTGGTTTTGACTGAGCATATGTGCCAAAAAACCCTAAAGAGGAAGTGAACACATGATCCGAAGACTAGGTGAATTCAAAAGAGTTCGTTCTGATAGGCCTAAATGAACTAGCGGTATGAGAACTTGTAAACACAGGGGTCTCTTGGACCCATAAGGTATCTAAAGAGGGATTCCCATGGACTCCCTATCCAAATGTGGACTAAGGGGTTGGAGGGAACTCAAATGCATCAGACATAATGCTCGTAGTAAGGATTCTTTGGAGTTCACTATGGCATATATATTGACCAACTATATTAGGTCTATGCCACTTGTGGAGAGGCTATAAAGGATCATCATGGTGGTAAACCTTCTAAGCGACGAGAATGGTGGAGAACCAAAACTCGATCCATGATGATTCCAAAGAAAAATTATCAACCAATAATGACCCCTAAGGCCAACTAACGAACACAGAGCACACTCCTATAGAAGCTAAGCTATTTAATGCACATAAACAAGAGAGATGGATAAGTGAGCTCCCAATATATATCACATATTTTTTTTTAGGAGATCCATATGGCTCCCATCACTACAAGTGGAAGTCTGAGCCCAATTACAAAATCCCTCATAATTCATGGTGCAATGCCAATGTGTTATATGACCCCTATCTAAACAGGACATTCATAGAAAAAACCCTGCAAGTGTCCCCTGTGATACCTAGGAAAAACCACTAAGGTCACCTTGTATAACCAATGCTCACGCGAAAAATCGTAGGAAGGATTTGTCGTATGAGCAGGGTAGCTAAGCCTGAAACTCAAGAAGCACTAAAGTACCTCAAGAACCCCCAAATAGGAATAGAACCTGGATATCTATTCGGTGTTAACACAAGGTATTAGAGGCCTATCTCCCTAACCAACATTTGTGCTGCCTCATGCTTGACTTCCTTTTCAGAGGAGATTCCTGAGAACACCAATTATACCAAGGATTTCTCCACTTCTTGGGAAGACACCTAATTGTTTTGGTTGTATATCCTTGGATAAGTTTACTCACACAATCCTATTCTCGATAATATTAAACATTGAAGAGTTTTTTTAAATGATGTATAGATTAAACTATTCCTTAAACTGGTTGAAGAATTCTTAGACATAAGCATTGATCCCAGAGACAAGGAAGAGGTTGTTGATATCTTGCAAGCAAATCGAATAGGGGTCCAAAAAATGGTGCCATGAATTACTGGTCACAAGATCCCCTAGCTCAAAAATAATTCTATTCCAAAAGGGTTAGTACTGTTGCAACATTTGTTCAATAAAATTACGTAACTATTAAACCAGTTGTGCATCCAACAACATATGCTTTTGAATAAGTCAATATTGGCACTCCTAGAGATCCTAAGAATATAAATCTCTCAAAATATTTACCATATTAACAAAAGATAAGGTATGCATGTCTTTTAAAAGAATATCTTGATGTTTTCACTTGGAAGTATGAATATTTGAAGACTTATGATACTTCAGTAATACAACATAGAATCCTGCTTAAGCTAGATACTAAACCGGTAAAGAAAAAGTTAAGGAAATTAAATCCCATATTGATTCTTGTCATTGAAAAAGAGGTTAGAAAATTGCTTGATCATAAAACCATAATTCCTCTCCATTACTCTTATTTGGTAGCCATTCTTGTTCCAATAAGAAAACTAGTGGAGAAACACGCTTATGTGTAGACTTTAGAAATATTAACAAATGCTCTTTGAAAGACAACTATACTTTTCCCAAAATGGACCATATCCTTCATAAAGTGGTGGGATCAACCATAATCTCTATGATGGATGGGTTTTTGGGTTACAACTAGATAGTAATGCATCTCAATGATAGGGAAAAAACCTTCTTTACCACTTAATGGGGTACATTTATGTACGACAAAATTCCATTTAGTCTCATTAAATTTGTAGCTACCTTTCAAAGGGCCATGGATATTTAATTTGTAGGTAAAAAGGACAAGTTCATTGTTGTTCTAGATGATATGACTATATTCTCAAAATCTAACAGTCATGATCATTTTAAACACCTTGAGTAGACCTTCAGTAAATGTCAGAAGTTTGTCTTGTATTTGAATCCTAAGAGATCTTTCGTTTCTATGAAAGAAGGTAAGTTACTTGGTCATATTGTTTCCAAATATGTAGTTCAAATAGATCCTTACAGGTTCATTGCTATCAACCTAATTGAATTTCCAAGAAACAAGAAGGAAGTTCAATATTTTATTGGCAAAATTAATTTTCTTAGGAGATTTATTCCAAACTTTATTGAAAAGTTGAAGCAAATCGTTGATGTGCTAAAGAAGGATGCTGAGATAAAATGGACCACTAAATCCAAGACTTGTTTTAAGAAATTAAAAATGCTTTGGATCAAGCACCTATTCTAATTAGTCCATATTACACTAAATATGTTTTCATATTTTCCTTTGCATTCAAAGTTACGATTGTAGTTTTCCTTTTGCAAAAAAATGTTGTAGGTCAGGAGTAACCTATTGCATTCTTTAGCAGAAAATTGAAAGATGTTGAACTGAAGTAGATTACTATGGAGAAGCAAACCCATGCATTGGTAAAATCACTAAAATATGTGAGTTATATTTTTCGTTGCAAGGTCCTTGCCTATGTTCCTAGTAGCACAATCAAAGATATCCTCTGTCATCCAGATAGTGAAGGTAGAAGAGGGAAATGGATTTTGAAGATTCAAGAATATGAGTTGGATATAAAACCAACAAAACTAGTGAAAAGACAAGGACTATCCAAGTTATTGGCTGACTCTAATTATCATACATTATAAATAAACCAAATAGATCTATTGACAAATGATGTAGATGAAGGAAACTTATCATAATCTCCCACTAAATATTTCTGGTAAGTTTGTTCAATCTGAGTGGTATAAAGATATTGTTTATTTTATTCAAAATTTAGCTTATCCTCCTCACCTTGACAAAGAAAAAGTGAGATCTCTCAAGCTCAAGGCTGTGAAATATTGCATTCTTGATGGATACTTGTTTTGTAAATATCCCTTATGGGTTCTTCTGAACTGTGTATTTGAAGAAGAAACAAAAGGTATAATACAAGAATTTCACAAGGATGTTTCCGGTGTACATCGTTCATGGAGAGCTACTGCATACAAGGTAATTAGGGTTGGTTATTATTGGCTGGCTTTACTTTCTAATGCAAATAAAATTGTCATAGCTTTCATAGAATGCCAAATGTTTGTAGGAAAACAGAAGCTTTGACCACTACCACTCAAGCCTATTAGGGTAGAACCACTTTATCGAATAAATCAATCTGATTCCAGTGAACAGAATATATGGATCCTAACTGCAACAGATAATTTTACTAAATGGGTAGAGCGAATCCCAACTAGAAATGCTAATGAAGTAATCATCATAAACTTTCTTGAAGAGAGTATTCTGGGTAGACTTGGATGCCCCATAAAAATAATCACAGACAAAGCCCTTTTTTTTAAATCTACAAAAATGAAAATATTTTGTCAAGATTATAACATTTAGATAGCTCATTCAACATCCTATTACCTACCCTCAGGTAAATGAGTTGGATGAGTCTTCAAACAAAAGTATGATCACAATCATCAAAAACATTATTTCTCAGAATAAAAGGGATTGGGAATCTTATCTAAAGTATGATTTATGGGCTAATAGAAGCAATGTCAAGAGATTCATAGGAACCTCTCCTTTTCAATTAGTCTATGGCAAAGAAGAAGTCCTTCCCATTCAACTCGGCATGTCAGTCATGAAATTTCTACAACTTGAGAAAGATGAACCAAATGATATGGAAAGGATAATCCATCAACTGGTAGAAAAAGAGTAGGTTCGAGAATATATTGATGATACTCTCAAACTTCATCATGATAAAATCAAGTCTAGCTTTGATAGGAAATATCTGGTTCGAGATTTTCATCTATGATATTTGGTGCTAAAATGGGATGCAAGATGATAGGACAAACCCAAGCATAACAAATTTGATAGCCTCTGGGTTGATCCTTTCAAAGTGGTAGCCATACAAAACAACAATACTTATAAGCTATATCATCTTAATGGTGATCAAGTGGGAAACCATGTCAAGGAAGGTTTGTCAAGCATTTCTTTCATTACAATCTCTTGTTTCTAAACACTTGTATCATTGTGTACAATATTTTTGCTTTTCATTTCTAAAAAGAATTATTTAGTTTCTTTTGTTTGATCAAGAATAATATTATTAGAAATGAATTATTTAGTTTCTTTTGTTTGATAAAAAATAGTATTATTTTTGTAATTTTCTGAAAAAAAATCCATAAACCCACATGATTACAATGAATCCAAAACCCAATGAACTTGAAAAAGGCACTGAGTCTACAGTTCTCAGTCTCTTAAGAAGAAAAACGTTATCCCCATGAAGCCAATATTGTTGATAATATAGGCACTGGATAAATCCAGTAATAGAAACAAACAAGATGGAGCGCTTCATTCATTTCATTTAGATCATGTGATCTTGGTTCCTCTATCATTAACAACAAAGGAGGAAGATCCACACCTCTAAGGGACTATAAATATTTGTCTCAACTAAAGCGGATCATAAATGGGTATATATATCCGACAAAGTAGAAATTTCAAGATCCACGGTTGTGATCAATTCAGTGTCGCCAAGTTGCATGATCTTTAAACATGCTTTCGGGAGCCTAAAGCAGTTTGCACACATCAACGTGTCCTTGTATTAGTAATTCAAGCCCCAAAAGAAATTTCTTAATACCATCTAAGCGAGACCATATGACTGATTACAAGTCAAAATTGGTATTAATAGTGAAGGCATTCATCTTATTGAAATAACAAGGATAACTCATTAGTTTCAAATATTTTGTATGCATTTTATCTCTCAATATCGAGGAAATCAAATCAACGGTGCATGATCCATCAGGGACACCAACTGCACGCTTTTTATTTCTTGTTCGTGACCCTAATTCGAAAAATACTATTGCACATGTCGTTCTAGCAACGGTTTAGGGTCTCAAACGTTGTTTTATTAAACCACACGAGCACGACCCTGAAACGGAGTTGGCTAAACTATCGACCATTTGCACTTTTCATGGCAAGTTTGGTCGGAATCTGGCAATAGATTTGCTGTTTAAAATGAGATTTCCAGTGTTGAAATTGCAATTTTTATTGTAAAAATGGATTCAGGACTCGATTATCCTTGGGACATAAGATTATATAATTCTAATCAATCAAAACTACCATTTAAACAATTTCCACCCGATTTTAGCAAAAAAACTCACCAAATTTCAGATGCAAATGGTCGACCGTTTAACTTACGCCCCGAAAACCACTTGTTATTCCAACTTTTCCATCGCTCGTGAGTTGACAGTTGTCACAGCATTGCAAGCATACACTTGGATCCACAACTGTTATACGATGCAGCTGGTGTGCTTCTCTAGTTCTTTGGGAGTCAAATCGGCGGTTACAATGAGTTCGGGGCCTAAAAGATGCAAGGTTTTTAATTTCACACCCGGACCTTGACGCCAAAACCACCATGCCATATGTCTGCATCTGCATCCTTCAGGGTCACAAAAGCAGTCTTACCAAAATGCTTATTCGTGAACCTCAAACCACTTTATCTCACCATCTAGACTTATGGGACCCGCATCTTTTATTTTCCCAATGGAGCTCACCTTGGTCATTCCATTTTCCAATGATCCTCACCAATTAATGCTCTTTGTTCTTATGTTCATCCACCAATCACAAAGTGGCACCTATCCTAGTTATTAAAGTGTGATAATTATAATTATAGCTAGAGTTGGCGTTGAAATGTGTCTAATAAACAAGGGTTTATTTTTTAACTCGGGAAACAAATCATAAGTCCAACTCATCAAGTTTCGGTTGGAACATTGTCATCGTAGCTTTCCATCCTGGTTCACCTTAAGTACCACTAATATATAAATTCAAGTTTTCTTGAGATGCAAACTCTTTTTAATTTACAAAAATGTCTCATAAGTATTCCTAGTTGGAAATGGTCAACTTGCTTAAGTAATTTCAAAATAGGGTAAATATCAGTGAAAAAATGAGGTGAGTAACATTAATAATTATTTAATCAAATAGATTTCCAAAAATTGTTTTCCTTGTCTTTCTTTAAAACTAATAATGAATGTTAAAGAGTAGTTAATGAGTAAACTAATCCATATAAATTTTTAAAATTTAGATTTCTAGAATAAATTGAAATTTGAAAATCATTTTATCATTAAATGAAGATTTTAAACATTTATTCAAATGTTTTTGAGAAATGTCTTGTTTTTCTTTATAACTAAAAATGAACATTTACATGTTAGGTTAACCTTGACTAGTGGTTTAAAGCACATGGTTTTAGTGGCCCGTGGTTTCTTGCTAGTTGTATTTTTCCAAAGTGAGAAGAAGAGATGATCTTAGCCTTAGCCTACCAATAATAAATCTATTATTGAAGTTTGGTATTTCCCTACGACGTTTTATTAAATTTTATATGTTCTTTAGTTTGTAAGTATTGCCCTAATATAGTTGTATATTTATATGAGTATAATATTTTTATTTTTTAAATTATAAGCCGACATGTTATAAGTTTTTTTGTTTTACTTTTTATTATTATTATTTTAATGAGCCAACATGTGCCACGTCAACGTTACAGACGGGACACATCTCACCCACCCATTTTCCTAGTCAGATCGTGGCAATTATTTTGAAGACCAGTGGACCTTCTTGTTAGCCTTTTGGTTATAAATTTTTTTTTTATGACAGGTTGTAATGTAACCATAATCTGTTATCAAATATAATACTATTAGAATTGTAAAAACTATAAATAGAGCCTCGGGCCATAGATCAAGGGTCAACATTTTTTTTTTGTTGGAAAAGTGTAACTTCTCAAATACTGTTTGATCGGACTTTAATGTATGATGTAGCATTGGTTTTGTAATCAAGCATTGAGGATTCTTAGTTTTGGGTTCTTATAGATTGTCACAACTTATTTTGTGTCTTCATTCCTTCCATATTTCATGTAATATTGCAGATGATATAATACAAATCCCTCGGAGCCAGTGGTTCATCCTTCATTTGATACAAATTCTGTGATGAATTCTTTCTTTTCTTTTAAACATGTTTATGGAGTATTCATACAATGTTGATAAGAATCTTAGTAGTTGTTTATGTAGTTCATTTTCCTTTCTACTATTACATTTAATGGTTGAATTTGTTGAATTCATTTTTCTCAGCACGCATTCTCTACTTTGAGAAAGAAACCTACTATAACAAGTTCTTCTCCTCAATTGTGTCCATTCATATTTTCCTACAACAATATTTGTAAGATTAAAAATGATTCCCATCAATACACTTCTGATTACATGTAATAACCAGGTTGGTCTATAATTCAAGCAACTTAAGTGAAGTATTCAAGATTACCATCCTTGTTGCTTAAAGAAAGTCCAACTAATTTCATATCAAGTTGTTGATGCCCTGGAATAGTTCCAAAATCATCCTTGAAACATATTAGGGGCTAACATATTCCCCTCACATGAGTTGATTCTCCTTAATGAAGTGTGTGTCAGCGCGGCCACCAACAACTAGGATAAGTATGATGTCGTGATCAGTCTCTTAACTACCACCCTCTATTTGGGTATCTGTCACATCAGTACCTTCTAGAATCCTTGAATCTGTTTCATTCATACATCTTCCAGGGTGTTTCAACGGTGTTGTAGACCAAATGGCTAATGACGTTCTAGAGTGGAATGTCAATAATCGCTAATAGGAAATAAATCATTCAAATGCATTTTCATTTCATTTGTATTACATGTACAAAATCATATCATACACATCACCATAGAATATAAGGCTCATAAATATCAAAAACCATATAACTACATCCACATGCATTTGCATATAGTATCATGTCATAAAATCCAAAAAAAACATAGTCATGCCTACATAAAGGATCCCCAATAGCTTCCTTGAACATCATAAATACATTAGTCAAAAAAACCCCATGCTCATCGCATTAGGAAGCAACTCCACAAGATGCTGGCTAGTCATCTGACTCATCCTCCTCGGTCTCCTCATTAGTGCTCTCATATTCCTCCTCTATATATGAGTCACCCCATGCAATTGCTCTCAAAGACTCAGCAACCATGGATATCTTCCACATGGTGGACCTCCACTCGAGAGGTGCCTAGTATAAGATAGCAATCAAATCATCATCCAAGTTGATCCAAGTACTGTCAGTTGTCATCAGTGACTCCCTCAGGTAGTCAATTTATCCTTAAACATAGTGATTCTAAAGTACACTAAACACTTTGGCACCACCGCTTCCCATGATATGGGGGATTTATGCCCTAAATCTCCCTCTGTGCCACTAGTGTCCTACTAGGGGCACTGGTCAAATATCTGCACACAAACTACTAGTCATCAATATCAGCATTGTTTTTAAACTCTAGCTACCATATTTGCTATAAATATAAGCATGACTATGCATAGAAAGAACTACATGCATACCATTGGATCCCCATGCCTTACCAGGAGGTTGAGGAAGCTCTGTATCACCCCTGTCTTCCATGTCAATGTACGGGTAGTCCTCAATCACTACCTATCGTTGGCACTAATATCTAAAAAACTCACGGGTGAAGAACCTACCCACCAGGACACCTTCCACAGGGATCATAATATCACACCATCACCTCATATTAGGCTCCATCATCCTACAATCATGCATCGGTATGTGTGGTCGAAGTGCAGGCACTCACTCAAAAAATAATGAGCATAGAAATTATGGGAAGCAAAAGTCACCTCTCGCCTGGGCCACCTAGTTAAGCGATCGCTAAATTGCAATCAAGTACATGTGATCCTAATCATAATAGGTTCCCACAAGCAACGTCTCTATTAGCTTCAACTGTCCCCTTCATATATTTTGTGGACCACTATTTCCTAGAACCCACACCACCATAGCTCTGATCACCCGATTCTAGAGGCTCTTAATGTCCCATACTAGAATGTACACATCATGAACCTGTCCAGTTCCATAGCAGTGATGCCCCAACATTTCCTACATAGTAATGTCTCCTAGAAACCTTGGTTGCATATCCCTTGATCACCCCCAAACTCCGGAGTCCTGTCATGAAGTACATGTTCTAGAGGGTTATCTCCAATCACTCACCCCGCACCATAAACACCTATGCATCTCGGTGACAGAATTCTACTAGTTTGTTGAGAAGAAGCTTCATGTTGCACATAAAAGGGTTCCCAACAAATTTCAATAGACTTGATGTTGCACCAATCTTTCCTTTGGATCTCAGTCACCCTAGATCACCTCACAGAGATCGCTCATATCTCACTCTCCCTAGTTAGTTCGAGGAATGCTACATGTCCACAACATCGAGGTTAGGATCTGAGTCACAAAGATACCCTCTTGGCCCTAGGTCACACTTGTTTTCAAGAAGAGAGAAACCCAATCACATGTGTTCAACCAAACAGAGTGACCCCGGGTCGCTCTTATCCCTAAAATAGGAGAGACCTAGGTCACACCTATTCTCTGCACAGGAGATACCTAGTTTGCACCTATTCTTTGCACAGGTGCGATCCAAGTCACTTCTGTCTCTTCGATAAGAGAAACCTAGTCCCTCTTAGCTCCCTGAAAGGTGCAACCTAGCCTAGAAACCCTTGTAGGGTTCGTCGAGGCCCCAAGAAATGCTAAAATAAAAAACAAAATGGAAACAAAGGCTAAGAAACACGAGAGCACTTACCTGGAAGTTGCAAAAGTCAAAACCGTCTGTCCAATTGAAAGAAATCGACAATTATTTTCCAGGTCCCTCCACACAATATCAACACGTAGCAATGAAAATGACATGTGGCAAGTGGGATCCTCCCTATTTTGTAGGACATTTTGGTCCTTTAATTTGTTCAACCATTTTGGTGTCATATGACGTCTATTTTTTGCTTTGTTTGCACTATCAAAAGCAACATTCCATGCTTTTTGTGATTATTGGTACCATTTCTCATGATCACTAAACTTTTGTTAGACCATTTTTAGGCTCACCTCAATTTTTTTCCATCACATGAGTCATCTCATATATGTATTCATATGTTATATTCATGTTCTAGACACACACTTACGCCTGGGTACCATTGTTTTGTGTGTAGATACAGGTTATGGAGGCACTCCTCCTTTTTGGTAACGTCCACCACTACAAGTATAACTCCCTAACTGGAATATAGAAAACCATTTCCCAGTAAATATTTTATGCATTCATCCACTTTCCCCTTTATCCCTATAGGAAATCCCCTTCCCGAGTAAGTGGCCCAACCTAGCCACCATTTCACTTTCCCTTGCTCGGTAGTAGACCCTCCCTTACATGGGTGACTGTTTTGGTACCCCTTGCATTTGGAACCTATGTTGTTCATATCCTCATAGGATTGAGAGTCCATAAATTTGATATCCATAAATGAAGCTGCATGCATCCCTACACATTATCTCTCATTTTCCATTCCCTAGAAATGGAATCCCATTATGGAGTTTATTTTAAGCTCTTTTCTTACTCCCTAAAAAATGAAAATATTACTGAGTGAGCTTGTTTCTTTCAGACTCATTAAAAGGACTTCAAATAAATTCCATCTTATATAAGTTTATCCTTTTTTCGGGTTGGATATACTATTTAAAAAAAATGAATACTTTATTCCCTTTTGGTCGATAGAATATTTCTCACTGGTATACCTTTACGCTTTTTCAAGTTTCAAAGACTAACTTTACAAAAACTAACACCGATGGAATTTTCTTATGTGTTCAACCTCTCTAAATTTGAAAACACCAATGAGTGTTGATTGTCTTTGGCTCGATAAAAATCCACAAGAAAGTATCACATCAAGCAAACTTCTATCTTTGAGCTCATTAAACCATGAAGAAGGCCAAAATAGTGCTTCTAAACACCCATGCAGATAGCATGTAGTCCCTTATTATAGTGGAATTCCTAGTCACCTTTGTTAAGAGTATTCTGCGATGATTCACATTGGACTCATTTTGTCCCATGCTCAATTTTTCCCCCTCTAAGGTTATACCATTGCAATGACACCTAGTGTATTTATACCCACTCAATCACCCCATAAATGTTTCCCTCACCCAAGGTCAGTTTCATATGATTCTAGGTCATCCCTACCATTATAGTCTAAACATAGGAAGTTTGAGTCCCATTAATCATTCACCCTTGTCTCCACCCTATAGTGTCTCAGTCCTGTGTCATGTTCCATTAACTATAAGTTTGTATCTCTCGTGCTCCTATCAAGGAACCATCATTGCCTTGTTTGTTGCAGGTCTCCCTCTGTTGACCTCAGCACATCTATTCCAGTGTATAGACCCAGAGGTCCCTATACCTTGGCCTCATCACCATCATTGATGAGTTCCTGCGAACCATCTAAGGGGATTCCTCAATTCCCCTTAGAATGGTTGTTTCTCACATGTTCAACATTAGCTACATCATTACACCATTGAGATCCATGCATGGTATTGGTTCTTTCATTGTTTGGTCAAAGACCTTGGATGTCTCTTGACTCTAACATATTGGTGAGTCTCTTTGGAATCATTCCAACATTATGTTCCAAGTGAAATCTGCGTTGTGTTTGAGACAATGTTTGGAATCCCTCCATGCTTCCTAGTATATCAAGTTCTAGATGCAGTACATTGTACCTTTCAAGATTTAGACTCTATGTGGTTTGATTCCTTACAATTTTTGGACCCTTTCTAATCCAGCAGAGCATTAATTATGGTGATATTCCATTCTTGGTGAATACAATTGTTTCCAGTCCTATTTCTTTAGAACAACCGTGGTTGGACCATGCTTACACTTCAGATTTGATTCACTCTTCGAAACCTATGATGTATGAAACATTTATCTATGTACTGCTCAAGTCCCCTTTGGTCCTAGTTCTTCTTTCTATGTATATCTTGAGACATTGATATGAGCATGGGTATGCTTGCCTCATCCAATTATTTGAGATTATATGTACTTCATCCAAGTTGAGTGTTGTATATGTAGGTTCGACCCTTATAGTCCTAATAAAAATATTGTTCTACCCTCTGACAGATACCTCGTTCTTTATACCGTCATTACACTTATTATCCTAGAAAATAAATATCGTATGATGTCTATCATCCAATATACGATGAGCTCCATCCCTCACACATCAAGGGGAAATATGTTAACACCAAAACATTGCACATCTTACTCATCCTTAGCCACACCACGCCACTCAGCATCCCAATTTCTATTTTCACTCTTTAAACCTTCACATGCCCAAAAATCCTAAAGTTAAAAACCACATTGGGCCACAATTGCATGTTTGGATAATTCCCCCCTCATTTAAAATAAATAAATAAATTAGCATATTCCCCAAATAGGGAAAATTCCCCAAAACAATAAAAAAATAAATAAAAAAGGGGAAAAACATTCAAAAAGTAAAAAAGCAGCAGGAAAACCCTAAATCCAAATACAAAGGGCCACTCAATACCATGAGCTAATACCTAGGGCCATTTCCCCTATATATTAACAGTAAACGTCCCTCATTTTACACACACGTTCTTGTTAACACCCAAAAATGGTTAACTACCTCATCTGCCCCATTACATGGCTCATTTGTCCATTTTCCTACCATATTCCCATCAAAAACCCATAAAACCATGCAAAAAGCCTCCAAAAGGCTTAAAATGCCTCCAAAAGGCCATAAAACCCTCTTTTCAGCTAAAAATATCCAAAATTCCTCCAAAAAAAGCAAAAAAGGAATAAAAATATAAAATAATGAGGAAATGAGGAAAAAACCCTAAATAGCTGAAACCCTAACCCTAAAACCGCATGGTTTTCAATTATAAATAAGGGGTGGAAATCCCTTATTCAAGATCCATTCTCATAAGTATCCTACCTCTGCCGAAATTGTTCTTGAAACCCTAGCTTACCATTAAGCTACTTTCACCATTAAGAACTCTTTTTGGCCCATTTCCACCACCGGAGAAAGAGAAGAAGCAGCTTGGAGCTCGAAGCCACCGACATCGAACCAGCGCAACGGACTCTATCAACCTCCTCATTGGAGGTAACATCAATAAAGATCATTATTTATTTCTTTACCGTTTCTGCTTTATATTATTTACTTTTCACCGTATTGTTTCATGTTATTTACTTTTTACTGTTTTAGCTTCAAGAACGTATGTAGATTAGTTTTTGTTTCAGTTTATCGTTATTTAATTCATATATCATTGAACTGCTACTAAGGAATCCATATTCCTTAGTAGGTGCTCATTCGCACAAGCTAGGGTGAAAACCCTAGCAACAGTTTTGGCGACTCCGCTGTCTTTTTTAATTTAATTTTTCCGTACTGTACTTTCGGCTGTCGTTTTCGGCTGCTGGAAACCGCACCTTTTCTTTTCGCAGTCGCGGCCCGACCGCGCATTTCAGGCCCTAACCTGCGACCAGCCCGCCGCTGTCGGCCTTTTTCCTGCGTCTTGGACGCGTCTCTGAACATTTCGCAGTCGCGGCCTGACCGCGTCTGTCGTCCTCAAAACCCGCGGCCCGACCGCAGCTGTTTAGCCAGAAAACCACGTCCCAACTGCGCCTGTTCACTCCAAACCCGCGGTCTGACCGCCACTGTAGCTAAAAACTCGCGATCTGCACGCGACTGTTGCCTTCAAACCCGCGGCCCGACCGCGCGAGTCCGCCCCATACCCGCGGTCCGCAAACTGTTTTTTGTCATTGTTTCTGCGCCGAAATCCAGCCACTTTGCCTCCATTTTCCTGCACTTGCACAGCCACCTGTTCCACTTGCAGCCCTACAACCATTTCTGTCCCTTGTTTACAGCATTGTTTAAAAGATTTTAGCATTATTTATTTCAGAAAAATTTGCATGATAAATTTTTTTTTTTTTCATACATTATTATTGTTATTAAAGAAGTTGCCCTGGCACTTCTATTTTTGGATTCATAACCTCACAAGCACACAATCTATCCCCTAATTCAAGTGAGACCTAAAATCTACTTAACTCAACCAACACTTTAACCTCATTTGAGGAACACAAAAGAATTTTGTAGTTAGGTAGGATCGGGGGGATAGGCTTCCAATAACACCCCTCGGTTACTTACACGTGAGACATAGTTGTTGTCCATTAGGGAACCAAAATCCCTTAGTATTTTTTGACACGGTCACAACCGGTTTATTAGAGGGCCTCGCCCTTAGGAGGGTTGAAGTCGTGAGATTGGTTCCGGAAGTCTGAGTGGAATACCGAAATCCATTCAGTAACTGAAGGGCTACCTTTCGCAGTTCTCGGAATACCCTTGTATAGGGATTATTGCGGTAAAAGGACCAAGCGGCAGATTTACCTTTCTGGAGGTGTCATGAACGGTGTATCTTAGTTTCCATACTTCTAGGTTTGCGTACCCGGTGTCCCTCCCGGTAGGGGGATACTTTAGCCATTTGACTTTCCTATTTATATTGTCTGACTTGGATTTCATCACCTTGCAGAGGATATACTTAGTTGAGCCATAATACTATTAGTTAGATGTTTGCATGCTCCCTTACCTCCTCTTGGTCTAGTGAGTCCACCGATTTTTCTTTTTTAGGAACCCGACTGCTTATTAGTATTCTGACCACTTTGTTGACACTCCGCCTATTGTAGCACACAGTTACACTAGGTGTTTTGATTTGTTTTTTGGCCTGAGTGCCTTATTTTTCGAGCTCTCCTTCTGCACACACGGTTGCATTAGGGTTTTTGAGTTGTTTTTTCGACACCACAACCCACATATTTGAAAACCACTTGTCACCATTGACTCTCCGAGACATTCTCGTCGCCTCAGAGGCGAGCCCCCACAGCACGGTTCACTTGACACCACCCGTCATCACCGTAGATCTCGAGCCTTGTCACTCGACTCCACTCGTCAGCGGCATAGGACTCCGTCACCAGATTCCGAGAACACTCTTTACACTGCCCCCACTAGCCCCATGGCTGGCGTGAATCCTAATCCCTTCATTATAGGGACCACCGGTGGTACATCCGCCTCTATACCAGTTACCACACCTATCATGGGTATGCCCTCCACAGGAGGCCCGTCTACCATTCCCCTCACCGTACCTATTCCCACGGTAGGAATACCCATACCCACTCCAGTAGTAACTCCTACCACCCTTGGTGGCGCAGGACCTTCTCATGCCACCGTAGTTCCCCCACTTGGGGGTAACATCCCTCACATGACCCCTCCACCTGGGGGCATGGGCCCCAACGTGGTCCAACCCACTACCGTGTCACACCCTCCATCCAGTTTGCGATACATGGCTAGCCTCAACCTACCTGACCTAGCCAGGTTAACCAACGACCCCATCCGGCACAACCCTGTGTGGCCCCACATGCCTACCAAACTCCCCTCTGACATCCCTAAGTTTGAGGGTAAGGCAGGTGAGGACCCACAGAACCATATCATGTCTTTCCATCTATGGTGTTCCTCCAATTCCATAGTAGACGACTCCATTCGCCTCCGTTTATTACAGCGCACTTTCACTGGCTCGGCTGCCAAATGGTATATCGAGCAACCCCACGGAACCCACACCACCTTTACGTCCCTGGCCTCGACCTTCCTCCAGTTCTTCCAGTTACCTTTTCGCTATGATGCAGGCATCGAGATCCTCCTATCATGCAGACAGAACACGGCTACCCACATCACCGACCACATCCATGAATGGCGGCGACGCCGTAGCCTATGCAAAATCAAGCTAGATGAAAAAACCCATAAAACCATGCAAAAAGCCTCCAAAAATGAATGGTTAACTACCTCATCTGTTAACACCCAAAAATGGTTAACTACCTCATCTGCCCCATTACATGGCTCATTTGTCCATTTTCCTACCATATTCCCATCAAAAACCCATAAAACCATGCAAAAAGCCTCCAAAAGGCTTAAAATGCCTCCAAAAGGCCATAAAACCCTCTTTTCAGCTAAAAATATCCAAAATTCCTCCAAAAAAAACAAAAAAGGAATAAAAATATAAAATAATGAGGAAATGAGGAAAAAACCCTAAATAGCTGAAACCCTAACCCTAAAACCGCATGGTTTTCAATTATAAATAAGGGGTGGAAATCCCTTATTCAAGATCCATTCTCATAAGTATCCTGCCTCTGCCGAAATTGTTCTTGAAACCCTAGCTTACCATTAAGCTACTTTTACCATTGAGAACTCTTTTTGGCCCATTTCCACCATCGGAGAAAGAGAAGGAGCAGCTTGGAGCTCGAAGCCACCGACATCGGACCAGCGCAACGGACTCTATCAACCTCCTCATTGGAGGTAACATCAATAAAGATCATTATTTATTTCTTTACCGTTTCTGCTTTATATTATTTACTTTTCACCGTATTGTTTCATGTTATTTACTTTTTACTGTTTTAGCTTCAAGAACGTATGTAGATTAGTTTTTGTTTCAGTTTATCGTTATTTAATTCATATATCATTGAACTGCTACTAAGGAATCCATATTCCTTAGTAGGTGCTCATTCGCACAAGCTAGGGTGAAAACCCTAGCAACAGTTCTCTCCATTCATTTTCTTACAGTCGCTCTTTTGAAATTTATACCGAAACCCTTGAAGCCCCTTTTGAGCATTTGAGTTTCACCTCTTGTGGAGATTTCCCTACCTTTTCACATGTGGTTGGAGAACACCAAATTTCTTTGGGACCAAAGACCTTCCACTTTAGATGGATGCAAGGGAACTTTCCTACACTATTTTGAGGTAATATCCAACCTTCTATAAAAACCCATTTTTTATATAATACAAGAAAAAACATTATTTTTCTTACCCTCTTTGTTTGATGAAGAATGAAGAAAAAATGTTAGTTTAGATATATTTTTCGTACACAAGTTTTTCTTAGTTTAGATTGTTTTTAATTGTAATTTACCAGGTTTAGCTTAGTTATTTATTTTCCATTTGAAATACTACTGATATTTCCCTAAGTCTTAGTAGGTGATTTTGACACATGTTGGTGTAAAACACTAGCAACAATCTATTCAAGAAGTTGAGGCTTGTCTTATTGGGATGAGAAAGCATTTTCAAGTTCATAACTATTTCAAAAACATGAAGGAAAGAGTGGTCGCATTTAATATGAATGCAAAAGATTCAATTTGGTGGGATCACCTTAGGGAATTAAAGAAGCTCAATAAAAGCAATATTATCATGAAGCAATTCAAGAAGTACTTCAACCCAAATTACCTCTCTAATAGGTACTATGATGAAAAAATTAAAGAGTTTCGTGAGTTAAATATGGGACTAATGGCCATGGATGAGTACACAAAAAAATTATTGGACTTGTTGAGGTATGTTAAGTATATCAGAGATGATAAAGTCAACATTTAGTGTTTCTAAGTGAACTACCTCAATGATACAAGGACACAATTGAGTTTGATGAACCTCAAACTCTAGGTGAAACCATAAGGAAGGTTGATAATTGTTATGATCATAACAAAAGCAGGACAAAATTCCGTAAGGCATGGAAGGAAGGACAAGAAGAAGGAGAAGTTTGACCAAAGAAAGAATGGATTCAAGCCTACTCATTTTAGAAATCAACAAAGGCAGAAAACACATGGTGTGACTAAGCCAACTAATATGATGGGAGACAATAAAAGACGTCCACTTCAATGATGGGGATGTGGATAGGGCCATTTTCACAAAAAAAGTCCACATCCTAGCGGAAGTGCCAAACATGTTCACAACATTCAAAAGGATAAAATTGTGGGTGAGCTGGTAGCAAGGACCATCCCTAGAATATATGTTACATTAGAGGACCACTAAGAAGACCATCAATCAACTATGGTTTAGGTTGAAGGTAAGATTGCTAAATAATCTATTTATATTTTAAATTGAACTTGGATCTACTAATAGTTATGTTACTCCTAAAATTTTTGAGACTTCTTGTTTTGAGAAAACAAAGCATACAAAATGAGGGTATTGATATATTTGACCGCAGGGACATGTCTACAGCCTATCTATCCTTAACTATAGGGAGGGTGAATCCTGCTAACATAAAGACATGCAATAAAAGAAAGCTTCCTGAGGTTTCTAAACTTTTTCAAAGAAGATATAGGGAGGGAAGGAAGGAGCTTACCTCTTGAAGCGTGTCGTTTGTGGAATATCCTTTTGATCTAGCCTCCTTAGCCTTTAGGCCTCCATTAGCAGCCTGTTTTCTAGTTCCTTACCTCTATATTTTGAAAACTTTAAAAAAGATTGAAATATATCTACCAAATATTGACAAAGAACACATAAAAATGCATGGATTCAAACACAACATTTGGGGGGAAATCAGATTGCATCATATTAAAATGGGAGGAAAGTGATTACAACCCAATAATAAGTGAATATGTTTCTCCCTTGCTCTAAACTATCCTTCTCTGCCAATGCCAATGATCGCCAAAGAAACTATGATGTGAAAAAGACTCCGTCTATCCTCCAATTCATGCAGCATGCTTTTGCTTTTCACTCTTGTCCTCTCTAATTCGCCTCATATGCCTTCCATTTATAGGATTGGCATTTGAGCATCCCATCTCTTAGTTATGAATGTGGGATTGGGATTTTTGAAGGTTTTTTATTATTTCCTTCAAAAACCCACTTTCCTTAGTTTTTAGGCATTTCAACTTGACTTTCAATATTTCTAGGACAATTAATTCCCATGTTAGGAATTTTTCCACTGTGTGAGTTATAGGAACTGGGCTTTGGCCCTTAAGTGGTCATGAACTTGGCCTCTTTAGATCTACCTTGTCTTCAAACATTTTTTCCTTTGTGGAAGCAGTGGTCAAATTGTTCAAAAACTTTGATCTTCATGTTGCAGGCGAAGTATGAATATGTTTTCATACCAACACTTGCAAGGGTGTTAATTTTATTGTTAACAGATGCCCCCTAATGTGTGAGGTCCGAAGCTATGCTAAGGGCTGAAATACATTGATTTGTCTTTCATTCTGATAATATTTGTGCTGATACTCTTTAGTGATCAAGGCATGATGGAAAATGATGGTTAATGAACGCATGATTTGGAGAAACGTCTGCAAGTTAAACAAGAAAATTTCCCAAACATATGATATCTTCCTGAGGTGGGTATACCCATGTTTAGCAGTAAATGAAAATGTCCACGAACAATACACACTGGATCCATGTCAAAAAGCAAAAATATATACAAGCACTTTTTAATGAATGCAAAATATCCAAGTCTTTGTGGTGCTTTGACATGGCAGTCTAATCTTGTGCAACTCTGGCAGTGCATCGATGAGTGATACGATTGTTTTTCCCAAGGTCTTCAAATAAATTGATGATAGTACGAGTCTATATCATGCAAGTAAATGAGTTGATGCCGAGCATAATAAAGCACCATCTGATTACCGGTCATTGATGTATACCATTAACAGATGTGAGGAGGCCCACCGATAATGATGATGGACTCCAAGGTACTTGAGTACAAACTAAAAAGTGTGAATAGATGTTCTAAAGTCGAACACTTGTAGAATTAAACAATAAGGGGTCATTGGTGTATACCCACTGTCATTTGTGATAAATCCTACCACTAATGACTACAAGATACAAGGTACTCACTGGGGTTCCTATATCCATTTCCTAGATGATGATTTGGCTTCGATAGGAACAGATCCCTTAGAAGGAGGGAATTAATGCATCCCACATCAACTGGCACAAAACTGCGATCAATAGGCTGATATAATTTGGTAGATCTCCTAGATCCAACACTGTATACTGACACAAGGAAGGCCGACATCATTGGTCAGGAACATTTGAGGAATGGCAGACACTGGTTTTACTTCCCTTGAACACATAACATGACGCAGAATGGACACTTGGCAACATAAGACTCGAGTAACCAACCATTATAAAATTTGTCAACTCCATATTCATTAACTAAAGCTCCATAGATGACAGGAAGGATAACCTATCGGTGGAGATCTGCTCATATTACTGGTACAACTTCCTAAGTCAAATGTAAATGGTGTACTGACATCGGATACAAAATTGCGTGTAGTTTTCAAGGGCGACTATTACTGATTGTTTCCTTTGTCTCAAAGATTCAATATGACATGATTCAAGTTTCCCTTTTTTGTGTTTATTAATTTTTAGTACTTTTTCATTTGTTAGCTTGAAAAAAGAATAAAGAATGATATGGTACATGGGAGGGAATGAGTGTTGCATGGGCGTACTCTGTTTTTCAATAACATGGATCAGGCCAAGGAAAATATGCATATTGCAAACAAGGGTTCAGCTAGTTGTGCACACTCTTATGGATATTCCCTCCATCGGTTGGCTACCTGAGGCAGGATTATGTGTCGATGGATGGTGAAATAGAACCAAGTAATTGTGGTTATCCAATTTGATGTGATGAACAAGTAGGAAGGGGGCAATGTGGTTTACTTCATGCTAGTTCTTGCGAAAAACACCAAAATCATAAATCACAATGAATCATGGTCCATCAACTACCTGAATCAAATAGTTCTCACATGTATAGGTCAAATTAAAAAGAAGCAATGGTTTATAATCATTTTGAGCAAAAAGTGACTACAAAGGCGTATGCGCAACATCAACAATAAGCACCGATGCAGTAAGCACAAATGTTCCTGCTGATATTTTAACACATGCTTATGTAAACTGACCTTGATAAGCCCCTTGATAATCCCCTTATGTAAACTGACCTTGATAAGCCCCTTGATAATCCCCTTATGTAAACTGACCTTGATAATCCCCTTGCAAATTAACTCCTTGTAATTTTTTACCTTAATAAACCCCGCCATATGGGAAACCCATGTTTGGAAAGGTACACCCTCTAGTAGGGATACTTGTATATGAAGTGGATGTACTTCCAGGATTGGAACCTGGAACTGTACTAGCTGGCACTGAAGTGTTGGTTGAACTTATATTATTAATAGGAACATTAACTGTTGGGATTGATATTGGGGTCGAATTGAAGGTACTACCTCCTCCAGCCACCATTTGGGGCTAAACCGATGTGGTTCCTAGAGCTTTTGAAGAAGTCAAAGTGTTAACTATCGTATTTTGCATGTGATTTGGATATGTGAAAATAGGGTTAAATTTATCCAATGATTTGTTCACCACAAGTATTATTGGGTCTTAAATATGCAATGGTGGGTTAGCAGAATCAGTTGTATGGTTTTCTATTGTTTCAATTTCAAATGGAGCAAGATTATCAATTGTTTCTGTAAATGGTTTAATATTGGGTTGATCTTATCCATTATTGTTAATTAAATTTAGAAATGGTTTAGTTTCATAGTATTTTTGTATCTGTCTCCGTGTTTTAGCAGGGCCTTCAAGTTTTGGTGACTCACCTCGATGCCGCCATGATTGGCGGATCGAGAGAGAAGCCAATTTTTCATTTGAAATTTTAGAATTGAAAAATATATATGAAAATGTAATCAATCAATTCTAGAGAAAATCTAGACTCCAACAAACAAAAGTGTCCACACCACTAAAAAGGTCCCTAAGGAAGTAACATGCAAGCTTCTTTCCAAAAAACCGAGGTTCAGCGGAACGTTGGATTTTTGTATGGACTTCCAAAACTAGTAGCCCTTGAGGGACATTAAGCCTCAAGAATTACTAAATGGTGAAGGTATGAGAAACAGTTACACTGTTCTTCAATCGCCATGGGTGAAAGAATTATCTCTTGGCTATTTCCCTCCCAAGGAGCTAAAAAAACCTTGTGTCTGTCTCAGGAATTGCAAGTGCCCCCCACTCACAACTGCATGTTTGATGCCCTAGGAAAAGGAAATATGGTTACCACTTCACAATCGATGATCGAGTAGGACAGTCATCAGTCCAGGATAACTCACATAGACTAGCTATCTCAAAAAAGTGATGTCACGCCCCCTCCCATCCGAGACAATGTGACTACAACATTGCTACTGTCAAACGGGCAATATAGCCCCCTGAACATAAACATAAAATTCATTGGAATAAAAACATATAGAGATGCATTATACATGAAATAAACAGCGGAAGAAAAACACATTCATTCAAACATTCAACATGTTCATAATTCATAAATCAAGGAAATGCAGTTGCAGAGGTAAATACACAAGAGAAATACAAGTGGATACTTATCTTATAATGGAGCTAGCCCGCAACTAGCTATGTTGCTGCAACATTCCACCCAACCATAGGCCAATGTGCTCATCAATCTCCCAGCATCAGTGCCACCCACGAGCTAGGCATGATTCCACAAGGCACTAGGGAACACACAGACTTATAGCAGAAATACCATACATCCACAGTGAAGCCAACACACAGTTGGGTTTCACAAACTATCCAGCCAAGCCAATGAACAACTAAGTTCCACGGCTAACAAGGAAACAACCTAACAACCCAACAATCTATGGGTTCCTTAGACTTACTCAGCCAAGCCACAATTTACATCAAACACACAATCAACCAATTAATCAAACACAACCACACACAACTGCTAGGTATGAACAAAACGTTCCTAGGAAGCCAAAATAAAAGGGAAACATGGGTAAAACAACCTTGCATGAGCAAATACGTTTTCAGGAAACATTCTTGGACTTCACCGAGGTAAAAATGGCCTCATCAAACTCTCAGATCATGGATCTATTCCCCCATCCGCTAGGCATTACCAAAAAATGAATTTGCAACCAAAAATGGCCCAGTAAAATGGGGAAAACACCCAGTGTGATAGATACATCTTTACTAGACGTTTCTGGGCATCATATGAGCTTATATGACCTCCATGCACACCCAAATCATGGGTCTCTTTTTCCCATTCACTAAACAACACAAAAACGGGTTTCCGAGATTGGAGAAATTAGGGAAAATGCAGAAAAACATGAGGGAAGCTCCCAACTTCTCACAGAGGTAAAACAGCCTCCCCAAACCCCAAAATCGTGGCCCATCTCTTCCCATTCTCCCAACAACACAGAAAACGGTTCTGAGCATGGAGAAATGAAGAGAAAACAACAAATCATGAGGGAGAGAGAGAGCTCAGCAAGCTTCCCCTGTGTGAGAGAGCCTCCACGTGAATGAGAATGGGTGAGGAATGAAAGGTATGGGTGCATAATGGCTTGGGAATGCATTTCCAAGCATTTACTTGCCCCACAAGTCAAAAACACATTTTCCAAAAATGGGTGGCTTCCCAAATTCTAATTTGACCTCCATACCTTTCCCATCCCAAGGAAATAACTTCTTCAACCACTTCTAGATGACTAGGCACAAAAGGAAAAAATGGGTAGTTTAAAACTTATGGGTTTTCCCCTTAGACATTTGGCTTTTCCCCATTGTCTCAATGGTTTAATTACCCCCCCCTATTCCTTGTGAAATCATGCCCCCATCTCTTTAACATTGTGGCACATAGCTAGTTGTGGTATTTTTATTAATTTACATTTTACATGATGTCTCAAACATATTGTTCCTAGCTAGCACATAAACCCTCGGCATCGATTTTAATCGTTGATATATAAAATACTAAATCCATGGTGGGGCCTTTGCCTTGAGCTCCACGGCATGATTAAATAAAATATTTACATCATGTGCAATTCAATACCATGGGGTCAAAACCAGGGTGTTACAACTTGTCACTTAACCAAGACACTATAATGTGCTCATATCCCACCAAAGAAGCAAGAGGGGGGGTACCACCCTTGCTAATTCGGATTGGCCTCATGCTTAACGCTTATGTTAGAAGTGCTTTCCCTCCAAGCACTCTTTACTACTAATGGATTTAACTCTCTTTAATCAATTCTAGTTTCAATTTTTTTTGGATTTGAAGTGTTAACTCACCATCTTAACCCAAAGCCCTAGCATAATCTTGTTAGTGATATCAAAGATAAAATACTGGGTTTTTTAGATTAAGCATTGATTTTAAAGGTGATTCTATTAGTTTCGATGAGTGGTGGTGAAACTGATGGTGTTGCGACTTATGCTTACTGAACCAAACCAATGCATGGATGTTTTTAAACCTATGTTTTTAATCAGTGGCCAAAATAATATAACCATGCCCTTCGAATGAGGTAGGGTTAAAATGCATAAAATCAATACTCCTTTTGGAAAATGAACCGACAACAATGATGGGGTGTAAAGGAGAGGGGTGGGTGCACTTTTTTGGATAAAAAAGTTGACAGGGTGGGAATTTTGTCACGGCCTCAATACAATATTTAAAAATTGAAGGCTAGAAGTAGCCATCATGTAATATTTTCTGAGTTGTATCCATTGTAGAAAGATGACCACCACATTGTCAACTTATTCATGAGTTAAAGAATGTCGTAATATAGAATCAATGCCACGACTATACAAAGTATCATTAACGATAAAGGTAATATTTGGCATGGTGGAAAATATGACGATGATTGTCACGAGACAATCCAAGATGAAATCATTGTGTTTGGAGATATAAAATGGTATCTCCATACCAAGGATCGAACATACTAATAAGAAACAATGACTCATTAGGAAGAGATTCAATGGCCTCAGATTCCTCATTAGTACGGGGAAGGTCACACATTCTCTCAACAAAAGATAAATATTTCTTTGAATTGGATTTAAAAAAATCTAGGTCAAATTCTTACAGGATAACAATACAGCGAGAATACTTTCCCCTAGTACTTGAAGATTCCAAATGTAATACATGGGGTTGAAGTCTGCAAGAACAATTGTTGTGCAGAGCAGAATGTAGTGATAAAACCTTTGGACTGCAATAAATGTATCCAAATCCAACTTCTCTACATGTGAATAATGTATTTCAGAGCCAGTGAGACTCTTACTAAGACAATAAATCACATGTTCCTTTTCATCATTTCCTTCTTGTACTAATACCATACCAATGATAGTAGTATATGCAACAAGATAAAGGAGATAATCCTTTGTATAATCGGGAGGATGTAACAAGGATGTAACACATGAGGATGTTTCAAGGATGTAACATAGGATGTAACAAAAGATAAAATATCTTTTGTTTCCATACTAGTTTCAAGAAAGAGCTTTATTTTCATTGTTTTTGTTAGATTTGAATATTTACAAAAATTTCCAAAAAGAAAATTTTCTTTTATCTAGACTTGTTTTGGTTCAAATCCGAATTCTATATTAAAAGAAAAGAAAGATACATTTAACTTTTTGCATAGTTAGAGGTTAGAAGTGCTTTTTCTTGTTTGGAAACATTGATTATACCCTTTCTTTGTTTCATTATAGATCTATTTTTGGTCATCATTGAAGAAAAAGGAACTTGATTTTTGTTCTTGCCTTGAAAATTGAAGGGTTTGGTTTGATATAGTTTCACATTTCATGTTTGATTTTGCATCTTGGGAAAAAGAAACTCCTACTCTCTCTTTAACTAGGGAATCTATTGAAAGGAAAAGAAAAAGGCTTGCATAGCATTATTGCATGGTTTATGAGCCGAGTCTTCACCTCACCTTATCCACTTATCCACATAAGATAAAACCAAGCACTAATCAAATTAAAAAAAATTATCAAGACTATGTGTTAGGTTAGAGATGTGTTTCAGTGTCTTTAAGCGTAGGAGCTGTCGTTATTTTTCTGCACTACATCTCGGGGATTGTGTAGTTCTTCCATGCACTAGTTTGTATATAGAACAACCTTTCACATACTTGACAGTATATAGAAAGCTTCTTTCATGTTCTTGATGGTATATAGGAATGTCCCTTTCGAGCAATTGTGCATTACACAACACTACTATGGATTTGAGCTCCCATGTACCTTGTGTAATAACCCAAAAAAAATCATAAAAATTTAAATTTTTTTCATGTAACATAAAATGTTCAAGGATGTCACTGCCTATGAACAAGTACTACTAGCAGTTACTCAACAGTAGTAATTAGAATGAGCATTGTAATCCTTTAGTTCTATGTAATTTATTTGTTTATCTTGAAGTATTATGTTATGGATGTTAAACTCAACAATTTATGTTTTAGAAGGGCAGGAAAGGAAACTACATCTAAATCTGATGCTAAGTGTGTTATCAATGTCTTATGTCAAATAGGAAAGAACCTTAGATGAGATCGGGGCTTACTTAGCTTACAGATAACGTAGTGAAGTGATGCTTCTTTTTACAGGTTCTAAACAGGTATGCATTTTTGTTACCAGTAAAATTCTAGATCGAGAAAAACACTCAACTAGTGTTAACACCCAAAAATGGTTAACTACCTCATCTACCCCACTACATGGCTCATGTGTCCATTCACCCACCATATTTCCCTGAAAGTCCCACTAAAAAGCCTCC
>LPNX011199154.1:3246-17286 GCA_001517045.1 Pseudotsuga menziesii
AGCGCTAGGCTCTCCACTTAAGATTGTCTCTCTATGTAATATAAATGTTCAACTAATGCTAGTTAAAGTACTAAGAAATCTATGAGAGTATTATGTATACAAACTAGATTTTTAAAGCTATTTTGAGAAAAGTTGTTGAAGCTCTGAAACAAAGGAGCACTAAAATATGCGTGATTGTCGATGAAAGCATTTAAAAGTTTACTACAACTGAAAAGGCCTCTTAGCCTCTGGAGTTGGATATATATCCAGTGTCCACATCTTGAAGCAGTTACTGAATCAGTTACACACTACTGTTTGAGATTGGTACAAATAAACCTTCTCTTATTTGTTTTGACATCATGTGATACATTTTAATTCCTTATAAAGTGATTTGCCTAAGGGCGCCTATCAAGTGTTGCCCTTTCTTGTGTTTAGTTTTTTTTCCCTTAGGTAGAAATATAAAGGGGTATAAAAAATGTAAATGAAAAAATGGATACATGCAATATATAGGGAAAATAGGGGTTTTTTAAAATCGGCAAGGCATATTGGGAGGGGGTTAAAAAAAGCGATTTTTGGAGGTATTTTCCAATATTTTTTGAAAATAGGGGTATTGTTTCATATGCCACGAATGAACGTGCTATGGCATAGTTTCACTAAGTGAAGACCCCGTGGTACAGAGTTTCCAGTGGCCACCCTTGTGAGGTGTTAGACTCTATTGAGTCCTAGGAAAAAGAGCTACCAGTGAGCACCTAGAGGAGGTGTTAAGCTCTGAAGCATTTGAAATTTTTGATAAGTTAGTACAGAGTTTCCAGTGATCACGCTTGATAGGTGTTAGACTCTATTGAGCGCTCTACGATATGAAAGTCCTAGGCAAAGAGCTATCAGTGAGAACCTAAAGGAGGTGTTAGGCTCTTAAGTAGAACTACCAAAGAGCACCGGGGTGAGGTGTTAGGTTTTGTAGTGATATATTTTGTGATGTTAATATTTTAGGATAAGAGATATGCATGCTTCCAGATTCTAAGTAGGAGATACGCCCGATAGCTGTAAAAAGCTAATGAGGGGTATCGCCTTTATATCAGATGAATATAATATATACAGGTTGAGGAGGCCTGCACGTGAACTAGCAGTTCCGTGAGGAGATGAACCTCATGTATATATGCATGCCAAAATTTTTGAAAGAGGATTTCAACCAAGAAGTGGTTGGAACATCAATGCCAAATATAAGGCATGTGTGTGATTTTTGGTATTTTACGCATGATGATATGATGAAACATTAGTTGCAAAGTTAAATATGAAGTAAATCCTCTTGTAACAAACACGATAAACCTATTGTTATTATGTGCATTGGTCTTTAATTAGTATATGTTTCAAAATATGTGAAGAAAATTATGATTATATACATGTTATGTTAGTTTGACATGATTACTTATGTTTGAACACAGTGGAATGATTAAACATACTTGAGAGGAAGTACCACCATACCAAGGGTATTGATGTAAGAGTGGATTGTCGTACAAGAAGTATGCGTGTGAATCTTATGTTTCGTATTTTATGTACTATGATATGAAGAATGATAAAACATTGGATGAAAGGTGATATATGAGGTGGATCCTTGTGTGACAAATATGATTAAAATGATTAGACTATGTTCTTTGATATCTATTTTTAGTTAGTATATGTTTTCAAATATGTGAGGAATGTGTGAATATGCACATGTTAGTTCAGTTTGAAATGATTCCTTGTGTTGTAAAGCAAAGTGAAAAAGATTAGAAAATACTTGCGTAAATATGTTACCATATGGAATGTATGGACATTGATTTAAAAGGTGGCAAAACTCTTTGGCATGAAATGAAAATGCATAAATCATTTTATAATAGATTATGGTTTTTATATATGTTATGTATCACTGACAAATGTTACAGGTACATCCTTGAAGGTAAAACTAATATGTGAGAAGTCATTATGGAAGCAGGAACAATTTATCTCAAGAGAAGTTGCTATTTATGTGTATATTGATGATAAATGTTGAAAATAGTGTACCATGTTTGTGTAAAGAACATGTTGTGAAAGACTAGAAGCATTAAAGATATTCTCAAGGAAAACTAAAAGAATCAAATATAGATGAAGCTCGACAATTGCGAGGCAAAATGCACGTGAAATGCATGGGATTGAAAGGTACCAACACCGAGGATGGTGTACCTTTAAGGGGGGAGTATGTACTATCCTCAATAAAAAACATTGTAGGTAATGTTATTTTTATAAATTTATAAATTTAAGAAATGGTCTTTACATAAATTTATATCCATGAATTTATTCATGGGATATCCTAAAAACCAAAGAAATAATTATAATAAAATAATCAATTTAAAGAAATGGAAGTCTAATGACTTCCATATGAGCCAGGGGTATTTTAGTGAGGTGGTTAGGGAACGGTTAGGTTACCTCCTCATAATAAGGAACCAAATCTCATATTTTTGGAGAAGAAATTGGCTTGCGACTAGCACCAACCCTAGATGATATACCATCATCAACATTCCTTGTAAGTTTCCCATCATATTTAATATTAGACCGTGGCTCCATAATGAGATGATTTACACTAGAACGGTTACTTGAATATCATTTGGTGAAAGGCGTCCATGTTCTAATCTCCCGGAACCATACGATTTACACCAGAACGGTTGGCTGGAATATCATTTGGTGAAAGGAGACCATGATCTAATGTCCTAGGTACATATTAAATTTCTTTCGATGTATAAGTTTGAATATTTCCTCTCCTCTAGGAATGGTCAATATTGCTGCGTCTATGATATTGTTTTCTTGTTAGCTCAGGGCTCTCGTAACAAACACAATTTTCACCAGAAAGATTCAGTGGCATATCTTTTGGAGATTGTTTTTTTATTGCTGTCTGAAATTGTAGAATCATACACCTTCTTTATGGTGCCTGAGTTGCTTGCATATCCCTCCTCTTATGTAGGTTGACCTTAACATCCCGTTGATCAACATTCTCAATGTCACGATTCTGGTATTTCTAAGCTTGTGTGTCCTAAGGAGGAGTGGATTCTCCTTTCAAAACATAGTTCCACCTCTACGTTGAAATTCCTCCCTTGGTATTCTTTGCTAATGTGTTTTCTTAAAATTTTTGGAACTTATCCTTATCTTTTTTGTTATGGTATAATGAGAGAAAATCTCGTGGGGATGAGCTGATCCTATTTGCTACATCCAAATAGTAAGCTTTCTCAGAACTAAAGGAAATTCCATACTTTGTGAAGAACCGACTCTACAATTTTATATCATGATATAAACTAGTTGACCTTTGTATGTTCTCTTAAATGTTTCCAGAACTGCATGATAGGACTGTTAACCAGTTTGTTGGATTTTTTATTATTGATCTTTTGCAAGAAATGTATGCTCTTCATTCTCAATGGGATATGAATCATCAAGATCATCCATGGAAACCATCGAACTCAGGTTAGTTGATCAAAGGGGGTTCCCAGTTTCTACTTTGAAATCCTCCACATCACGTTTTTTGTTAGCTTGACAGTCATAAATAGATCTATGATCTCTCCGTGAATTGAACTCATCCGTAACCAATATGTCGTTTCCTTGCTTGATTAGTTTAAGGCCCATCATTTTGATGAAAATAATGTACATCTCCGAGATTGTTAGCAAAAACCGAGCCGACAAACTTGAGTTACTGCTCAGTTATAAAATTTCACGTCGACCTCTTTTTCAATTTACTTGTCGGGTGAAACTGACTAGACAAGTATACTAATATGGTCGGACTTATGGACCCGACTCTTTTTCCTTGACAATTTCTTACTTGTTGGTTTTACCGACAGTTACTTGTCGGTTCTACTAACAGGTTTTACTTCGACCACTTGTAAGCTTGACCACTTTGACAACTTGTCGGTTTGACCACTTCGACAACTTGTCGATTTTACTCGACCGTTTTAATTGGACTCACTTTCTCTGGTCTGATTTTAGTCGGAATTTACAAATGATATTTCTAAGTGTATAAGACTTAAGAAATTACAAATGTTTTTCACCTGTGAGTAAGATGAAGTAAAAACCAACATAATAAAAAATCTACAAAATTACAAAATCACAAAATCATATAACCAAACATTTAGGAAGACTTCAGTCGACCACTCTGCCTTAAAACCTAGAACTTTCACTGGGTGAGAAATTTATGGAATCTTGATTTTTCACTCAAGCGTAATTGTAAACAACATTTACACAAGTAACTCTGGAAAGAATGTGCGGCTAAATAAACATGCATTCAACCATAAACTATTTGATATATATATAACTTGTCGAGAAATAACAAAATGTAATACAAACTTGTCGGCTCTCCGACTGATCACACACACAAAAGCTTGAGCTTCAACTTCACTCTCTGCTCAGAGTTCTCTCTTTATCTCTTTTTCTCACCTAGAGTTCTTTGTGTCTCTTGTGTCTAACTTGATTTACAATCTTCTTCTACTATTTATAGGCAACCTGAAAATTGCTTCTACGTGAATCTACAGACTTTCCATTAATGATTGTAATAACTATCTACCTACAAACTTAGCTTCATAAATTAATTTGATTGGTTTACATTGCCGAATCGTGAACACTTCACTCTTGTCATAATGACTAATAGAGACTGAACTACTACGGACTCTGGAAGAGTCGACTGAGGTTTGTTACGGCTTTTGCGAGTAATTACTTTTTCCAACAGTCCCCCTTAATTATGAGCATATGGGGATTTTTTAAACAAAATTTACAAAATGTTTCAGAGCTTAGACTTGCTATGTGCATGACAGAGTTCACTGTTCAGAACTTGTCATTCCAATATAACTATGTAGATACTAGAAAGTATCCTTTGCCAATGGTTTTGTAAAGATGTCTCTGCAAGTTAATCTTCAGACCTTCAAAATTCCAAACAAATTTCTTTGTTGTTCACCAACTCTCTTATGAAATGAAACCTTATGTCGATGTGCTTGGTTCTCTTGTGGAACACATGATTCTTGGATAATGCAATCGCTGAATTGTTGTCACAGAAGATGGTTGTCGGTTCTTGATGGTTTTGTGACAAGTCTTTTAATACTCTCCGCATCCAGACAAGTTGAAATGCAACGTTTGTAGTTGCAACATACTTTGCTTCTGCTGAAGACTGAGTTACTATGGCCTATTTCTTTGAAGCCCATGAAACAACACCTGTACCAAAATGAAATGTGTACCCAGATGTGCTCTTCCTGTCATCTATGCTGCCTTCATTGTTACTGTGAGTGTAGCTAGTGAGTTAAAAATTTTCTGAGGTTGAATACATAATGTCAAGGTATTTTGTGCCACTTACATACCTCAAAATTATTTTACCTGCTTTCCAATGTGAGACTTTTGGTGACTCCATGAATATTGAGATCAGAATTACTCCATACATGATGTTTGGTCTTGTTGCTGTTAAATACATAAGGATGCCTACCATCCTTTTAAACAACGTAGGATCTACAGTTGATCCTTCATCATCCTTGCTCAATTTTAAACCTGTTATTACTGGTGTTGGGGATGTATTGCAATTAGACATGTTAAATATGTTTAAAACTTCACTTGCATACTTTGACTGTGATATAAAAATACCACTTTCAAACTGCCGGAATTCAATGCCCAGATAAAAACTTCATAAGCTCCAGATCATTCATTTCAAATTCACTTTCCATGACTACTTTAAATTCTTCTATGCCAAAGTCACCAATAAATATTAAATCATCTACATACATGCAGACAATTAACATTTTACTTTGCTCATTCACTTTGGTATACAAAGTCGGTTCACTTTCACTTCCATGAAATCAATTTTCAGTGAGATAGGAATCAATCCGACTATACCAAGCTCTATGAGCTTGCTTCAAACCATAGAGTACCTTTTTCAGTATGTATAGTTTATGCTCTTGACTTGGAACTTCATAGCCTTGTGGCTGTTCCACATATACTTCCTCTTCTAGACAACCATTAAAAAATGGTGACTTAACATCCTTTTGATAAACATGCCATTTGTTTTTTGCAGCAATGGCCAAGACTGTTCGGACTATATCCATGCGTGCAATAGGTGCAAACGTTTCATTGAAGTCTATGCCGGGTTGCCATGTGAACCCTCTTGCTACCATTCTTGCTTTGTGCTTCTGCACATTCCCATCAGCATCTTGCTTGGTATTGTAAATCCATTTGACGCTGATTACATCTTTGTCTTTTGGTACATTTACCAGCTCCCATGTCTGGTTCTTCTCAATGCATTCTATTTCTTCATCCATGGCTTGTTCCCATACTTATTCGTTGACAGCTTCTTCAAATGTTAGTGGATCATATATAGGAGAAAATAATGCAAAGAGAGAGAATGAATTTGGTGTACCAGCTTCATATATCTCACGCAGACTTCTTGGTTTCATTGGTTCTGTCGATGTCGACCTTGGCGAAATGCTTGATGGAGTCTATTGTCCTCTTGGTGTGCTTGTTAGTGTAGCTTGAGCTGCCACTTGTGTCGATGGTCCTTGTGCTGAACCATGTCGTGGTGTCATGGGAGTCGACGGTGCTGCAACCTGTTGAGTTACATGTGGTGTTTGAACCACTTCCTCTACCATATCATCATTGTTGACATTCGACACAATCTTGGCATTTATGTCAACAGTTCCATCCCATGATTCATTCTCGACAAATTGAACATCTCGACTGATTATCACTTTCCTTGTGACAGGATCATATAACTTGTATGCTTTTGTGTCTTCAGAATAGCCGAAAAAAATACATTTATGTGCCTTGTTGTCTAGGCTTCTTTCTTAGCTCATCTGGAACATGAGCATATGCAACACAACCAAAAACTTTTAAATGAGAAACATTATGATTCATACCTGTCCATGCTTCTTGAGGAACTTTGTTCTTCATAGTCTTTGTCGGACATTGGTTAATAATGTATATAGCAGTTGCGACTGCTTCACCCCAATATTCATTTGGAAAATGCTTGGCTGGCAACATGTTGCACGCCATCTCCATAATGGTTCTGTTCTTTCTTTTGGAAACACCGTTCTGCTACGGTATACCGTGCAATGAATTGCTTTTGTATGCCATGGGTCTTGCAAAAATTTAGAAATTCATTCGAAACATATTCACCTCCTCTGTCGGTCCTGAAGATCTTGATGCGGTGTCTACTCTAGTTCTCCACGAGTGCTTTGAACTGCTAAAAATAACTAAATGCATCAGATTTATGGTTCAAAAAATACACCCATGTTTTCCTTGAGTAGTCATCGATAAAAGTTAGAAAGTAATTGCAGCCACCAATGGATGATATCTGCATTGGATGACAAATATTAGAGTGCACAATTTCAAGTGGTGTGCGTGCTCTATAAGATTTTTCGACTGGAAAAGTCTCTCTATGCTGCTTGCCAAAGATGCAACCTTCACAAACCCTTTCTGGTCTATCAATCAGTGGCAATCCTTTCACCATATTCTTTGTGTGCATTAGCTTCAACCCACCAAAATTCAGATGTCCAAATATGAAATGTCACAACCAGGATTCATCCTGAACTTCTGTTTGAAATGCAGCTTGAAAATCAGTGCTGCTAGTTACTTTCTTGTTGAGGGGCTCGACTGTTTCTTTACTTTCTTCATTGAATGCATCTCCTGTATTTGTCTTCCCTTTCATGTCGGGAACTATCCTCAATGGAAACAAGCGGTTGCTTGTCATTGGCACTTTTTCTATCAGCTGGTCGCTTGGACGCTTGTCTTTAATCACATAGTGATCATCTTCTATGTAGACTTTGTAGCCTTTTTGTATCAGCTGTCCAATGCTTAACAAGTTGTGTTTCAGACCTTCGACATGATATACATCAGGGATATACTTGCTCTCCCCCTGTTTGGTTAGAATACCGACAGTACCTTTTCCCAAAACAATAACTTGGACATTGTTTCCAAGTGTAACATCAGTTTGAACTGAATTATCTAGACTGGAAAACAAATTTAAATTACCAGTCATATGATTGCTGCAGCCTGAATCTAAGTACCATATGTCATGTGGACTTTCTTGAACAACATTGCATTCAATTGGAGATGTAGATGCCATTAACATTGCACTTGTCAGAGTGCTGGTGTTGGTCGACTGATTTGGGCATTGCTTTCCTTGGTCATATTGCTTCTTCCGGCATTCATATGCATAATGACCAAATTTCTTACAATAATGACATTGGATTTTTGATTTATCAAACCTCTGGCCACTTGGCTGACTTGAATTTTGATTCTCTCCTCTACCAGCAACATTTGCAGGACTTCTCCCTCGTCCTCCTCTGGAAGAACTTATTCCTTTGCTTTTGGAGTTGTTTCTCCCCCTGCCTCTACCACAACTTATGGATGGCTGTGCTGTGAATGCACCTTCCAATGATGTATGTGTTCTGCTAATTCTGTGTTCATGATTGATGAGTGAAGCTTGCAGCTCATCAATGGTAAACACCGACATGTCTTTGTTTTCTTTCAAGGTCACAACCAAGGATTCAAATCTTGGGGGGAAGACTTCTGAGAAAATTTTCAACAACCTTTTGGTCTTCTATGGTTTCTCCATGAGATTTCAGTTGCTTTATCAAACTAACAACTCTGGTGTAGAATGTGTCTATAGTCTCTGAATCTTTCATGGACAGAGATTCAAAATCTCTTCTCAGAATCTGCAACTTGGAAGTATTTACCTTGTCCAAGCCTTGATATGCGGTCTCCAATGTATCCCATGCCTGCTTAGCGTTAATTGTTGCTGCTACTCTTGGGAGTATGCTTTCATGCATGGCTTGATGTATGCAAAAGATAAATTTTCCATCTTTCTTCCTCTATTCCCTCAGGACATCTTTCTCAGCTTGTGTGAGATTGTTATATGTTGTTTGATCTGCTGGTTCTGCATAACCTTGCTGGACTATCTCCCAGACATCTTGAGTTACTGCTCAGTTATAAAATTTCACGCCGACCTCTTTTTCAATTTACTTGTCAGGTGAAACCAACTAGAAAAGTATACTAATGTGGCCAGACTTATGGACTTGAATCTTTTTCCTTGACAAGTTCTTACTTGTCGGTTTTACTGATGGTTACTCATCGGTTTTACTGACAGTTACTTGTCAGTTCTACTGACAGGTTTTATTTCGACCACTTGTCGGCTTGACCACTTTGACAACTTGTTGGTTTGACTACTTCTACAACTTGTTGATTTTACTCGATTGTTTTACTTGGACTCACTTGCTTTGGTCTGGTTTTAGTCAGAATTTACAAATGATATTTCTTAGTGTAGAAGACTTAAGAAATTACAAATGTTTTTCACCTATGAGTAAGATGAAGTAAAAACCAAACATTTAGGAAGACTAAACCAAACAATTCTACAGAATTACAAAATCATATAACCAAACATTTAGGAAGACTTGAGTCGACCACTCTGCCGTAAAACATGGAACTTTCACTGGGTGATAAATTTATGGATTCTTGATCTTTCACTCAACCGTAATTGTAAACAACATTTACACAAGTAACTTTGGAAAGAATGCGCGATTAAATAAACATGCATTCAACCATAAACTATTTGATATATATATATATATATATATATATATATATATATATATATATATATCGGGAAATAACAAAATGTAATACAAACTTGTCGGCTCTCCAACTGATCACACACACAGAAGCTTGAACTTCAACTTCACTCTCTGCTCAGAGTTCTCTCTTTCTCTCTTTTTCTCACCTAGAGTTCTATGTGTCTCTTGTGTCTAACTTGATTTACAATCTTCTCCGCCCAATCGTGAACACTTCACTCTTGTCAGGTTGACTGACAGAGACTAAACTACTATGGGCTCTGGCAGAGTCGGCTGAGGTTTGGTACGGTCTGGTACGGCTTCTGCAAGTAATTACTTTTTTCAACATAGGTTTGGATCAAATCTCTTTGCTCGAGCCAATTGATCACCATCTTCATCTAACTTCAAAAGAGTATCATCTAAGTGTGGTTGTTCAACAAAACGGTCACTCCAATCCTTAGAAGAATCCCATGAATTAAGTAATGAACACCTTCTTGTCAGCCGCATAACGCTCTTTATTACCTCCATCATCAAATTCATATACCTTCCCTTAAAAGTTGTTCCTTAATATGTAAAACACTAGGATTATGAAAACAGTTTTCTCGGATGTCATCCCATCCATCTCTATTAACAACTGATTGAGAATTCTGTCTGCGGCATGAAAAATCAAACTCATTAAAGAACAATACACACGAGGCTAATAGTCTGGCTTTATCGAGAATCTTGAAAATATTACCTTTACTTTCTCCAATCCGCATTGTTAAGGGAGATTATGAGTCTTGATAGATATTTGTTTTCACTACGTAAATTCAAAATCTAGAGTAGATTGGAAAACTTAATAGGCTTGCATTAAGAATGGAACTACATCTGAGTTAATTACCTTCTTGAGGATTTTGTAAGCTTAGTTTTAAGCAAGTGCACTACAGATTGTAACCCTCTTCATTGATGAATAATGAAAAGATTAACAAGTTTTGGTGGATGTATCCCCAAGGTTGGGGTGAACCACGTACATTGGTGCCTCTTTCTTGCATCGTGACTTAATTATTTAATTGATTCAAGTTGATTCCTAGTAATTCTATTGCTGTTAAAAAAAATACTTTTTTCTCTTAATTGGCAAATGAAAGTTGGATTTTAAATGTGTAAACTAGATTTATGATATGACTATGTATACAAGAGCAAAGAAATGTTAATGTAAAAAAGAAAAAGTTGTTTATATATATGATAAACCAATAAGTATGTTAATGAATCATCTTTTGGAAATTAGATTTATGAGGCTCATGTCAAAGCCAACAATGTGTAGTTAAGTTAATTAAGTTGAAATAATTTTAATAATGATTCTGTAAATTAAAGTGAAAATGGGTATAAGTGGAACAAGGAGTCAAAAGATATTTCCATGTTGTCATATGATTCGAAATTGTGTAAAGAATTTTTATCACATTTTCTGTAAAAGTAAAGTGGAGTTTGAGTTTGTTACAACCATTTTGCTGCAATTTAAAAAAAAGGATGTGCAACCAAAAAAGATGGATTAGTTGATGAGATACAAGAAGTTTGCGTACCAACATTTCAGAGAAAAAAAATGAGCAAAATCGTGTTTTACGATTCTCCACTAAGAACGTAGGGATATCTGGTTTATACACTACAAGGTCAGGTCTTTAGTATCAGTCAGTCACTCAGTTTGGGCCGAAAAACACAACTATCTAAATCGAAAGCCAGTGTGGTGTGAGTTAAAATTTGGAGAAAGCGTGTTAAACTTTTGGATCCTCATTCACCACCAATCATATCATAATAGATGATAAAACAATTAGTTGCAGACTGTCTCTAAGTTTACATTTACATGCTTGCCTCAGGCCTGCCTGTTGGATCCGCTCACCACTGCGCCCTTGCCCTTCAATTTTCATTTGAAAGGATAATGGAAATACGGAATTAAGGATTCACATCACCACCAATCATACGTCACGTCGTGGCCCTTAAATATTATTTAAGCGTAAGCGTAAATATCAAGATTGTGAGTTAAAATTTATTAAAGACTAGCAATTGTACCTAGGGGTGCAATAAAAGAACCCGTGTTGCAAGCTAAGCAAGGAGATGTGGACATATACAACAAGACATTATATTCTTCACATAATCGGCCATTACATTATTATCTGCATGTATTATTCTTTCATCCAAATGAGAATGGAATGTTAGTTTTTGTAGTTCATATGTTACAATCAAGAAACATTGCATAAATTTATGGATCTATCTACTATCTTGTTGCTTATATTAAAGATTGTCAAATTCCAATATATTAATAAAATATGGTTTTTTTTGCAGAAAAAAGTATAATTTTCGAATAATGTTTTGTTCAAAATAAAAGTTATAACAGTTTCATCATTTTCAGATGCCAACCATTATCTATCCACCCTTGAAAATTTGATCCCCTAATAAATGCACTTGGAAAGTTGAGGTACAGACTACCCATGTATTGGTGACAAGTAAGTGTATAACTAAGACATTTCTAAAAACCCTTGATATAGCTCTATACCAAATAATATTGAACTTGACAAAGAAGAAAAGAAGAAAGTATGTGGTTTACTTAAAAGTCTAAATGCACAAGAAGAAAAGACTTTCTACTAAAAATGAGTAAATCATAAAAGTAAAATAACTATGAAGTATGAACATAGAGAGGGATAAGATACATACTCTTCGTAGCAAAGTAATGAATAGGACCATGTTAGCTCAATTATTCAATAAAAAAGAGTTACTCAAAGAAAATACCATAAAATACTTTGTTTTAAGTGAGTTTGGTTTAGAAACAAATCATAAAAGAGCTTCAAAGGCCCACCTCTGCTACAAAGCAACTTATTAACATTATATTACAACTTTGATCACTCGACATCTTATTCACACTACATTGTAGTTGAAAAGATATAGAGTAAATACAAAATAATATGATAATGACAAAGGCATTAATTTTTTATTTAACCTATTAACGTTGTATTACAACTTTCATCATTCCACATCTTATTCACATTACATTGGAGTTGAAGTGATGTAGAGTAAGTACAAAATATAATAATAATATTTAGTAAGTGACCACTTTTTCAATAAATCATTTTCATTCTTGGAAATAAGGATGAAAATAAATTCCACCTAGAATAGTCACTTTTTAGTATATATTTTTTTTAAATAGATGTAAATATTAATATTTTTTAAAGTAAAATTTTTTATTTAAAAAAATATAATAAAATAAAAAACAAGTAAATTTAATTTCAATTCATTTATGGGTTCAACTATGGAGTAAGCACAAGAAGAAGCTTTGAAAAAGCTATATTAATTTTTTTTTTATTTGCAATGTAAGATATTTTTTGTCGACATTTTGAACATTACAAAGTGGAAATTTAATTTTTTTATTTTAAAATATACATTTAATTAATTTTTATTTTAAAGTTTTTTAAAATTTATAAGAATTTAATAAAAATTTAGAATTCTACCTGATTGATAAATATTTTGGTTATATTAATATATTATTTAAAAAAATTAAACAATTATTTTAGAAAATATTAAAATTAATAATATTTATAAGAATTTAATAAAAATTTAGAATTCTACCTGATTGATAAGAATTTTGATTATATTAATATATTATTAAAAAAAATTAAACAATTATTTTAGAAAATAATAAAAATAATAATAAAAAATTTGTATAGGTTCAAATTACAGCTAACCTCATTAAAAAAATATATGAAAAATCCAATATACAATTTGCTTACCAAACAATAGCAGCCAACCAAATTTAATTTGATTTGTAATAACAAGCCTAATCATGATAAAAATAATCCATTAATATTAGATTTTAGATTTGATTTTAAATAATTCATATCAAAATCAATTTTGTTTAATGGTAAATCATTTCAGGAATCTTTTTTTTTCAATGGATCAAAGAGGAGCCTTAAAGAGCAATATTTGAAGATATTTAATTCTGTGAATTGAATGTAATGCATGATGACAGTGAAATATCAAATTTTAACGAAAAAAAATGTTCACGATATCAAAGGGGATCCGCTTCTAGCCATGGCATTTGCAGTCCATTCAATAATATAAAGAGTGAACCGGGACTATATAGATATATAATTGACTCCAGCCTTCGGGGAAATAACGTTGGATAGGAAAAGTCCTGCCCACATCAGTAAAATCTTGGATCAGTTGAGGTTATCCCGTTCTCTAACTATGTTCGGGTAAGTAGCAAAATGTATTAAAATGGAGGCAAACAACAAATACTTGTAACACTTTAAAATAATCCTCGTCTCTACTCAAGTGACGATTCATTGCTTTTCCTATGTAAAGGGGCTCCATAGTGTGTTTTAAAGTAAACTTGGATTGTTCACATATTAGACTTGTTCTTATCTCCCTTATACAATATCGCATCTACTCCTATTGCCAAAATAAATCATCTCCGTGGTGCATCAAGTAATAAAGCATTCATAGTTAGAGAAAAAAAGTAGCT
>LPNX011199154.1:21290-149152 GCA_001517045.1 Pseudotsuga menziesii
AAAAATGAGTTATAAAGAGAAGAGTTCAGATTTTTATTTAAAATAAAAATATTAGTATTAAGGGCATATTTATTGATAAAAGAAATGGAGTTTTAAAGCAAAAAAACATGGAAGATTTCCAAGCACTTTAAAAACTTTTGTTTCAATGCTATTCCAAATAATATGAACAATTAAATTAAAGGCAAATTAGGGGAATTTTGCGGTAAAAAAAGGGTCTCATAAAAAATATATTAAAATATTATAAACTAGATTTTTTATGAGGAATGTATACTTGACAACTCATCTTTCCACAACATTAAATGTACAATTTAGATAACCATGGTTGAGTTACATACTAGAAACAAAAATAATAAAAATGTTATATTGAAGTGACTAAAAACTAAATTTAATTTCAAAAAATGTGTAGGACTGGAATGCATTCATGTCCTTGAACTTGGAGATG
The DNA here is from genome assembly GCA_001517045.1 of Pseudotsuga menziesii. Classification (NCBI taxonomy): domain Eukaryota; kingdom Viridiplantae; phylum Streptophyta; class Pinopsida; order Pinales; family Pinaceae; genus Pseudotsuga; species Pseudotsuga menziesii. Next base: position 21,733 of record LPNX011199154.1, read on the forward strand.
ATTTTTAATAATAAAATATAAACACAATAAAAAAACAATAAAATCTGTTTTAATAATAAAATATAGACACAATGAAAAGAGAATCAAATAAATTTTAGTAATAAAATAAAGACAAAATGAAAAAACAATAAAAAACTTCAAATTTTTTCCAACCACATTGAAAATTGAAATTTAAAATAAAAAGATATATATATTTTCTTAATTTTTTTTATTATAACTTATGTTTTTTGTTTCTTTATATGTATTTTTATGATATAATTAATTTAGTGTTTGAAAATTAAAATTTAAGATACTACATCTCTTTTTAATTTTTTGTTATAAGTTATTTTTTAGGCTATTAATAATATTTACATATGTTAATGATATAATTAAATCTATTATAGGAAAATAAAAATTTAAAATAATAAATATATATGTTTTTTTAATTTAAATTACTTATTTTTTTATTAAACCAATTTATATATTTTTATAATAGTTAAACTCTCAAAAAATAATTTTAATTCTCAATTAGTTAATATTGTAATTAGTTAAATTATAAGTTTGCAATTAGTTAAATTCTATGTTATGAACGGTATGTAACTACTTTTTGATTTATAATAAAAGTATAATATTTAATGTTATTAATATTATTTTATAATAAGTATTAATATTTTCTTTATAGTATTTATTGATATTGATGATGATGATGGTTAACTTCTAGTGAGACCAAACTTTAGTCTATCAGACCTAAATAAACAAAATAATTAGTTTGTTTTAAAATTGTATTTCTCTGCTCAAAGAGCTTGGAGATAAGCGTTCTGAGCTCACTATAATTTTGACATGTTAAAAGGCTAGGAAGGTCGATATTGCAATAAATATTATGAAACTAAGAGTTAATGTGGGTGTACGTAGGGCACTCTAAGAGGAAGTGATTTTCATCTTCAATGTTCCTATTCTCACAAAGATGGAAGATCCTTTCCACCCATGGTGTTTTAGGAACTGTCCAACGACCTGTTTCACTATTAAGCTCATGAGAGTTTGTTCTTATCTTGGCTATATTGATTTTTTTCTTTGAACTGGTTAAAACAAAGAGATACTTTTGATCTTCTAGAGTAGGGTAGAGTAGGGTTGATGACCTCCTTATAATATCTTAATTTTCTTTTAGCCTCTAAATCTTTCTCACACTACAATTACTCTTTAAACTTAGAAGTAACAACATTTTTAATGTTACTAATATTTTGCAATGCAACATTTTCGTCGATCTCCTAGTGGTTTAACCAGGCCCTGGTATCTTTATACCAACCTCGCTTTAGCCTTCGGTGGTTTTGGTTGGAATGAAAAGCTAGCTTAGGAAGTCTATGGTCTCCCATGTTATTGATTTTGTGCTTGTACAACAGGAGCCTAGTCATAGCTAGGCTCTCGATAGGGGAAATGCCCACTTTTATAAGGATAATAGGATATGATGTATTGCTTTTAATTTTGAGGTTATATGTTATAAAACACTTCTAGATTTGCACAATATTTCTCCAGGATTCTCTAGAGATGTTGCAACCCCAAACCTCACATCCATACAAGATAACAAGAGTGACTAAAGTTTCAAAGATGAGCTTCTTTTTATCCCACATCACAAGGTTTGCTTCTTTACAATTATTTTCAAGACCAAAATAAGCCTTCCACCTTCCATTAATCATTTTCTCAATGCTATAGTTCCAGTTGAGCTTGTGATGAATATCAATTCCTAGGTATTTGTAAGAAGACACTTCCTCCAAGTTTCTATTGTCATACACAAAATTAGCGTAAGTGTCCTTCTTGGATTTGATAATCATAACTTTTGTTTTGCCAGTGTTGACAGTCATACCCATGGTAGAGCAGAAATCCTTAAGAAGTCATAGTTGCTTATCAAGATCAGATGGACACCTTGTCAAAAGAACAATCTTGTCAGCCTAGAGAAGAAGGATGATGACTATTCCAGCTAAGAACGTTTTTTTTGTATATATATTGTATTTTGTATTTTTATAAAAATTTGATAATGTTTTTTTGTAATTCTTTCATAATAATAATTATTAATATTGAATAATTGTGTCTTTTATATAAATTTTAAAAGTTGTATATACAATTTATTTTTAACATAATGTATATTAACATTTATGAAATGAAATTCATTTATAGAAATGATATGGCTTATAATTTTAGTTTGTCACAATTTAAAATAAAACACTAATTTTTAATTTAAAAAAAATTAAAAACATAAATCAATTATATTTTACAATTTATTTTTCATAATTTTAAAAGATTGAATTATCTAAAAGATAAATTAATAAATATTATGATAAGGTAGACTCATCATACCACATCCTATAATATAATAAAAATCCAGGCCAAGTCCTTGTAAAATATAAGTTAGCAATCACAAGGGAAGTCAAGAATCAACTAAGACCCCACAATAATGGGTTGGAAATTAGTTTATGTTTTTGACTCTTTGTTTTCATTATAATAATAAAGAGATGTCTAAAAATTCAAGGATTTGGTAGAAATGGATTCAGCACCCTCAAAAACTCTCGAGGTACCCAAAATTCCAAAAGTTGACAACTGTAACCTGGATTTAAAAAAAATTCCGACTAGATACCCAAATCGTAGAATTTTTAGACTCTGCAGAATTGATTAGAAATAAACTTTCCTAATTCTTAGATTTTTACACGAACTAACAAGAGCCACCAGGTGGCAATGCCCTTTTTGGGGTGTTATTTGGATTTGCAAATGAAATAGTTTCGAGAAAGGCACCATGTCCAACAAAATAAAAAGACAGGAAACATTTATTTTCTGACCAACAAAATAAAAAAATCATAACTTATTTTATTAAACAAAGTAATGATTATGTAAATGATCATGCTAAAAAAAACCTCTTCAAAATCAAATATGAAACCAAAAAATCCTTCTAAATCAAATAGAAAACCAAGTTCGAGACTATAAAATGAAGTCATGTAACCACCCTCCCCTTAATGGTGTTGGCTATATAAATTGCTATGATGCTCTTATCTTTGCTACAACTGTTGGTGTTGGATTGTACTATTTAAAGTTTGATTGTTTACTGGATCATGTGTTGATTTCATTATAGAACTAAATTCCCAATTAATTAAGAGGAGTTTCGGGTCCGAGTGCATTGCTCGGGGCTTCTGCTCAGCATAGGAGGAAATATGGTTGTGAAAGAATGCTAAATAAGACTAATAAGGACTATCACTATATATTTGTTGTTTCGCAATGATAGTGGTCCAATACATAAATTGCTATGATGCTCTTATCTCTGCTACAATTGTTGGTGTAGGATTGTACTATTTAAAGTTTGATTGTTTATTGGATCATGTGTTGATTTCATTATAGAACTAAATTCCCAATTAATTAAGAGGAGTTTCAGGTCCGAGTGCATTGCTCGGGGCTTTTGCTCAGCATAAGGAGGAAATATGGTTGTAAAAGAATACTAAATAAGACTAATAAGGACTATCACTATATATTTGTTGTTTCACAATAATAGTGGTCCAATTTCAATAGTTTTTCTCGCACTTAATGACCAAAATAAATAACCCTATATATTTGTTGTTTCCCAATGATAATGGTCCAATTTCAATAGTTTTTCTAGCACTTAATGACCAAAATAAATAACCCTAAGGAAACTTATTCTCTTCCACTCTATGGCCCCAACACCTTATAGAGGGATACCGACCTCTTTCTTATTCTCTTTCTAGAGTGTGCACTATAACAACAACATATGGAATGATTAATTGAACTACAAGTTGCACTAATTTGTGAACTAACTATATGGACCAAGAAGAGAAGTGGAGACCACACAATCAATAAAGAGGTGATTCTCATGAAACTCCTTTTTTCGAACGAGGCAAAAAACCCGTACATATGAAACTATTTAAGTAATGTACATTAAAAATCATGGGAAGAGAGGCCTTGAATCATTTGAGAAAACAAATTTTTAGTTATGTAGCGAATTACAATGAGATCAAGCGAACCAAACTAATAAGTAACATGTCCCAACGAAGGGTAATTTAGGCCCTTTCCCATTAATTCGTTCGAGTAATCAGGAACATTTACGTACCTTTTTTTATCCTAGTGGGATACCAATTTGCAGTGCGATTATAAGGGAAATAACCCTACCATATACACATTAACCATTATAAATGAAATAACCTTACCATATCTCCAAGAATTACCAGCAACAAGGATATCAATACAAGAATCAATACAAGAATCAATACCATTGTATCTCCAAAATCAGAATCAATACGATCTTGTAACCGCGTGGGCCCAGCCAAATTCCATATATAGAAATTTGATTTGAGAGGTAGATCCCCTTTTTTGTCTTCTCCTAGCTATTGGCTTTAATAATCTAAAACAATAATTGTCCCACTGAAATAGCAGAGTGGGTGAAGACATAACAGAGCCGGTGAAGAGGGGAAGGGCAGTGGATAATTGTTTTGAAGGGGATTAGCCACAATAGTTGGAGGGGGAGAGCCGCAACACATCCATATATACAGGAGCATCAGATATTTGGGGATCTACAACATGCAACAACAAAGATTCACTTCCTTTGATGTGTTCTCTCTTAGGTTTTAGACTCTCGTGAATTTATTCTTAATTTTCAATGTTGGCATTAATTCTATTTGCCCAGATTCATTCATTTATGTCCAGAATGGATTACATTAATGGTATGATTCTACTTTCACTACAATCATGCTAGATTGTGAAGCCTTCTATTGAATGTAGAGAGAGAGATTGTGTTGTTTGAGCAATAAAAAAGGGGGAATCATATTTTCATGGGGAATCGAATTTTCAAATTGGACTTTAATGGCTAAAAGGCTTGGAGAGGAGATGGTGAGCAGAAGTGAACAAAATGATGTTAATAAGTTGAAGAAGAATCTAATTATCGATGGTTTATTTCAAAACTCACAAATTGCTGTGCAATCAATAATCAAAAGAAGAGGAGCATGGTTCTTCAGTTTAGGTATTTATTCTTTAATCCATTTGATGCAGTGTAAAACAAGACTTCAATATATCAATTAGAATTCATAAATTTTCATTTCTTTTATGACTTGATCATTGTCAATTCTTTTCTCCCCTCAAGTGTCTTCAGATCTTTTTTTTGCCATTTTGGATTCCAAATACAAGAAGAAGTCTTTGATTGGCATATCTCGTGAAGCCAATGTAGCCGATCCCTCAACTGACCTCCGCAGGGACTTAATTTTGGAAACTTTGGCACGTATAAGAGTTTGGATGCCCAGGCATGTAATTATTTATCAAATAGACTGACTTACAACTTCTGCCCATTCCATTCCAGTTCTTGTTTTACAACTAACCTCTATATTTTTGAAAATACTACTATTAAAATTACCTCATACAAAACAAATGCATGGATGTCAAGGGAGTTCCTATCACTATCAATACATAGTATTAAGGAAAAAATAGAGGTCACCATCAAAATTTATGTGTCTTCAGATCTCCAGTTCTTTTCTCCCCTCAAGTGTCTTCAGATATTTTTGCTAGCTTTTGGATGCCAAAAACTAGAAGAAGTATTTGGTTGGAATATTCCTCGAAGGCAATGCATCCAAGCCCTCAATTGACCCCTGTAGGAACTTAATTTTGGCAAATTTGGCATGCTTCATAATTTGGCTTCCTAGGCGTGTAGTTATTCATCAAACAGGATGACTTATAGCTTCTTCCCATCCTAGGCCTGCAATTTTTTGTATGAGGCAATTTTAATAGTAGTATTTTAAAAAAGGAAGAGGCTAGCTATCAAGGGATTTTCTATCATTAACAATACATAATATTAAGGAAAAAATAGAGATCACCATCAAAATTTAAGTGTCTTTAGCCACAATTACTTCTACTTCCAAGAAGTAATCAATTAATGTGTTACTTATGATCCGATGAATGTATTACTTATCAATTTGGCAATCAAAGAATCCTGAATTCCATGATTAATTACATGTTATCTAGAACCTTAATCAACATTTCCTTCCTTTCATAAAAATGCAATGTCGAAAAGAATTCCCAAGCCATGCATGCATGGGCAACGACATCAGCTATCTCAATTTTGCACGACCTTTTAATTAGGAATCAACTATTAGATTTCCAGCTACATTGTGCAACCACAACATTTGAACTGGATGAGTTGAAAATTAGGCTAGATAAGGTTTGAATTTGATGAACTAACAATTGAGAGAGATTTAAATTGATAGTATCCAAAGCAGAGATCAGTTTTTGAGAAATTTAAATGGATAGGATTTCTAATACACACTTGTTGTGATTATAACTTCACTAAATCTTGGATAATAGGGGATGCATTTCAGCTACAAAGACTTGCACGTTTTCTTTTGTATGGTTCACTATGGTCCAATCTAGGTTAATGACATCATTGGGTTTTTGGTAATGCTTGATACCACTTTGTCATAATGAAATGAATTGTCAAATTTGTACTTTACCCTCACGAGGGGTTTGTAACAGAGTATCCAAATATTAATATACCTTTCGGATTTTGGCACAGATTTCAATCCATTGGTTCGGGATAATGACAATTTATCCTTGTTGTTGTAATTGTTACACCTAAAGCCTACAAGCCATACGTAGGTTTTCCCCTAGTCTTTACATCATTAAACAATATTAGAATGGTCTCTTAGAACTCATACTTCCAATTTGTAGTGCTCAAGCCAAATTACTAAGGGATCAACATATTCCATCAATACCCTTTCTTTAATATGGCCATAGTGGCATTCCAAGTTAAGTTGTATTGCAAATCCTTGTGTTCCCTAAATTGAAATAGAAAAGTATGGAACTTCCTTACAAATGTAGAGAGTTAATCGTCAGTGGGCATATATTTTATCATTGGTTCTTTATTTTAGGCCACTAACCACATCTATGTAAAATGATGGCTTATCTCTTTGATATAATCTAAAAGAGTATGACTGTCACAACATAAACTATATATGACATTCCACTAGCTTATTGTGCAATTGAAATTTGAAATATTACATCTGATACTATAGGTCTAAGTTATATACTTCATTTTTAGCAAACAATGACCAATTTCTTTGCTTTTCAATTGGAATGTCCATAGAATAGTATTGGAAGAGACTTGGTGAATGCCTCCACCTAGTGAGTAACAAGGTAAGCAATAGTCCAACACTAGCCTCCAAAGGATCTTCAAGGACCCTTCTCCAACAAGGATGAGTCCACATGGAAACAAACCCTCAACTTCAAGTTGCAACGATCCAATGAAATAGATCACAAGGAAAATGAAGGAACCTAGACCTAGGGATTTGACCCTAGATCCCATCAAATTATGCACAAGATAGCTCTAAATGGATAGATTCCAAATCAATATTCATCCATGGTATCCAAAGGCTTCACCAAAGTAGAATAAAAACTCCAAGAAAAAGGGGATGCTCTTATAGAAAGGATCCACAATGAGGGCACTACAACAAGGGTTTGTCCCATAAAGTGTATAACAAGTTCCCTCTAATAATGAGCTCGATTATCTGCTAGGTGCAACTCCTCAAACATCAATCCAAAAGTCACTTGTGTGGAATCCAAAAGTGACGACCTCACTCAAGATGCGCACCAAACAACTCCAAAGTATGCTCAAAGCGTGGTATAAGAAACCAACAAAGGGCTCAATGTATTAAAGGGTTGGGAAAACCAAGTAAGGATGAAATGTAGGTATAGGGTTTGACCCCTAAGACCTCTTCCATGAGAAAATGACTTCCTCAAAATGTGCATAAAACTGTTCCTAATGGATAACTCCATTAAGAATTCACCAAATGGAAAGGGGACCCCATCCTAATGCCAAACATTGCCTCTAAAAGTAACATATAGGTGGACAATAGATGAATAAGGTATTCAAATAGTGGGATTCTCTCTCAAAAGTGATACAAGATGACAAGTAGTCCTCCTCTAAGTGGAGCGCTCAGCCTTAAATCCATCCCTCAAAACATGATGCTACTCCTTAATGGAAAGCAAGCATCCTCCAAAGGCTGACATATCTAAGAAAGGTCTCTAAATGATGAACGTTGGTCACATAAATATTCTCATTTAACCATGTTGGTTTATAATAGTGCCCATGATCCTATTTAATGGTTATTTGCTTCTGTAAGAGTGCATAGGTCAGCTTATAATTGGCCAATAATGCCTCTTATTGTTGCTTCTTATGTCCAAAATTTTCCATAATTAGAAGAGGGTTTCTTACTGCTGTTGGAAGGAGCCAAAACAAATCCGAGTTTGAACAAAAAATCCCAGAATATGCCCCCGTGCTATTGTTATTGTGCCCAGAACTGCCATAAGGCTACTCTTTGTTGATTGCGAGTTAAAAAAAAATGCTTACTACTGATGTAGTGCCCAAAACTAAATTTTAAATATTTTTTCATTCCCAAAATACCCAGACCCAGGTTTTCTACTATTCATTGTTGTTATGAATTCTGAACTTATACCAACACTGCCCAGAAATACCGATACTTTCCCAAGAGCTGAGATATTGTGGAGCAATCCTATCAATTCTTCAGGTGTTGCTTGGAATGTTTCCCATATTTGATGATTGTCATCACTGATACTACAAACAATGCCCTAGTTCAAAGTCAAACAGTCCACAACTCCACACACTCCATTAACATCCACCTTCCAACAACATGGGGCATCATCATTTATGGAGAATAACACTAGTAATCATCAAAGGTCACCCCAACTGAAGATTGTGATCAAAATCACAAGTGGACTCCCATGCAAAATGGGGGGTAATAGGATACACTTCAATGGATTCATTTCACTACTGATTGTATGGTTATTGATCAGGTTGGTTTCAACAAGTTCTCATTTATCTTAGAAAACCTACTTAAGATTTTGGTTGTTTACATTTAAATTAATAGTCATATCTCATATGCAAGCAATTGTTATTGGCTCATGGGTATTTGAATGAACATTTTAATTACTATCACTTGGATGTTCTAACTCATTGGTTTCTATAAATCATAACCTTAACTCAATATAGCCATATATCCATATGCATATTGTTGATTTGACATATGTAAAAAGACATGTGTTAAGTGATTTGACATCTAAGTAAAGAATATAAGGGGCTGATTTTACTTCTGTCATGCTTCTGTTGTACTGCTTTTATTACTGTTGTAAATATTTTTTTGAGATTTGGTTATTGCCTAATAAGTTTCCCTAAAAGGGAATAAGCTTGTCAGCTTTGATTGGTATCCTTTCTCCTTGAATTACTAGTAAATTTGGCTATTTGTAAGTGAAGCATTGTATTCTTTAAATTGTCACTTTATACCTTGTTTTACAGCAGCCCTAAGGATGGAAATTGGGTTGTTAGGAAGTGAAGCATTGTATTATTTCCGTTTCCACTTTATACCAATTTCTTTGCTTTTCAATTGGAATGCCCATAGAATATTATTGGAAGAGACTTGGTAAATTCCTTATGGGGAAAAGGCATGCAAATGCAAAAGTTGATGGGGTTCATGTGAGAAAAAAGTAGACCACTATGAATAAAATATGCAGCTCAACTTTGAACTTTTGAATTCTATGATCTTGTAGTAGCACCTCATATTGAAGGTACCCCTAAGTGGAAACATTGCATTTTTATTGGAAAACTCTAAGAAGCTCCTAGACATGTTTAGGATTTTGAGCTACATAGTGAAGGTAAATGATGACTATATATTTTTAAACCAAATATGGTGGCACAACATTCTAACTAGATTTCCCCCGTGCCATAACCTGCATTTCCACATCATCTTTTTCATCCTTGGGGTTCTTGGGATGCCTCTTATTGCTGGTTCTTATGTCCAGGCATGCCTAGAATTAGAAGAGGGTTTCTTACTGCTATTGGAGGGAGTCAAAACAGATATGAGTTTGAACCAACAAGCCCAGAATATGCCCCTATACTACGGTTATTGTGCCTAGGACTTCCATAAGGATACTCTTTGCTGATTGGGAGTTTAAAACATAGTTGTTTACTACTGATGTAGTGCCCAAAAAATGAATTTTAAACTTGCTTTCATGCCTAGAATACATCCAGACCCAAGTTTGCTACTGTTCATTGCTGTTATGAGGTATGAACTTAACCCAACACTGCCCAGAAATGCCGATACTTTCCCAGGAGCAGAGTTACCGTGGAGTAGTATTCTCAATTCTTCAGGTGCAGCTTGGCATTTTCCCCAAATTTGATGAATGTCTTCACTGCTAATACAAATAGTTCCCTAGTTCAAAGTCAAACAATCCACAAATCTTCGTTTGCATCCTCTATGCTACCATTTTTGGCATACATATCAAGAGGTGCGCCCACCATGTTCTATATTGACATAAAAACATTAAAATCGTCATTTTCCAAAATTAGTATTCATATGCTCAAAATAGCATGTTAAATCATCATTGCAAATTTAGTATTGAAAATTTTATTTTTTCATATTTTATATTTTTTTCCTATTTTTTTTTCATTCCACTTGTAATTTAGGTCTAGTTTTGTGGTAAATGGAGAATCCATAAAACAATTTAGATGAAGAAAAGAAATACACTATTATGATTCAGTTGGATCATAATATGGCACCATTACAAAAGATTGTTAGAATTTGAATGCCATTTAGATCTTCAAGCAGAGAGTTTTGATAATGTTTGCAGCAATTTAATGGAGAATGAAAATACAAACTAAGCAAAACAAACCACACAAGAAACATATAAGTATTGCTCAGGAATTTACAGTATATTCATCATAATAATATTCAGTGTTACAATAGTTTACATAGGTAGAATTAGAATGCATGGGATATGAATTCGAATCTTCCAAGTGGATATGACTGTATCTAATTGAATCTCTAACTCAAGGTCTCCCAATCAATATCGAAGTCCAAATAGACAACTCCCTGATGACCAATAACTCAACAACCAGTGACAAATAGTTAACTCTGTGCAACTGAGAGTGATGTGGGTAGGAAAAGCGCTCCTCCCCATGAAACCATGCATTATCCATGCATTGGTAGTGCTAGCTTAACTGACTGTGAACTAATTGAATGTAACTGGGGGCTACCTAAGACTAGCTAGTACTAACACCAACTGACTGAAGTAGGTTAGTGCCGGGACCCCCAATGGCTCCTAAAATGTAGGGATTGGTGTAGGAGGCACCTAAACTGATGCATGCACATGCAATAAGTGGCAGTTAACCTCTAGAAGTGTTCCCCACACTCCAGTGACTGGTACAGGTGGCCCCACTGGGCCAAGTGGACCCAACTAATTAATTTAAGGTTCCTAAGTTAGGCAATAATTAATCTAATAGACATTTGAACAAGGGAGGATAAAAATCCTAACCCCCTTCCTGAATCCTAACTTGGACAACTGTGGGCCCTGGTAACAAGAACATAGGTCACCCAAATACAATCTAGAAGATAATAAAAAATGCTGCTTAATACAACTAAGGAAACATGGGAAAACCTCATGGGACACCCCCCCCCTCCCTGCCCTCAAAAATAAGCAAGAAAATAGCGCTATCTTTAGAAGAAAGAAGATTCCTCCTTAGAAAAATAACTTGAGCAAAACACTATTGCAAAAAATTGCAGCTCTATGTAGCATTATGGTCCATCAGTGGACCTCTCAGTGTACTTCTGAATTGATGACTCTGTTTGGTTCTGTTGGCTGGTGAAGGTAGGGAATGATCAAATATATTCTTCTGTGGGCCATGTAGCTGATCATTTGCCACCATCAAGTAGCACTGACCTAGAAATTTGCTGCACCATTCTGTAGAGAGTGAATCTGTGAGGGATAGTGCAGCATGCTCATTCTGATACTGGGACCTTCTTCTTCTTCTGTCTTTTGGAACTCCAGCACCACTTCCAGCTGCATCAAGAATATTTTGAGCCCATCTGGGTTTAGGATTTTGATTAGGAATGGGTACTGGATATGGATCTAGAATCTCTTGAGATTCAGTATCAATAACAAGATCATGCTGTATGTGATGTTCTTCATCTAAATTTGAAACCTGTAGCACATCATCATCATTATCAAAAATAGGTGGAGAAATAGTTATACCTTCCTGTGCTGCTGGAGGAGTATCATGCAGTTGATATTCTTCAAATTGGACACTTCTTTCAATGAAGCATCTTCTGGTAGCAACCTCCATCAGTTTGTAATATTTTGCATCTTCTGCATATCCTAGCAGAATGCATTCACTACTTTGGGTTTGGAAGGAATTCCTCTTGTTAAGTGGTATCCTAGACCAAGCTTTGGAACCAAAAACTCTCAGATGAGAGACATTGGGATTATACCCATGCAGTGCTTCGAATGGCATGACCCCAACCACTGACTTGTGGGGCACCCTATTCTGTAAATATGAAGCATAGTTTACTGCTTCAGCCCAAATAGAAGGAGGTAGATGCTTGGCATGGAGAAGGCATGTTTCCATCTCTTTCAGTGATCTGTTCTTCCTCTCAGCCACACCATTTTGCTGTGGTGTGTATGGAACTGAGTGTTACATTCAAATCCCCTTTGATTCACAGAAATTCTAGAAATCTCTTTTGACATATTCTCCTCCTCCATCAGATCTTATTGACTTTATATTCTTATTGAAATTGTTCTCAACCATATATTTAAAACTTTTAAAAGTCTCAAAAACTTCTGATTTTAGTTTCATGAAGTAGATCCAGCAGTACCTAGAACAATCATCAATAAAGGTCAGGAAATACCTACAACCATTAATGGAGTTTGTGGGCATAGCTCTAGCTACATCACTATGTATCAAATCAAGTGTAGAGACAACTCTATGTGCCTTCCCAACATCATACTTCTTTTCTGGATGCTTACCTACCAAGCACCCAACACATACTTTATCGAAAGTTTGGATGGAGAGAAAAACTTCAACCATGTTATCATTGTGGAGTTGCTTCAGATATTTGAAACTGAGATGGCCAAATATCTCATGCCAAATCTTGCTGGTGTTGTTAGCATGAGACAATAAAGCTATAGGAGGAGAAACATGTAAGAAATGTGAAAACCCATAAGCTTTGTTAGAGTGATTTTCAATACCTTTCACTACAAGATTTCCAGTGGCTTTTTCTATAATCTCAATCGAGTTTGAATTGAATGTGACCCTCTTGGTAGAGCCTATATGAAAATTTTTTCAGGGTTCGTCACGCCCTCTCCGTTGCTTTGAATGAATCCAGAGCTAGCAAATTTTCATAGGGGACTTCTGTGGAAACCCAGCTGCTTCTGGTGTTCAATGGGGAGAAACAAGCATGAAACCTGCATGCGAAGGTTCTGATACCATGTTAGAATTTGAATCCCATTTAGATATTCAAGCAGAGAGTTTTGATAATGTTTGCAGCAATTGAATGGAGAATGAAAATACAAACTAAGCAAAACAAACCACACAAGAAACACACAAGTATTGCTAAGGAATTTATAGTATATTCATCATAATAATATCTAGTGTTACAATAGTTTACATAGGTAGAATTAAAATGCATGGGATATGAATTCAAATCCTCCAAGTGGATATGACTATATCTAACTGAATCTCTAACTCAAGATCTCCCAATTAATATCAGAGTCCAAATAGACAACTCCTTGATGATCAATAAATCAACAACCAGTGACAATTAGTTAACTTAGTACAACTGAGAGTGAGATAGGTAGGAAAATAGCTCCTCCCCATGCAACCATGCATTATCCATGCATTGGCAGCACTAGCTTAACTGACTGTGAACTAACTGAATGTAACTGGGGGCTAACTAATACTAACTAGTACTAATACCAACTGACTGAAGTAGGTTAGTGCTGGGACTCCTAGTGGGTCCTAAAATGTAGGGATTGGTCTAGGAGGTGCCCAAATTGATGCATGCACATGCAGTAAGTGGCAGTTAACCTCTAGCAGTGTTGTACAGGTGGCCCCATTGGGCCAAGTGGACCCAATTGCACTAGTGGACCCAATTAATTAATTTAAGGTTCCTAGGTTAGGCAATAATTAATCTAATAGAAATTTGACCAAGGGAGGATTAATAATCCTAACAAATATAAATAGTATGAAATATATGGTGTAGATGAAGACAAAATAATAATAGAAGGAAAAAAAAACGTTGACTTATGGGCAAAGGGAGATATATTTCCAATAGTTCCTATAACAAATTCTCACCTAGACTTTAAAAGTGTGACATGACTAGTGAAGTTCTTGTGTAATGGAAAGAAAGGATTGCTAGGATATTGTGAAAATTTAATAGGAAATTGTAAATAGCTCGAGGAGAAAGTCAACAATTTGCTCCAAAAATTCTATGATTTGGAGTGCAGAAACTACAAGTTGGTTGATAACTTTAATCAATTTCAGAATATGAATTTGGTTGCAAACAATGAGAATTTGTGTTTTCAACAAACCATCTTTGAAAAAAATAAAAATATTATGAACAACCCTAAAGAAAACAAAATATTTTCCAAAGAGAGACAATGTCTAGATAAAGAGGTTAACAACTTAAAATCTAAGGTTGCTATTTTAATAAAGAGTTTGAAAAAAAAAGAAAACACCATTTGGAGGAAGAAATAGGATTAACAAATTCACTAGCATTTTTTCTTTGATATCCACATGGGGTGCTATGAAAAAGAGGGTATATGCTATAAAATGTCTCATGAATCCAAACAAGACAAATGAAATCCGTGATAATGAAAACTTATCTTATATCTTGAAGTCCATGTTCAATAAAGATGAGATAATCTCCATGATTGGACAACCTCGTTTTAGTTCTCTTAGAAAAACCCTTGTTGATCAAGTGATAAATTAAATAGTAGAGTCCATGAATGTAGAGAAAGTCCAAAGTGTTTATGATGATACTAGGATTAGATTAGTAGACGAGGTTATCAATCACTCTTTAAATGCTTACAAGAAGGACTAGTAAATGCAGGAATCACTAAAGTTGTCATTCCTTGTCCTTTTCAAGTAGAAAATGCTCGTGCAAGAAGTAATATAAAGATTGTTGACCTCATGGGTGACATGTATCATATAGAAGCAACAAAAAATATAAAACAAAAGGGTGGAAAAAGAAGCAAAATGAAATTGTTATATTAAATCCAAAGAACAACATATGGTTAGATTTAGATAAAACCTTACAAGCTATGGTGAAATTTTATGATATTTCTGTGGAGGAAGAAAATGGAAAATTGATTTTTGTCATCAAATTGGATGAGATGTAACTCACCAATAATGATAAATATGAAAGAATTTATGTCACGTTAATGAATAGGGCCATGGGTCCTAATGTTAAGGTAACCGATAAAAAGTATTTTTTTGTCCAATCTGAGAATCACATATGGAGGTTGGGATTACTTCACATTTCTAAGGAGCCTAATGAAACATTAAAATGTTTTATTATTATTATCTAACTTCAATTCCCACAACAATCGCGTCACATAGAATGAGGGAAAAAATTGAAGTTGATGGTTATGGTTCATACTCAGTTGAATGACATCTAGCAGCTGCTTTAAAAACATTAAAGTGCATGTATAATGTTGGCCATGTCGCTAATGCAATGCACAGTTGCATTTATTGCATGCACACAAGGAAGAAATAAAAAATACCAAGTGGTGGGTGGTCAAATGGGACTATGAGTTGTAAACAAGACATCATTCCAAATCGAGATGAGATGGATAAAAATATGGATCCCATAATACCTATACCACTTACATGAGTACATATATGTACACTACATGGATTTGTAAGAATAATTGATAAATTAGTGTACCTTTCTATTCTATTTGCTTGGAATAAGAGGCCACAATAAATTGCTCAAATTTCAATTGAAGCAATTGAGAAGGTTCTTTATAGTGCTGGCTTACATGGAGGTAATATAAAAAATTGTAAAGATACAAAATTGTCAAGGGATAAAGGTAATGTTCCTTCTAAACCATCCATGGGAGGGATTAAAGAAAGACACTTTATTGTAGATGCCAAACCATCATATGTCAAATATGCTTCTAGGTGATGTCCATTGGAAGCCTAGTAATGGGGAATTTTATGTATGGATTGTTACGAGGCATTCCACCTTTGAAACTATCATGACATAACAAAATTTCAAGAAGTATACTCTTGTTCATATTAACCCCATGAACATGCACCTATTTTGTTTGTCTATGTTACTTGATCAAACAGGATCATAAGGAGTTTATCAGTCACAAAGAACTCTTAGATATTTATGGAACATTCATCCTAAAATCACAAATGGAATTTACAATAAAAATATATTTACAATGAAACAATTTCCATATTAGTTCTATTGAATTTTACTCTCTGACAGTAATGCACAGTTAGTGTCAGCAAATTTTAATCATAGTTTTCAAACTGAATCTCAAGTCATTGATTGCTTCCTCTATTCATTACTAACCACTACCTAATGGCAGGAGGAAAGGCTGTCTGCTCAAGCTTCAAATAAACTATGCATGGTCCTAGGGGTCATCAGTAAACCATTAATTGATGATGCATAAATTTCCTATTTGGCATATATTATTAAATCCAACAATGCGGTAATCAACACTAAGAATATGACTGCTATGTCACAACCCAGGTTTTTAAAAAGTTTATTCTATCCACTAAATTGAATTTCAATAATAACTACTTCTCTTGATTGAAGACACATAAATTGTCAATTTAGCATACATTATGAAAGACAACAAAGAAGTAACCACAACTAAGGATATGCCTGCTATGTCAAAACCCTAGCAAAGTCTAGGTCTTGAGTGATATGGACAAGTATTGCTTCTCAAATGATATAAGAAAAAACAATAGTAAGATTGCAAAACAAAATGTCCATTGCATTCAAGGAATGTTCTTATAATGTGGATTAATTATACATGGTATATTTTCATTCTGGAAATATTTCGCATTCCCTAATTTCAATGGTGGAAGGTTTGACACAATATTTGCAACACACAGTATGTTCTTACCGTTTTCCCACCTACAAAATACAATAAAAGAAATTAGAATTATTTTGTCTATACAAAAGTTACATTCCAATAACTTGGTATACTTGGATATACACATTAAAATCATGATAATCAATTTTACATTCTCACCATTTTACCATTGTGTATAAATACAGAATGGTCAAAATATTCTTGTAGCTCCAATTTTCTCTAACTTCAAATAGTGTCCAATCCTCCTCCATTAATAGTGTTGTAAATAATTCACCAGTTTTCAAAACATCAAGGGAAAATATTGGAGAATGTGTTCCATCCTCGTCATCCTGTTCCTTTGGAACCCAAAACCATTTCCCCATTTGTCGAACATGTCTCCACCTATGAAATTTAAACAAGATATATAGTATTTGTCTTGAAATACAATACTTGAAAGAATCAAATGAAAATATTTAGTGTATCATCATATGATTTGTTTCATTGGTCATGTAGTCTTCTATCCCACCTGGTGAAAAAAAAAATTGTGAGTAGCTCATCATAAGGTTTTGAAGTAGAATATATTTTACCAGTTTTCCTAATCGACTTGTCCTTCCCAAAAAGATGAACAAATATAGAGAATGGAATGAAAATTCCACTACGTGCATGGATTCCACCTTTTTCCTTCATTCCAAGTTGCATTTACAAAAATAACTTGTAATGAAACCAACTTACTGAAGTATCATATACACTTGGCCATTCCAATAAGATGAGAGAAGGTAAATGTATCTCTTTAAGATATCCACTTGATCCAATTGTTTTCAGAATAATGTATTTATATTTGTAAAAGAAAATACCTTCCTTCTTTAACCATGTAGGATCCTTACCAACGTAAAGTAGTTCTCCTATTTTTGAATGAATGGCTTGGAAAACACTCGTTCTGCATTCCACTGGCTCCCATTCCTTCCAATTTGATATGCATAAACTTGAGATAAATGCGATATTCAAATCACTATAAAAGGAAAATAAAAAGATGTGGAAATCCTTGAAGCTATCAATAAAACATGACCATAAAACAATATGACATTGAAATTGATCATGCATACTCACAATTACAATCAAGTTTAGGAAAATTTGGTTGACTATAAACTTTCTCTTTTGACATCTCTCTATAGTCATAGACACTGGTGCCACTTGAATATTTGCCACTTTTTGTCCTCCATTACTCATCTTAAATCATTTTACTAAACCTTTCCAGTGGATATTTATGTCTTGCAAACGCCTTTTTTTATTGCATGGATTCCAATTGTTGATGGTTTCATTTTTACCCATGGCCCAATAGATAATGGCATTGAAACCCATTTTACTTGATCATCAATTTTGTTGTATAACACAACTGATTTCAACTCACTTCTGGGACGTCGTTGAGCCATTGAATTCTGCAACATACAAATGAAATAAACATTTTGAGTATTATGCAAATCAAAACTTACTATCCTAATATATATAGTTCGACAAGTGATGCTCCATCACCACATTCTCATGTCCCTTCCATCTTGTCTCATTTTGCTTCTATTGGTACCTGTTTTCTCCTAGTACCCAACCTATGTGGCTCATTACGCTAAGGTGGGTTTTTGCAACCTAGTCTTATATTTCATTTATTAAGGATGCCATTATTCTTTTAGGACTTTGTTACCCCCTTATTCGCATGGGTGTCCACGTGTGAGTTTGATCACATTATTTAGTGGGGGTGACATTGTTCATGATGATGGTGCCCTAAAGGATTATGAGTAATGTTAGGAGTGTTGGAGTCTGTAAATGGACCTAGATCTACATTTGGTCACAATCTAAGGCAATTATGGGCCTAATTTATGTATATTGGGCTAATTGTGGACATATGTTAGCAAGAAACAAGTTGGTTTAGTAAGTCTGATCCCGTTTCAATGAATTATGGGCATGTTGGAGTAATTTAGGGCTTTTCTCCCACACTCAAACAAAGTTGTAAGACACTTTGGGTAGTAAAAGAACATTTTTGGGTGAAATTCAGACCTCAAGAGGTATCAATCAACAATGAATTCCACTTCTTGATTATTTCAGACCATAAAAGATAGCAACAATCCTTAATTTGGACATTCAAGTGCATTTGGGTCAACAGTTGGAGTCTGCTAGGCATGTTAAGTGGGAAAATTTTGGATAGATGTATTCACTTCTATATTGATATGGGAATGAAACAATAAGTAAAATTTATCATATTTAATTATGGACACTCCCTATGCATCCAACAACCCTATTCCTAGGTCTGTTCTTATACATGTACAATGGTACCTTTTAGAGGAGCTGCAACCATTGAAACAATCCTACAAAATGTTTTGATTAGTTTATAACTGAAGGGAAGAGTGTTAACCACTCTTTTCAACATGATAGAGCATCAAAGGAATGACCAACAGTCAACGGCAGCCCTGCTAGGTCCATCCACAGTCCACCTGAGCCCTGTTTAGGGCTTTCTCCTTGGTTCAACAATCTTGTTAGGGCACTCACAGGTCACAACAACTCTTATTGAGGTCTGCATTAGCATACTATACCATATGAAGGCACAAATAGGCAGGTTGGGGTTGGTTGAAGGTTATTCCAGGAACATGGAAGCATACACATGAAGTTTGGATTTAGATTAAGGCAAACTGGTGGCAGCAGACATATGTGAGACAATATTTGATTTTATCAGGATTCTTTTGGTCTGTTGTTGCAGACTCAAACTTAATGTAAATGTCTCTCTCTTACCTGCTCATGTACAAACCCAATCATCTCATTTAGAGGATGGATTATTATTTGTTTTGGGGTTTTTTTCCTTTAAAGGTTTCCCCATGTAAAAGTTATGTGTTCAATTTTGTGGATGGTTGTTTAATTTATTACTGCTATAATATCATTTTTTACTCCTCTTAAAGTTTGCAATCTAAAAGGATGTTACTATTATTAAATTTATATACATGTTAAATGTTTAACAATTGGAATGTTGTTGGATTGTTTTGTGTGGGCCATTCTCCTTGCATGAGATGTTTGTTGAGACTTCCACCCATGTTGGGATGACTACTTCCCTTGTTCGGCTGTTAGAGTTGGCTCCTACCCCTGTTGGGTGGACCACTACCCTTGTTGAGCTGGTAGAGTAGGAGACTTCCATGTGTGGGATGTTTGAGCTTGCTGCTTCCTTGTGTTGGGTTGTATGAGACGGTCTCTACCCGTGTTTGACTAGGATGTTGTCTATGTAGTCTCTTATTTGACTACCCTAGACTATTTTGGGTTGAATACTTGTTGGATAGCTTGGTTATCATATTGAGGTTTTATTTTGAAATGTTACCCTTCCTACTGTAAGTATATAACCTTACCCTGCAATATCTTATCCCTCTCTCTCTCTCAGGTATGTCCATGCCCTTAGGTAAGGGTCAGCCGTGTTCCACCTAGTGACTTGTCTATGAGAGACAAGGTATAATTTGAAAGTATTTCTAAGTATAAGGAAGGTTCAACATAGTTCTTTTGTTTTTTCAGTTAAATTAATGTACCGATGTTCATGATTTTATTAGTACTGCTTATGTACTTTTACAGTGTGTTTTTGCAGTGGTTATAGTTTGTTTCAAATCCCAACTTTAACACAATGACCCTTAAGGGAATGTTAAAGTTGAAAGAGATTAAAATTAAATTTTTATTTTTTCTACCGATGTACTTTTACTTCAATAGTATTTGCATTAAAGTACAAGTTTGTAAAATTTTATAAAAACCCTAAAACTTCAACATTAAGTCTAATGTTATAGAGAAAGTCTGTGATACCTTCTCGAATAGTGTTTTTTGGAACATGAACCTCCGTCATGTGGAAGAGTAAAGTGAGAAGTGACAAACTAAGCCCATGGCTCTCACAACCAAGTTTCAAAATTGCGCCAAGATCTTGACATGGACCCATGTTGAATATTCCTTGTGTTGGCTTCCATCTGTAAGATTAATGTCTCATTAAGTCCCATTGTAGTATCCATTGGATGAACATGGAAAGTGACACAAAGGTTTCCATTGTGTTAACTAGAGCATATGTTTCAGTCCCATTAATTGGGAGTTATGGGAATTTAAGAGCCCACACCCAAGCCTAGACCTTATGTTTTAAATGGATCATTTGAGCATTATAAAGGAATAAATCCTAAAATGTGCTTCTTTAGAATTGCATTCACCGAAAAGCTCATTGGGACAAGAAATCATAGGTAAACTTGGGATTTCAAACTTTCGTTGTTATCGTGATCAATTTTATGGTGAAAGGGAAACATGTTGCTCACAGTATCTAAAGCATGGAATACTCTACACCATTATCTCAATTGGAAAGGGAAAGGCTTTGGAATTGGTTTTTCCTTTATTGGTCTTTCTTTATGGTGGTCATGTATGTTATTGAAGGCAAATACAGTGTTGGTTAAAATATCTTGGCTCTTCCATCTAAGATTTTTGAAGAGAGACATTATCATGAGCAATGAATTTTTCAATGCTTAGACTAGGCATTGGGTTCTGTGTCTAGTATTGAGCAATAAATACAAACTAACCAAGCCAAACAGGGTTGTGATTGAATAAATAAGGGGGTTTTCCCTAATTATATTGACATGAAATTCGACTTGCAATCTCTTGTTCAAAGGTGAAAATATTGGAATAGGAAAAATCTCAATGATATTAAGAAATATAATCTTATCAATGAGTTTAGAAGTATTTACCATAAATTTGTGCTAGACAACTAGTTGAATATGATGTCTCTCTTTGATTTAAACAATGTGAGGAAATCCCTAGTTGATTGCAATAAGGATTTATTGTTTGGTCCCTTATCCTTAGGGGCTTAAATCTCGACCACAAGTTGGTGCACCTTGGTTCTTCTCACGTTCTTCTCAGCCCATATGTTTTTGTGTTCTATGTGTGGTCACCGTGAACTCAAACATGTGTTTTAGTTTTAAGGATATGTCAAATATGCTAAAGGACCAAGATACACAAATTTTGTGGCTACTTTGTCCTTGATTCCATTTCCTGGAAAGTTGCTCTCCTAGGCATAAATCTATAATAGATCATTGAATTCCATTGCAAAGTATGAGAGATATTTATTATGGAGCTTTGGATTCTTTTGTGGAGTATTAGACATATCTCTTCCTCTTTCTTGAAAAAAAAAGAAATAAGTAGAGAAATAAAGGTGTGGAACCCAAGTTTGTGTTTCTCACAAAATTCCATTTAGAAAAATCAAATGCTAAGATAGTTGTTTAAAGCCTCTAGCATGGAGCATATTTGTCTATTGCACGCCGCAAAAAACGATTCCAGAGGTATTTGATTTTATGCAATAAGTCACAAAATTTATCAAATGTAAGGCATTGGCTGGTTATTCCAGTCACTGGGTTTTACTGATTTTTTTTTAAGAATGGTGAATATAAAAAAGGTTCAACATTGATTTCAATGCCCCTGATATAGGTAGGTATATATATAAATATAAAAAGAGATCCACCATTGCCTTCATCATCACTAGAATAATGTAAACAATTGAAGCTTGATTTTCTTAGTGATTTTGAAAAAATCAAAAGGAACAATAGAGTCAAGATCAAGATAGGAAAAAAAACTGTTACCTGTAGTTCAAGATCTCACACCCGAATAAGTAGGGGAATTATTTCTCTACTTTTTCCTCCTGGAGTTGAGTTATCCTGTGGTTTAAGCTACTGAAAGACCGACCTTAAGGATTTTGTGAACAACGATTTGGTACTACCACACACACTAAAGGATATGTTAGTGATGATCGATTTCTTGATTTTACCCTCAACAGAGTGACCAACACCTGCATATTAAAAAATTTCGGCTTATGAGAAAGATTTGACTTTGGATTATCAGTAATTGCATCACGAACTTCAAAATATCAATCATGAACATGAACAACAGACTCTGGCTATCGATATGGATTATTTTATTCTGTATATATATTCCAGCGAAGGGAAGCTGGTTTTTACACTGGATCAACGGGTTTAACAACCAGAACTGGAACTACTAAAAGGGACATGGGTTCTACCCCTACCCAAGCCCCAGGAAACAGTGTGTGTGCCTCTCTTCCCCTCAAATAATTCCCTTGCTCTTGGTGGTGCTCTTATTTATTCTACTATATTAATTGTTGCGGGTGAAATGACTGTTGTTGTTTCCATTGCCTTTGATAACTGGGATTTATTAAGTAACTTGGACACTCTTTAAGGTATTCTTGAAACCAAAATAAAAACCAATGATTGGAACATAACACCCACCGATGATTGGTTTGCACATCAATGAAATAAAGTGTATCTTCTTAAACCTAGACGGCAATGAAAGGAGTCGTCCTGTATACCTGAAAAGAGATGTTAAAGTTGACCCAGTAGTTGATCCCCCACTATCAATCGTGGTAGCAAGAGAGGTCGAAGAAACATACTTAGTGGAAACACATTGTTTTCTATTGCATCTCGTTTCAAAACTCCTTGCCTCCCAACTAGGCGGGCTAGATTCGTATCCCGTGAACATGGGCAGAAATTGACAACAATGAAATAAGAGGCATGTACCATTTTGTTAAAAAAAAATTCCCCCCTTTAAAACGATTATTTTTATATTAATTTATCTTACAACTTAAATGAAATATAACATGAACTATAATCTAAAG
The DNA here is from genome assembly GCA_001517045.1 of Pseudotsuga menziesii. Lineage (NCBI taxonomy): Eukaryota > Viridiplantae > Streptophyta > Pinopsida > Pinales > Pinaceae > Pseudotsuga > Pseudotsuga menziesii. Next base: position 45,290 of record LPNX011199154.1, read on the forward strand.
AAAAATTGAGAAAATTGCATTTAATTAATATACATTACATAGTAGATCTATCTTAGGAGTTAATTGAGTACTTTTAGATGCATAGTTAGTAGTATTTTTTTATCTGTCATTTTCGGCATCTTCAAACATGGCAACTAGGGGAGCGTTTTTCCTTTATATTTATGGAGCATAACATGGAAAGTGGATGCCTTATTTTGTATATTTAAATCTAACATTAACGACTTTAAACCTAAAAACCAATGACATTATTGGGAAACTTAACACTACAAGTATAGAAATATTTTAGTTTCCAATGCCTATGGTTTGTCTGAGTGGAGCTCGGTTATGAAATTTGTGAAGTTTCTGATGTGCATGGAATTGTGAGAAAACGATAGCTACTATTTAAATTGTTCAACAAGGCCATAATAATTGTTTACTTGGAAAAAAACTTGCATGAAGGAGTTAAGGATTTAGTGGTGTTCATGAACTGCATACATGGAATGTTAGACACATGGTACATATGAGTGAGTTGGATATCCATGATGTAGGAGGTCCTTGAGAACATCATCATTTTAAATGGGGTGGGCCTAATTTATCATAGCCTTCCATGAAATATTATAAAGTAGTCCAAAACACCAACTAAGGGTGACACAACTTCTTTTAATATGGTGTTATACCTCATGCACTATGTCTGACCCTAAAAATAATTCTTGAGATTCAAACCAAATTGGGAACCTACATGTGTTAATCCAGTGCACATGTACTTAAAAAGATTGGGGAAGACAATGTTCTCATGTATTTGCAAGTATTTTCTAATGCCTCTACATGCAAAGTTGTATGGAACATAGTGTCCACAATTTTCTATAGATTCAATCCAATTTTTGGAATAAATGAGATAAATAGTTTTGGATATATCAATGATGATGATGTGAATGAGGGTGCGATGGGGTTGGTGAGTAAGGGCATGTTTAATAGGAATGTCAATAGGGTTAATAGGATCAATAGGAATCGTGCTGAGAAAACTTATTTCGAAAGGACATGACGAGCTACAGAACCACATATCAGGTTCCTAGCAGGAGCGGAGGCTTTCCTAGTAGGGGCCAACCATAGATAAAATGGATTTTACCTAGAAATATCCTCGGCCCATTCGGTCCCTAATAAGATGACCTCGACCTTGGATGTGTACACACCACATGGAGAGAAGATACAAAGCACTCTCCCTCTCCAGTAAGCCTGCTAGTTGCTTAATCGATGAGCCAAGTACCTATATGATCAATTCCTCATGTGATCACTGAGAAAATGTGAACTGCATTTGACGAGATAGAGTGCGTGGTGTCGGGTGATTGGGGTATAAATCCGTTAGTTTATACCATAAATAAAATTTGATAAAACCACATTTAAATTAATTAAGTTTTTTTCTTCTATATTAATAAATTAATCACCTATTATTATTATTATTATTATTTTTCCAACATTTTAAAATATATAGAAACATTTTAACATATTCATTATATACTCTAAATTCAATATTTATTTTTTGATTTAATATTTTTATTAATATATTTATTATACATTCTAAATTTTAATATTTAATATTTTATTTTGATAATTTTTTATTTTACTATATATTAGCACATATATTCTATACTTAAATCTAATCTTTAAAATTTGATTTTAATAATTTATAATTTGAATTTTTTAAATTTTAATTAATTAATTGTAATATAGTTTTGTAAAATATTGCATTTTAATGTAATTATATAAGTTAATATTTAATATTTTTAAAATTTTGATTTTAATATTTTACATTTTTCTAATTAATTGTAATATAATTGAATAAAGTATTACATTTTAATATCATGTTTTGTTGTTTAGAAATTAGTTTTTTGAAAGTTAATTTTTAAATTGGGTTTTTTTATGAATTTATTATTTTGTAATGTTTTTTATTGTAAATTTTTTTATACAAATCTAATAAGAACATATTTTAAAAGTATTAGAAAACTTAATAATACTTTTTAAAAACAAAAAAATAAAATAAAGTTCAACTAAAAATATATAATTATATGATATTTTTGAGATTAAAAAAATGGATGAATATATCATATATTCATAAGTAAAAATGTGTAAATAAAATATAATTTTAACATTTAGAAAAAAATGGATAAATATAACATATATTGAAAATCGTGTAAAGACATGTATATTAAATTAAAAGACATATATTGTCTTTTTCAAAATATATGAAGGGACAATAATATATTTTATTGAAAAAGTGTTAAAAGACATTAATACTTTACTCTATGTGTAAAAGTACTTGTAGACTACCATGGTTAACCATATATTTTCATCAACCATTTAGAATATGACAAGTAAGCAACCTTAACTCAAGTAAAGCCAACTCAACTATTATGGATGATGTTATTCTCTAGATTGCGATTGGTTCTTAAAAAGTTGATTTTAATAGTACTTTTTTTGTTTGGAGGCCAATTTTTGACCTCAAAATTCCCCTAATGGAAAGACATTACTATTTCTATTGCTGCTGACAAACACAATAATTATATTAGTGATGAATTTGATAATGAGTTAGCGATTCCAGAGTCAAATATAGGTGAAAGGTTAGACTTTTGGTACGACAAAGAATATGCAATTAGCGATTTACAATGGAACATTGGAGATTATACTAGCGTCTTGCAGTTTATAGTTAGATCATTGTGGAGTAGTGATGGTGACCTAATTTTGGGATCACCGTGGATAGAAACATTGGAGAATTTTAGCTTAAATGTTGAAAATAAGTTTATGATATTTCCCTACAAACAGAAGAAAATCACATTATGGGACATTAACATGAACATTAGAGAGAATTTGAGGTGAAAAATGGGCCTCCTAAGAGATGTACTACAAAAATATAAGATATATTAAAATATTATGAGTTAGCGGTTTTATGGGGTAGGTATATATGACAACTCACCTCCTACACTACTTTTTATGCACAATATAAATAACCATGGTTGAGTTACTTTTCTAAATTGACTATAAATAAAATTAATAAAATAACTATAATGATGTGACTAAGATTCATTGTAAATTCCCAAAAATTTATTGTCCTTTAGCATTTATTTGTCTTGAACTTGTAAATAAAATTAAGCAAAAATGAATTTAATTTATATGCATAACTAACATATTTTTTTCATATAAATATCATTCTTGAATTTAATTTATTTTAAAAGTACAAGATTTAATATATATATATATTAGTTTGACATTATGATATTAAATACAATTGAGTGAATATATAATTTAAAATTAAAAAACATGAAAATGACAATATATTATTTTATGAAAAAATATGAAAAGAAAAAAATGTGAAAATACATTTTTATGAATTATGAGTACTTTACTTGAAAATGACAATAATATTATTTTATGAGAAAGTGAATTGTGAGTACTTTACTTGAAAATAACAATAATATTATTTTATGAGAAAGTGTGAAATGACTTTTATTGTGAGTACTTCACTTTATGACTTAAAAGTACTTGTACCACTATCTTGGTTAACTATGGGTTTTCATCCACCATAGAAAATGTGACAAATAAGCATTCTTAACTTATGCAATGCCACCTCAACCATGGGGGATGATGTCATCTACTAGAATGTAATTGGATGATTTTTGTAGTACATTTTGGTCCTTTCGAGGCCCATTTTGACCTCAAATTCTCTCTAATGGTTAGAATCAAAAGTTGCATCATCTGAAGACTTCAAAGAAATATCAAAGATGTTGATGCAAGGGAATGCGAATTCAATACATATGATACACAAGGATTTTAACAAGGTTGTTGCAGGTAAAACGAAGAGATATCTCGATTAAGAGATCATAATCAGAAATTACTTCTACAAATAAAGAAGGAAAATGATAAAGTTCAATGTAGTCAAAATTTAGAAGATAAGATTCAAGTTCTCCAACAAAAATTACTGGGAAAGCATGGAGAAAATTACTCCATGTAGAAGGTTATTAAAGAACTAGAGGAACAAATCGAGAAGTTAAATGAGGACAAACAGTCGCAAGACGAAATGTTTGAGAAGATTCAGAATAATAATAATCTATTAGAGAACAAATTAGTTCAAATCCAGAAGGAAGCATCCTGACTACCCAGAAAACTAATTCGGGTTGAGGAAGAAGAAACAAATACAAATTCAGTTCCCATCACAGTTCAAAAGGAAATCAATCTAGTAGAAAAAAAAGAAACAAGAAATCCTTACCGACACCCAAACTACAAAAATCATTTTGACCAATGACATGATCAAAATGAACATAAACAAAGGAGCTATAAATTCAGAAGTGATGGAACACCAAATCTACGACCTAAGCAGAAAATAGGAAGATTCATCCAACAAGATGATCAACAATCACCTTCAATGAAAATAGATCTCGGATGGACCACATCACAGACGATGCGACATTTTTTTCTTGGAATTCATAACTCGTATCTTCTCACTTCGTCAATTGTTGCAAGTACTAAAATAAAGGACCGAGAGATGGCATTACAACCAAGACATCAGATGCAAGCCTTGACTTCAATAAATCTTTGAGGACAAAGCTTCCCTTAAGGGAAAGGAAATGTAATGAAAAAAAAACTATAAAATAATTAAACATTAATAATTAAATAAACTAATAATTAATGAAGAGGAACATTGATGAAAGGTTATGCCTCTTTACGAAAGGGCACCCAGTATGAGTATTTATACAAACACCATTCTCATTGTATTATCATCATTTATTTTATCAACCATATATTATATTACTTTTCCTTTCATGGATTATTTGCGTTATTTGGACTCGGTATTTGTGTAAGAATGATTTTATCGTTTCTGAAACGATTCTGTCATTTCAGTCGACTTCGTATGATGCAACTTGCATTTGAAGATGTCAAGTTTCTAGTCGAGGGTGTATTAATTTGTCACAGTGGTCTAGGAACTGTAAACACAACCTCACAAAGAATAGAGACAAATATGCATAAAATTGGCAAAATGGTGTTGCAATGGAAGTAACAGCTCTAAATAATCAATGAATAATGAATAATACAATACAAATGATCATGCAAGGTGCATGAATTCCAAGACAATTCAAATTCCCAAGGAGGTCATTCGAATTGAATGAATGGGTGTAGCTTAACTGACTATAAGCCAGAGTGAACACACCAGTTAGCCACTGATCAAAACCCTAATTGACTCAACTGAGTCCTAACTGAGGTCGGAGTGCAATAGATGATTGAGTCTAACTGAAATAGCTTAGACACATGTCACTACATGCCAACCAACAAGTGGTAGAGCATCATTAACTCCAATGAACCTTGATGAGGTTAACTGAAGTCTAACTGGCCATCAGAGGTGGTTGGAGGCACCCCTGTTGACTCCAGTTCATTAAATATTAATTAAATAATTAATTTAATGAATGGAGGCACCTTCACTACTATGTTTAACTAATTGTAACCACCAATTATCAATTAAGTACATTTATGACACTCAGATCACCCCTGGAGTGCTCCAGTTAGCCTCCCCGAATGAAGGAGAAGGCTTAGTTGGACTCCTTGACTGAAGGTAGGCGTGGGTGTGCTCATGATGATGTCATATAGTGCTCCTCTGATGTCAATTAAGTCAATAAAACTTAGGATAATGGTTTAAATAGGCCAAATTGACCAAATTAAGTGTGCATGGTGGGTAAATGTCTCCAACACCCCCCCTTAAGCTATACTCAGAGGAGTAGAAACATAAAGTGCATAAAAATGCTAGGGCCCCGGAAACAAAGGCCATAGGTCACCCTGTACAATAATGAAACTCAAACAATGCTAAAAAAAAACTAAGTGAGGAAAAGAGGGAAAACCTAGTGGGAACCCCCCCCCCCTCAAGATGAACACTTAAAGTAGTTGGATCACCCTGATGAAATTACCCCCAACAGTGAACGGAGGTAAGTGAACTTCTTTTCTGAAAATCTCTTAGTGAAGATGTCTATAATATGCTCATCAGTCAGGTAGTATTACAGAATGATGGTCCTGTCATGCACTAACTCTCTGATGTAGTGCATATGTATCTCCACATGCTTGGTCCTCTGCCTGGTAACTGGATTTGTGGATATATTAATAGCACTTTGATTGTCAAAAAAGAGGATAGTGGACAAAGTACTACCAAGATCAAACTATGAAAGAATGCCTTGCAACCAAACAACTTGGATAGAAGCATTCACCTCTCCTTGGTACTCGGCCTCTACTAAAGACAATGATATGGCGGCCTACTTTTTGCTAGACCAAAAAATGGGGCCACCACCAAACATGAAGACATATCCAGAAGTAGACTTCCAATCAACCAGCTCTAGCTTGGAGTCTGCAGCATAGTGAATGCCGTAGGTCCTGGTTCCCTGAATATACTAGAGGATCCTCTTGGATACCTTCCAATGAAGATCATGGGGATGTTTCATGTATCTTGATACAACATTCATGAAATAATAGATATCAGGCTAAGAATTAGTCAAGTGCAACAAGCTACCAATCAGCTGTCGATAAATAGTGCAGTCCATGGGAGGTGTGCTTTTTCCTTCTTCAAGGCTGATCCCTGAAAGGAAAGGGAATGGAGCAGCTCTACATTCAGCCATGTTAAACTTGACTAACAGGTCTAATATGTATTTCAACTGAGTGACCATTATCCCATCATAATTTTTCTCAATTTCGAGCCCCAAAAATTGTTTTAAGAGCCCCAAATCGCTCATTTCAAATGCATTGTGGAGATCAGTTTTGATGACTGAAATAGAAGAAATTGTGCTACCTGTGATCAGTAAGTTATCAAAATATAAAACAATAATAATAAAATGACCATCAGACTGCTGTATATACACATTTGGATCTGATTTACACCTTTGGAAGTTTTGCGAGAGAAGGAAGGCATCCATCTTGGAATACCACTCTCTTGGGGCCTGTTTTAACCCGTATAGTGACATCTTTAGCTTGCAAACCAAAGATGGATCAGAAATGTAGCCCTCAGGATGCTTCATGTATATCTCCTCATGAATATATCCATGTAGAAATGCTGACTTAACATCCATATGATGCACTTCCTAGTGCTTAGATGCCGAAATTGCCAAAACTAGGTGGATGGAGTCCATTTTTGCAACCGGTGCAAAAGTCTCATGGTAGTCCACACCTTGGACCCGGAAGAAACATTTTGCCATCAGGATTGCCTTATATTTGTAGGTTCTTCCATCTACAGCAACCTTAGTCTGAAACACCCACTTGCATTTATCCAATTTCCTTCCCAGAGGAAGAGAAACTAGCTCCCAAGTAGTGTTTTTCTGAAGAGGATTCATCTCTTCATCCATGGAAACTTGCCATCTTGGATCCTTTAGAGCATGGTAGTAAGACTTAGGATCTGAAATTATCATCAAATAAAAATATTCAAACAGCAAATAATCAAGACAATAGAGTGCAATACCTACTCTTTGAAAATCGGACTGGGTTCTCCTTGGATCATCTGGATTTCCAATGTTATCTCCTGCGGAGGAGAGTGTCTGTTGAGCCCAAGATGGGAGATGATTTTTTACTTTAGGTTCTGATTTAGAATCTGATGTTTGCTGTACACTGATATCAGAAATCATAGGATCCAAATCAGGGTCATCACCCTCAATTACATCATCCAAATATTCAGTAGTATAGGAAGGAAATTCAACAGTTTTCTCCAGCTTCACTAGTTCTATCTCCTGAAGAGGCTCATCGAACTTGAAACTCCTTTCAATGATGATCTATTTTTTTTTGATGTACAAAATCTTGAAATCTTTTGATTCATCAGGATATCCAATAAACAGACATTCTATGCTTTGCGGTTGCAAATCCCTCCTTTTATCAAGTGGAATTTGGGCCCATGCAGTAGACCTAAACACCTGCAGATTCGACACATCCGGCTTGTGTCTGAAATATGCTTTGAAAGGGGTATTCCCTTTCATGGATTAGTGTGGCACTCTATTTTGAATATATTCTGTAGCATGCATGGCTTCCACCCATAAATTTGCAGCCAACTTCTTTGATTACAACATACAGGTGGTAATCTCCTTGAGAGACCGATTCTTCCTCTCCGCTACACCGTTCTACTGGGGAGTGTAGGGAACTAAATTCTAGACCTGAATACCACTTTGGGAACATATATGCAGTAACTCATTACTAACATACTCCCCACCATTATCAGATCTCAAGATCTTGATCTTTTTGCTAGATGCATTCTCAATCAAGGCCTTCAATTCAGTGAATTTTTCCAAGACTTCCGACTTCTTTTTGATAAAAAATACCCATGTGTATCTAGAAAAGTCATCAATGAAAGTCAGAACGTACCTTGATCCATTCATGGATGTGATAGGCATGGGACCACTGATATCAGCATGTATCAGTCCCAAGATGCATGATGCTCGGCTTACCTTCCCCCGATTGAACTTATGCTCAGGGTGCTTTCCAACAACACATCCCTTGCAAATTCTAGTGGTAGCTTTGGTGACCGAGAGGCCTTCAACCATAGAATTCTTCTATAGTTTCTGCAAGTATTTGAAGTTCATATGGTCGAACCTCTCATGCCATAGTCTAGTAACTTCATTTCCATGAGTCAGCAATGTGGTGGTCTTTGCATCCACCAAAAAATGGGAGAACTCATAGGCTTTTGCATGATGGTTTGCAAGGCCTTTTGCTACAAGTTTTTCGAATGCAAGTTCTGTGATCTCTACATCATCCGGGATAAAGGAGACTCTATTGGGCACTTCCGTATGTGTCATTTGATAAACACTTAGGAGGTTTGATGCAAGAGATGGTACATACATAATATTGGAAAAATAACCATGCTCAAGATCTACAGTACCTTGTCCTTCTGATATGATTGTGGATTCATCTCCCATGTGGATGGGAATGGATTTGCTGAGCTCAGAAGATGAGAAGGAGTCTCTTTCATCCATCATGTCGTTCGAAGCTCCAAAATCTATCAATAATTCTTTGGAGTTTGAAGTGCTTGCCATGAGGGCATGACCTCTTTCATGCTGTGGTTCCCGATCTTGCTGATCTCTCCTCCAAAATATTTCCAGAAGGTTGATGTGATTTCTCTCAAGGAGAGAGGTAGCTTCATCAAGTTTATTTTTCATGTAGGCATGTTCAGGGTGGAAGCCATTCCCGCAGTATGAACACTTGACTTTTTTCTTTCCATGATGCCCTTTTCCTTTGTTCTTCTTTGAGCTGGAAGACTCTTCATGCTGCTGGTTTTCAACTTTAGGATTAGGAGCTTGGAATTTGGTTTTTGAGTTCTTCTTCTGCTTTCCTTTTGTAAGTTTTAAACCTGTGCAGAGAAGCAAAGCATACAGATTCTTTTAAGAAAAAAAGAGATCACAACACATCATTCACACATAAACACATAGATTTACCCTGGAAACCCTTAACTGGGAAAACCAGAAAACCTTGGAGCCACACCTCCTATTTTCTCTTCATTACATTATGAGCTCCTCACAATACAAAATATAGGTATTCTGCAACATCCAAATACCCTAATCTGTTAACCCAGATTAGAAAAAGACTCCAATCCCTTAACCGAGATTAAGTTACATATTTTTAGACAACTTCTAAAAATTGCCACAAACAGCTATAAATAGGCAAAAAATTTGGGATCGCCGAGCTGCAGCGCTAACATGCGCACCTCCCCTCCATATGCACATGCAAAGAATATAACATATACCCAACATTATCCCACTTGTTGTTTCCTTTCCATAGCAATGAGTCACGTACTCATACAGTCACAGGTTCAGGGCATCAATGCCCATAGATTCTCTACACCAAGAGAACTTCTTTGTACTAATAGACTTTGTTAATGAGTCTGCAACATTTTTCACTGTGTCAACTTTCTTTAGCAGCACCTTCTTTTCTTCAGCCATATCTCTCACAAAGTGATATTGCACATCAATATGCTTTGTCTTAGCATGATAAGCAGGGTTCTTTACCAGGAAGATTTCACTTTGGCTATCACATTCTAACCTTACACCTTTCTGTACAAACCCAATACCTAAACACAATCTTTGCAACCACACAACTTCTTTGCTTGCATGAGTGGCTGCCATGTATTAAGATTCTGTAGTTGAGAGTGTAACTACAACTTGTCTCTTGCTCATCCAACTGATATCTCATCCAAATAGGTTAAATGCATACCAACTTGTAGATCTTCTATGATCAAGGTCTCCAGCCCAGTCTACATCAACAAATCCATGTACATTTATTACTCTGTATGGTCCAGGCCTTCCTTGTAGGAGATTGCATAATATGTGGTGCCACGCAAATATCTGAAGACCCTCTTTACAGCTGTCCAATGCTCCTTTCCTGGTTTTGACATATATCTGCTCAAAAATCCCACTGCATGAGAAATGTCTGGTCTTGTACAGACCATTGCATACATCAAACTACCAATTGCAGGCATATGGAACCCGTGACATGTCTTCTTCTTCTTCCTGTGTCTTGGGACATTGCTCTACAGATAACTTTACACCTACAGGAATAGGAACCTTGACCGGCTTACTTTCCTGCATGTTAAATCTCTGTAGTACCGTCTTAACATATTTTCTTTGATTTAAAATTATCATTTTGTTTGCACGATCTCTTCTTATCTCCATTCCTAGAATGACGTTTGCAGCACCGAGATATTTCATATCAAACTTGGAGGACATTTGAGACTTCACCTCCTTTATAAAAATATTTGTTGTTTCCAATCAACAACATGTCATCAACATATAGAACTATGTTAATGAAGTGATCACCAACCTGTTCGGAATATACACAGTGATCAGCTTTGCTTCTCACAAACCCCAATCCAAGTATGTATGTGTCAAAATTTTGGTACCAAATCCTTGGAGATTACTAATTTAGACCATAAAGGGACTTATTTATTTTACATACCAACTCATTCTTTCCCTTTACTATGAACCCTTCTAGTTGTTTAATGTATATTTCTTCTTCCAGATCCCCATGTAAGAACGCTGTCTTCACATCCATCTGCTCTACTTCAAGATCAAAACGAGCAGCAATAGAAAGAAGAAATCTAATAGAATTTAATTTTGCAACTGGAGAAAATATTTCACCAAAATCAATCCCCTCTACCTAAGAATATCCCTTAGCTACCAAGCGGGCTTTATACTTATCCACTTTACCTTCTGCATTCAACTTCTTTTTAAATAGCCATTTGCTCCCAACGACTTTTCTCCTAGCTGGTAACTGAACTAGTTGCCAAGCTTCATTTTTGTCCAAGGAATCCATTTCTTCATCCATGGCCTTTTTCCAGAGATCACTATCCTCTGAATTAACAGCTTCCTTCACATTTCTAGGATCATCATCAGTAATAGACATAGCAAAATGAGAGCGAAAATTAGGAGGGGAATACCTTTCTGGTTGCCTTATTTCTCAAGATGATCTCCTCAAAACTGGAGTATGAGTTTCTTCTTCTTCTGATTCTGCTTCATATATTGAGTCATATTCTTCACCTTCTAACTTAAACTCTATTTTCTCTGGTTCCTTTTCCATTGGATTCACTTCCTGTCTGGGGACTTCTTTGACCTCTCGAAACACAACATCTTGACTGTAAACAGTCTTCTTAGTTATATGATTCCAAAGCTTATATCCTTTCATACCATATTTATAGCCAATAAAGATACACTTCTTAGCTTTGTTATCCAACTTGCTCCTTTTCTCCTTTGGAACATGTACATAAGCATCACAACCAAAAGCTTTCAGATGCTTAATAGAGGGTTTCTTACCAGTCCATACCTCTTGTGGAGTTTTATCAATCAATGCTGATGTGGGTGATCAGTTTACCAAGTAACATGCTGTCTCCATTGCTTCTACCCAGAATTCTCGTCCTATCCTAGCATTGCTTAGCATGCTCCTTGCCTTTTCCATCAACGTCCTATCCATACTCTCAGCAACTCCATTCTATTGAGGTGTGTATGGAGTAGTCTTTTTCCTTGCTATTCCACACTTCTTACAAAATTCCTCGAATTCATTCCCACAAAACTCTCCACCATTATCTGTCCTCAACACCTTTATTTCTTTTCTAACTGATTTTCTACAAGAGCCTTAAATTCTTTAAACTTGGAAAATACTTCAGATTTATTTCGAAGGAAATAAATCCATATGTTCCTTGAGAAATCATCTATAAATGAAACATAATACACATATTTTCCTAATGATGGAACAAGAACAGGTCCAAACACATCACTATGTATTAATTCTAGAATTCCCTTTGCTCTTGTAGCACCAGATGCAAATCTTACTCGATTTTGTTTTCCATATATGCAATGTTCATAGAAATCAAAATATAGAGTGCAATCAGTCATACCTTCAACCATACCTTTACCTTGTAATGCTTGAAGTCCCTTTTCTTCGATATGCCCCATTCTTTGATGCCACAGCATTGTCTTTCCTCTTGATGTAGTTATAAGGGTTTTTTCATCTTTACCTCCTTCCTCCAGCACAATAGAATTGTTAAATTCATCAATGATGGTTTTTCCCAATAGTTTGTATAGATTTCCATACCAAACTCCCCTCATCAATACAATTGATCCTTGAACTATTTTGCAACCACCATATCCACACACAGTATTTACACCTGCAACATCCATCTTTCTGACAGATATCAAGTTTCTTGCTAGATTTGGAATGTGTAGCACTCCAGGCAGAGTTCTAATCCTTCCATCCTTCAATTTTAGCTTGACTCTACCATGTCCAATGATACTGGATGGTGAATCATCTCCCAAGTACACATCTCCTCCATTGTACTTTTGATATTCACAAAACCACTCCCGATGAGGGGTCATATGACATGACGCACCTGAGTCAATCAGCCATGTATCACGTTTTGAAGGATTACCCGTGGAAGGAGTTCTTCGCCTCTGTGGAAGGGGTATCCTCATATCCCTTTGCTTTCTTAACATTCTTAGATCTGCAATCCTTTTTATAGTTCCCAACTTTACCACATTTCCAACACTTCCTTATTCATTTTCCTGGGGATTTAGATCTACCCTTAGATTTAGATCTCCCCCCAGATCCTTTATTTTTGTTTCTCTCCTGGGGACGACCTCTCATAGACAAGGCATCCCTGCTATGATTATCCATGGTTTTCTGCCTCATCTCTTCTGATAGTAGGGATGATACAATTTCATCAAATTTTAAGGTCGCCTGGCTAGAACTACCTATTGCAACAATTAGGTTGTCCCAGGAATCCGACAAAGAACACAATAATGTAATACATCTATCTTCTTTAGCCATTTTAATACCAACAGAGGTTATCCGACTTACTAGAGTGTTGTAGACATTCAAATGCTCTGTTAAAGTGTCATTCTCATCCATTTTGAGGTGAAACAACTTCTTTTGCAGAAACAACTTGTTACAAGGGATTTTGATTGATACAAACTCCCTAGTTTTTCCCATAGCTTTACTGCACTATCTTCACTAGATACATTCAACAACATAGAATATGATAAGCACAATCCTATTGTACTCCTCACCCTTCTTTCTAATTTATCCCAATCTTCTTGTGAGGTTGCAATGGGTTTTGTACCTGGATCCACAGCAATCCACTATTCCCAATCTAGCAGAAGATCCTCCATTTTGAGCTTCCATAGCTCAAAATTCTGGTTGCTAAATTTCTTGATCTCGATTCTTGAAGTGCTCACCATTCTCTTTCAATGCACAAATCAACACTACAAAGATCCCACTGAACCCAGGTTTATCATAGACCCAAGATCTATCAACCGCGTCGAACCCTTAGTAGCAAAGGCGTCCCCCTGATGCCAAAATCGAGCTCTGATACCACATGTAAGTGTTAAACATGTGCAGAGAAGCAAATCATACAGATTATTTTAATCAAAATAGAGATCACAACACATCATTCACACATAAACATAGAGAATACCCTGGAAACCCTTAACCGGGAAAACCATAAAACCTTGGAGCCACACCTCCTATTTTCTCTTCATTACATTATGAGATCCTCACAATACAAAATATAGGTATTCCGCAACATCTAAATAACCTAATCTGTTAACTCGGATTAGAAAAATAATCCAACCCTTAACCGGGATTAAGTTACATATTTTTAGACAACTTCTAAAAGTAGCCACAAACATGCAAAGAATATAACATATACCCAACACCTTTACCCTTCAGATCTTTGGGTCCCGGGACACGGAGGGCTTGATCACAAGAGGATATGATGATCCCCATCTGGACAAGATTATCATGTTCACTTGTTAGGGACTCAATGAAGGCATTGAGTGAAGGCATCTTCCATCCAGGGGTTGTGAGCTTCCCTGCACAAAATGTAGAGACAAACACCGAATAATCAGCTCCAAGTTTGGAGAGTATGGCAAGGATGAGCTGATCATCCTCCTTCTCCACCTTACATTTCTTCAATAGTAAGACGATGTGCTTGAAATTTGTGAAAAAATAATTTAAGGTCTCGAAATTGGAAGGCTGGAGAGACATTGAACTCATTCTCAAGCTGGTATACTCTCAAATCATCCTGTTTTCTATATAGGGTTTCTAATTTGTCCCAGATTTCCTTTGGAGTCTTCAATCCCGAGATATGGAAAAGAAGATCCCGGGAAACAGAGAGGAACAAGAATCCGAATGCTTCATCTTTCTTGTTCAAGAATCTAGCTTTGTTTGTCATAAAAGTAGACTCTTATTCAGTGTCCATAGTGACCCTATAGAGTCCTCCGGCATGTAGCTGGATCTCCATGTCTCCTTTCCATGAATGGAAATTTAACGGAGTCAAGAGTTCTACGGAAGAATCCATCTGAAACTGCTGGAGCGAATTCTTTCACTTGTTCAAACCTACAAATCATAACAAAAGGGGCACCGTAAGGTCAGACAACCTGCACATTTTAGGATTTCATCACACCTAGCATAGTTGATCAAGCAAGCTTGATCAACAATTCCTTTACTTGGGGTATTAAGTGGTAATCCTTGGCTTCTGGTGCAGTGCTGGAAGTTTGAGCTTTTGCTCAATTTTTCATGCAAGATCTGTCAAAAACCTTATTTTTGAGAGATCTAAGCTTCGTTCCATCTTGAGATCTGATACCATATTAATTTGTTACAGTGGTCTAGGAACTGAAAAACATAGTCTCACAAAGAATATAGACAAATATGCATAAAATTGGTAAAATGGTGCTGCAATGGAAGTAGCAGCTCTGTCTAATCAATGAATAATGAATAATACAATACAAATGATCATGCAAGGTGCATGAATGCCAAGACAATTCAAATTCCCAAGGAGGTCATTCAAATTGAATGAATGGGTGTAGCTTAACTAACTGTAAGCTACAGTGAACACACTAGTTAACCACTGATCAAAACCCTAATTGACTCAACTGAGTCCTAACTAAGGTTGGAGTGCAATAGATGACTGAGTCTAACTAAAATAGCTTAGACACATGTCACTGCATGCCAACCAACAAGTGGTAGTGCATCATTAACTCCAATGAATCCCGATGAGGTTAACTGAAATCTAACTGGCCATTAGAGGTGGTTGGAGGTGCCCCTGTTGACTCTAGTTCATTAAATATTAATTAAATAATCAATTTAATGATGGAGGCACCTTCACTGCTTTGTTTAACTGATTGTAACCATCAGTTATCAATTAAGTGCATTTATGACACTCAGATCACCCCCGGAGTGCTCTAGTTAGCCTCCCCGAATGATGGAGAAGACTTAGTTGGCCTCCTTGACTGAAGGTAGGCGTGGGTGTGTTCATGCTGATGTGATATAGTGCTCCTCTAATGTCAATTAAGTCAATAAAACTTAGGATAATGGTTTAACTAGGCGAAATTGACCAAATTAAGTGTGCATGGTGGGTAAATGTCTCCAACAGGGTGGAGACATGCTAATGAGGGTCTGCAAGCCTATTCTAGGATCTGTTCATGATTGGAAAACAACTGATAAGGCATTGTATCTCCAGTATGGGTTAAAATTTAATAATGAAGTTGGAACCCGGACCATATATTCACTTATTGAGGAACAAGAAGGTAGAAGGTGTGCTCACTCTTGATGAGACTCATGAAGCCTTGTATGGGATCATTTTGGAAACATAGCATGATTTAGGTATAGTATAAAAAATAGAAGAATAATGCAAATGTGCTTTGATAGATTAGAATGTTAAAGATCCAACAGAAACAAATTGCATGGATCTATAACTATTTATGATAGCATGATCAATCTAATAATACATACCATATTCAATATAGCTAGCTTCGAAAGGGGGATCTTGAGTCAAATTGGAATCAAGAGGAGATTCAGTTTACAATCTATTTGTTGTGAATCTTTGAGAATATTTCTCCTTTGAACCAATATTTCACGGTTCAATTGGTGGTTTTTACTATGGAAATTCTGCACATGCTTCTATTACTGTCATCATAATTGCATTGTTGAAGACCTAGGTTTCTTTTCTGGCAAGTCTAGGGTCCTCACCATTCTATATTTTGTCGAAGCAATTTTATTTAGAGACATATCAAATATCCATGATTTGAATATGACGAAGTATCCTAGGATCGATGCAATGGAGTAGTTGCTTTTGATTGTTGATTAGAAATCCACTAGTGTGGCTCACTTGCATCGATTTTGAGGTAGCATTTTTTCACATGGGTTTGAAGTTGTAGTAGTTTAAAATAAATCATGGTAATGACACAAAGTCACTACGTTGCTACCATCACATGTTGGATTTATGCTCAATTTGTTTTTGACTACACATGTGGGGAGTATTCTTTTGGGCATATGGCGTGGAGCACTCATCTCTAGATACGATGAACCTTATTTTTGGGTTTACCATGAGAAACCCTCCAGACAACTCATCAAGCTTCGTTCATTGTGCCACATGGAGACAAACCTCATGAGTAAGGGCTAGAGTTAATGTTCAACATGATGTAATAAATGGGAGTAGAGTGTCACTTAGGTTATACAAGGAATTTAAGGAATGGTATGCTTTGCCCCCAAGGATTCGAACCTAGAATTCTATCAGGGCACTCGTTAGTCCCCACCGCTGCTTCCCTCAACCTTCTTTGAAAAGGTCAAATTATCTCTTTGAGGGGTTAATGAAGTTGTAATAATTGTTTAACCATGTGGTTAGGGGAATTTTAATATCTTATTGAGAAAATAAACTGGGTCTAACTGTTGGAATGCCTAGGTGGGAATACATGCAAAGCTTAAACAAACGCAATCACATACATATATAATTAGACATGAAAACACATTTATTTTCATTAAGAATGTACATATAAGTACACAAGGAGGGTGACACTTGGTTTTAATCTTCTAACTTGTTCCTTGGAATCCTCAAGACTATTCGTCTTCACCTAATGCTAACAGATTATGTTCTAACATCCCCCCCTTAATATGAAGGGGTGTAATGAGTATAAGTAGAGGGATGAAATATAGAGCTATAAATGGATGAAAGTGATCTCTGAATCAAAATCTAGTAGAATATGATGTCTTCTACTAAATGTGTACAATTTCATCCCAATGTCTAGTGATGGGATTGGAAAGAACAAGCTGAACATGTGTATGGAAAACATCATATTATTTTTATTTTGCTTCTGAAATGGAGCCAATGATTTTATTATGTTCTTCTGAAGTGGCGTCATTATGTGCAGGATGTCGAAAGGAATAAAAAACAAGATTCTTTCAAACAATAATAGTTTCTTAATGTATTTCTTCTTGTTGGAGCTATGATTCAAGCTGTAAAAACTCAAGTGTATCTTGTGAATCTTGTACACAATTTTAAATATGAGTGAGAGTTGTCTTCTCAACCATGACAATGGCATTGACATAAGAGAGAAGTAATGTTTAGTAACTATACTAAACCATTGATAAACTATGAATAAAGGCGCACTGAAATAAATAAGGGTTTCTTAGAGCTCCAATCGTTTGCAAAAATAATCAACAATTGAAGTCTCAAACTCAACAACTGGAGGGTGTCAACTTATATCAAAAGTGTACCCAATTACAATCCAACATAGTTTTGATTCGACACTTATAGAAAACAATTGTAAGTAACAAAAAAATGCACGAGAACTTACTAAAATAACAATTTGCAAGTTACATAAAATATAGAATATGAAGTTGAATTGATAAATGGTTTACCTCAACAATCACTAATAGGACTCACAACAATATTTGAACCCAAAATCCGATGAGAAAATCGGAAAACATCCGACGAAAAATACTGTGTCGTCGGATTTCACTTTCAAATTACGAAATTTGATTAATTTTTTTTAAATTGATAGAATTACATGTCATATTTCCAACATCCCTAATGCCATATTTTTGAAGTCCCTAATGTTAGACTAGCGAGTCCCTAATGTTAGAATTTCGAAGTCCCTATTATCATATTTTTGACGTCCCATTGTCGTATTTTTGACGTCCATATTGTTATATTTTCATCCTATATTGTATGTTTTCACAACGGTAACTAGGCTGCATGTTGTTGGATATTCGACGACCACTGAATTTGAAAATATATAAATTACATAAACATTATGAAATGTTTGCTATAGAAGCGAGGGTTTGCGGGAATTATTTTATTCTTCGACAAACGGTTTGCGGAAATTATTTTATTCTTTGACTGATAGTTTGCGAAAATTATTTTATTCTTCGACGAACGATTTGCGAAAATTATTTTATTCTTCAATAGACGGTTTGCAGAAATAATGATGCACAGAGCTTGATTTTTTAAGATCACCGATAGTATTCATTCAAGCTCTTTGTGACAAAATGTCAAATAGGAATATTACTAATCCAGATGAACAAAATCGACAATTGCTTGCTAGATTGTGGGATGGAGTGAAAAGAAACGGTGATGGGAAACGTTATTGTCCATGTAGCCAATGCAGGGGCTTTAAGAGGAGAAGGATATCGATGAAAACAACCATAAAACATTGTAGGTAACATGGACATGTTGAGGGGGGATGAATATTGTCCATTTGTAAGTGTTGCATTATAAAGTTTTTTATATTGATTGCTTTGGGAAATGTATGTAGTATTTTAATATTTATTATATTAACTTATATCTATTGATGTTTTCATGTAATTATAAAGGAAATAAATCCTACGACATATCTTCCAGAACAAGTACCAGAGGAACATGGAGCTATGAATAATGGAGAACAAGTTAATGATCATATTGAAGAAGATGGTCATACTGATAATGAAGTTGAAGATGATGATACAAATACATTGATCCATGATTCATTTAATGTTATAATGGATGATGATGATGTTGATGATCATGAAAATATTGATGACTTTGATGATGTTCACGATTTACCTCTTCTTGAGAAGGCATACGAACCCCTTTATGAAGGCTCCAACACAAATCTTATCTATGTTATATTGTTGATAATGAACTTAAAGGTTATGAATGGTATTTCAAATATATCAGTCAAACAAATGTTAAGGTATGTAAATTAATCCATCACATATATATGATCATGATAAATGTTAGCTTTGTTCTTGTAATAATTTTATTGTTAATTCACAAGTCAAATTAATATGGATGAAATGTGTTTCATTAATATTATTTATATATTATATTAACTAGATTTTTATTTTAATTTATTGTAGCTTGATAGCTGAATTTTTGTTACCACCGTCAAATATTTTACCTCACAAATATCGATATTTATATGCCATCATGAAATAAATTGGAATGCATTATGAAGCAATTCATGCATGCCCCGATGACCATGTTATATATTATAATCAACATGAATTTGCAACAGAATGTCTGGAATGTCATATGAGTAGATATCGAACAGATCAAGTAACAAAAAAGGTGCCTCGCAAGGTTCTTCGTTATATTCCCATTATTCCACATTTCCAATGACTGTTTAGGTGCAAAAAAATAGTGCAATTTATGGATTACCATGCAAGGAATATAAGTCAATATGACATTATTTGAATTCCTACAAGTGGTTCTGCATTTATAGATATGGAGGAAAAATGGCCTCACTTTAAATAAGAACCTCGTAATCTTAATATTTCTTTGGAAACATATGGTGTCAATCCATTTGCAGAGATGAGATCCGTTTACACGATGTGGCCTATTTTTGTTATCAACAATAACATTCCTCCATGGTTGTCAATAAAGAGGGAGCACATAATGTTGTTGATGATTATTCTAGGTATATTGTGTCTATATATTTTTTTATTTTTAATGTAGTGGCATCTCATTTGTCGTATTTTGTTTCCTAATGTCATATATATATTTTTTATTTTTCTCTTGTGCATGGTTTATATATCTAAATGGCACTCATAATTATTTATTTTATATGTTCAAATCAATCGGGTAAGTATCAAGTTAAACATATGAATGTATATATCGACTAAAGTTATGTAATGGAATCACTATGTATGACGTATCTAGACCAATACAAAAAAGGCAATTTCAATTCCATGCAAATCTTGTATGGACAATACATGATGCCCCAAGGTTAAACCATTTTTGTGGTTTATATTTATAAGTTCCACTTTAACTGCATTTAATTTTATGAACTAGTTAATATAGTACTATGCACACATGTTTTTTTAAATATTTCATTCATTTTATATAATTATAATTGACATAGATATTCCATCTCTTTATGTAGGTCTTCAGACAAAGGGAAAATTTGCATGTCTAGTTTGTAGTCCTAAGATAAAATCTCGTCGTTCAAAAAGCTTAAGAAAGGAGGTGTTTGATGAGTATAGGTTGTTCCTCTCTAAGAATCACATGTATCGAACAACTGAAAACAATCTATTCAATGGGAAGCAAGAGACTGCATCAAAACTACAGAGAATGACACCTCACATATGGAAGTTGAAATATAATAGAAATCGTCGTGCTCGTGCGTATGAATCATCGTATATGAAATGTTATGTATTTTTTTATTGTGTGTTGTTTATTGTAATTGACATTGATTTCTGTAATTTCTTTATAAACTATGATTCATGATGTACGTCGTGATCATGAAGGCATTAATGGGATTCCCCGCGGAATGAAAATTTATCCTAAACAATTCAACAGGTTTCCCTACTATGAGCACCTACAAATTTCTCATTTGTTTGATACAATGCATATCGGAAATAATGTGAATGAGACATTATGGTGAATATTGGATGGAAGGGGTGAGAAAGAAAGAATTGTCAAAATTTGCAAAGACATTCAAGAAGGAAACCATGCAATGAAGGACTCCATTCAATTTCATAGAAACGGAGACCAACTTAATGTAAAGCCACTTCCATGGATGTTAACGGAGTAACAAAGTAATGTTGTAAAAGAAGTAACGTGAAAAATTAAATTTTCCACTGGATTTTGTGCAAACATGAAGAATTTCATAACAAAGAAAGGTGATTTTGCGGGGGTGAATACGAATGATTAGAATGTATTCATGAAGGTAATTATTATGGTATCCATATAATTATTGTTTTTTTTATTCCAGTGCATATTGTTGTTATTTTGTTTGTCTACTCTTTGTTTAAAAAATGACGTGGTTTTTATATTGTTACAATATGTTCTACCTCTCTCTCTCCCGGACAACTTCGACAACAATGTCAAACAAGTTATATATAATATAAGGAAATACATGAGGTAAGTAGCGATTTTTTGCATGTGCTTAGTGTTTTTTTAATTCATCATAGAACTTATATTTGATTTTTGTGCTCTAATTCACGTTATGTAATATAATGTTTTTTTTGTTACTTCTTGTTATTGGTTTGCGTCACTTGTATATGGTTTTCATCTAAAGAAATCCATAAAGAAGATATAAAGTTTTCGATGAGAGAAATTCCTCATCTCATGTGTTAAATGCAGAAGCATATACCTTAGACATTTTTCAATGCACAAGAACACTACCTCATACACCAAGTTGATGAGATTGAATTGTGTGGACCTGTGCACTGAAGGTCCATGTGGATGGTTGAGAGGCACTTGAAATTTATGAAGGGTTTGGTTAGACAACGAGCACGTGGTGAGGGTTATATGATGGAGGGATATATGGTATAACAAAACATGTTGCATATTAGTGAATACCTTCCTAATTTAGCGTCAAAGCTCAATTTATGTCGCATTTGTGATCTAGACTCGAGTAACAATTTTGAAGGGGAGCACTTGAGGGGAAAGGTATATTGAGGATGATGAAAGGTAATTATTAGCTAGTGAATATTAATTAATATAATACATTTGACTATTGATTTTTATGTATATATATCATACATATTCTATTTTTATATTCAATATATTGCATCAATTAAGAGTGTATACTTGGTTAAGATAATATACGTTTGTATTGGATTTTAATTTTTATTGTTATCAAGAAGTTGGTCGAGAGTGGGAAGCAATTCATTTATACATCACAAACAATATTGACTAGATGATGGTATGGATTGAACGATGTGATCAATCTGGTCATGGAATATCATGGGAAGGTGTGGCTTCATTGGTTAAAGCAACAAATCGCAATGGAGATACCAATATTACATAAAGGGAAACCGATTTAGCATATGGTTTAAAAGATAAGTAGGGAAGCACATTAATCAACCGCAATATTTTTTTTGTCGCAAACATATTGATGTACACGTTGATTTTTTTGCTTGTATAGCATAAACATGCACTTAATCATAAATATTGGATCATTATGTAATATTTTGTGTATGGATTGTTGTAGGTAAAACACCATAAGGCTATGTGGTGCAATTACTGTAGATATCGCATCAAAAAGTTGGATGAAATGAAGAAAACATTAGATTGTGGGATATCTGCAGTCTTTGAGGTGACCAACGTTTCCTCTAGAAGTGATAGGAATCCATAATTCTCAGAGAATTGATACTATGGGTATCTGGAAGATATTCTTCAGTGTGAATTTAACTCCTTCAAGGTAGTTCTATTCATTGTCAAATGATACATGTTACGATTAAATCAACATGATCCTGATAAAACTATTATTGAACATGATAATGGATTTAACATGGTAAATACAAGGTTGTTTGAGCCAGGAACAAAGCCCTATATTCTTCCAAGCCAATGTGAACATGTATTTTACTCCGAGGTTCCAGGTAGAGCGGGTTGGTCAATTGTTGTGAGATACGATCCAAGGGGAAGGTTGGTAAATTATAACATAGAGGAAGGTAATCAAGAGGGTCTTGAAGAAGAATATGATATTGAATATGATCAACATGAGTTAAATGATCATGTTCCAGAATAATATGTCGAAGAATTGGTTGAATCAGATGATATAGCAGCCAATGTCCACGAAGACGATATCAACGATGACATGATGATCGTAACTGACATAGATGACAACGATGATATGCCCAATCCTTACAATCTTGACTCTGGATCAGATGATACATATGATGATTTGGATGAAGAAGATGATGAAGTCCATTGAAGTGTATGAGGTATGCAATAATATATCTACTCTATATTATATTTTGATTTCATATTGCAAAGAAATATTGAATTTTATTGGTACATATAAATTTGGATTGGACTGATACATATCATCATCTTCATAATGTCATAGGACATCATCATATTCATCTCCATATTCTTCTTCTTCAACATCATCATCATCATCATCATCATCATCATCATCTTCATCATCATCATCGTCATCACTCTCTTCCTCATCAACATCTTCATCATGATCATGATCATCATAACCATCTTCATCTAATTCATCATGATCATCTTCATCGTCATCATCGTCATCATCACCATCATCATTAGTCATACAAAATGGATAGAATCACCATCATTAATCATCATCATCATCATACTTAATCATAATCGTCAGGTCAACCCTCTCTCTCTCTCTCACATACACCCAAATTACACATCCATAGGTCATCCCCTACCACTAACACCCCCCAAATTCCACCCAATTATTACTAATCCTCCATCCTATACCTACCTCTAACTCCCCTCCTCCTCATCATCATTATCATCTTCATATTCATCATCATCATCATTGTCATCACCATCTTCATCATCATCATCATCATCATTGTCATCAACATCTTCATCATGATCATGATCATCGTCATGATCATCATCATCATCATCATGATCATGATCATCGTCATGATCATCATCATCATCATCATCATGATCATCATGATCATCGTCATCATCATCATATTTATCATCATCATAATCATCATCATCATCATCATCATCATTGTTGTTGTAGGATATCCGATGCAGATACCTATAAAGACCGATGACATTTGGCATCCGTTGTTTGGCGAGCTCGCCACATTCTTTTGAAGGGGGCGTTATATATCCTACCGAAATTACATTATAAGAAGTATGATATCCGATATAAGTTGTTGTCAGTGGTATGGAGAGGTCATTGGATTCATCATCATCACCATCATCATCTTCATCATGTCGTAGGACATCATCATCGTCATCGCCATCATCATCATCATCATCATCATCATCATCATCTTCATCATCATCATCATCATCACCCTCTTCTCATCAACATCTTCATCATTATATTCTTCTTCATCATCATGATCATGATCATCATCACCATCTTCATCATGATCATCATGACCATCTTCGTCATGATCATCATGATCATCGTCTTCATCATCGTCATCACCATCATCTTCATCGTCATCATCACCATCATCATTAGCCATACAAAATGGATATAATCACCATCATTAATAATCATTGTTAGGTCAACCCTCTCTCTCTCTCGGAGACACCCACATTACACATCCATAGGTCATCTCCTACCACTAACACCCCCCAACACCCCCCAATTCTTACTAATCTTCCCTCCTCTCCCTACCTCTAAATCCCCTCCTCATCATCGTCATTATCATCGTCATCTTCATCATCATCATCATATTCATCATCATCATCATATTCATCATCATCTTCAGCATCATTGTCATCATCTTCATCATCATCTTCAGCATCATCGTCATCACCATCTTCATCATCATTATTATCATCATCATCACCATCTTCATCATGATCTTCATCTTCTTCATCATCATCATCATCGTCATCATCATCATCATCGTCATCATCATCATCATCTTCATCATCATCTTCATCATCATCATCATCATCATCATCACCATCATCATTATCATCACCATATTCATCATGATCATGATCATCATCATAGTTATAGGATATCCAACACAGATACCTAGAAAGACCAATGACATTTGGCGTCGGTGGTTTGGCGAGCTTGTCGCATTCTTTATAAGGGGCGTCAGATATCCTACCAAAATTACATTATAAGAAGTATGATATATGATATAAGTTGTCGTTGGTGGTATGGAGAGGCCATTAGATTCATCATCATCACCATCATCATCTTCATCATCATCTTCATCATGTCATAGGACATGATCATCATCACCTCCATCTTCATCATCATCTTCATCATCATTATCATCATTTCATCATCATCTTCATCATCATCTTCATCATCATCGTCGTCATCTTTATCACCATCATCATTATCATCACCATCATCTTCATCGTCATCATCACCATCATCATTAGTCATACAAAATTGATAGAATCACCATCATTAATCATCATCGCTAGGTCAATCCTGTCTCTCTCTCTATCACAAACACCCACATTACACATCCACAGGTCATCCCCTACCACTAACACCCCCCAAATTCCCCCCAATTATTACTAGTTCGCCCTCCTCTCCCTACCTCTAACTCCCCTCCTCATCATAATCATTATCATCGTCATCTTCATCATCATCATCATCATCATCATCACCATCTTCATCATCATCATCATCTTCATCATCATCATCATCATCATCATCATCATCATCGTCATCACCATCACCAAAGTTCATCATGATCTTTATCTTCATCATCATCATCATCATCATCATCATCGTCACCATCATCATCGTCATCATCATCGTCATCATCATCATCATCATCATCATCATCATCATCGTCATCATCATCATCATGATCTTCATCATCATCATCATCATTGTAGGATATCCGACGTAGATACCTAGAAAGACCGACGACGTTTGATGTCGGTGGTTTGGCAAGCTCATCGCATTATTTTGAAGGGGGAGTCAGACATCCTACCAAAATTACATTATAAGAAGTATGATATATGATATAAATTACCATCGGTGGTATGGAGAGGTCGTTGGATTCATCATCATGACCATCGTCATCTTCATCATCATCTTCATCATGTCATAAGACATCATCATCGTCATTGCCATATTCATCACTCTCTTCCTACCTCTAACTCCCCTTCTCCTGATCCTCTCCCTACCTCTAACTCCCCTCCTCTTGATCCTCTCTCTCTCCCCCTCCCCCTCTTCTCCATTACTAACCCCTTCTGCACTCTCTCTCACTCCTCAACTCATCCAACTACATATAACAAAGGTTAAATTTTTTAATGAAATATTTAGATCCTTTTGCAAACAAATTAAATAATAGAGTGGTGAAAATCCTAAGATTATGTCATAATTTGTTTAGTATAATTCATAATTAATTAAATATAGTAATACTTTTTCTATATTTGATAATAAATTTAAAATTCATAAAATTAAATAATAACTAATAACAATATTAGTAAAGAAAATTAATATATATATATATATATATATATATATATATATAATTAACTATATTATAGGTTAAGTAACACATATAATATATTATATAATATAAAATACATTATGACTTTTAAGTACCATTTAAAGTATACCATTATAAATGTGATATGAACCTACAAACTTACATAAATACAACTTATACTATTACATATTATATTAATGAGTTATATTAAGTGTTGATTATTATATAGATTATTAGTTAGTTTTTTATGGTTGTTTTTAATATATATAAATAATTGATTATTATTATTTTTTTTAAAATAAATAATGATATAAAATATTTTTTATTTTTATTTTATAGTAATTTAATTATGATTATAATTTATATGATCTTTGTGTTTCTTAAATATTACATGTAGTGATAATATAAAATATTGTATATTTAGTATTTCTAGAACATTTATCATATTTTGAGATGATATTATTGAAGTTTTAACCCGTGTGTTTTTTATATACATAGTTAATCATTTCCAAATAGAAATACGACACATAATATTATGGGATTACTTCTATATGTCCACCTCAACTAATCATTGACCCATTTTCTTAAAATTCTATTGTCTTTCTATTGGCTTATGAATTCCAACTAACCGATGGAATATTTTCTTATGAGACACATTTTAAAACTGAATTTGATCTAATGAATTGACAAAAAGGACACTCAACAACTAGAATCTAGGAGTTTAGCAAATAGTCAAGTCATTGTCGGAACCAAAAAATAAGTTCATTCACTCTCACCAAAGATTTCCTTGCATCTCTTCTATCCATTTTGTATGATTTCATTTAGTTAAATAGTCAAAATGCTGAAGTGGTGATGACGATGATTCTATCCACATTAGATATAATCACCATCATCATCGTCATCATCATCATTATTCATCATCATCATCGTCGTCGTCGTCATCATCATCATCACCATCGTCATCATCATCGTCATCATGATCTTCATCACCATCTTCATCTTCATCATCATCATCATCATCATCATCACCATCATCATCATCATCATCACCATCTTCATCATCATCGTCATCGCCATCTTCATGATCATCATCTTCATCATCATCATCATCATCATCATCATCATCATCATCCTCATCATCATCATCATCGTCATCACCATATTCATCATGATCTTCATCATCATCATCATGATATTCATCATCATCATCATCATCGCCATCATCATCATCATCACCATATTCATCATCATCATCATCATCATCATCATCGTCAACACCCTCTTCTTCATCAACATCTTCATCATCATCATCATCGTCATCACCATATTCATCATCATCATCATCATCATCATCATCTTCATCATCATTATCTTCATCATCATCGTCGTCATCGTCATCATCATCACCGTCATCATCATCGTCATCACCATCATCGTCATCGTCATCGTCACCATCATCATCATATGGTTGTGTGGGTTGTGGTCCCCTTGTTGACTCTTGATCTTTTACCTTAGTTGTTCCTGACACTCGTACTTGGGTGTACCTTTGATTATGATGACTTATGGATTTTATCCTAAGTGTATTTTACTTTATGGTTTTATTATAGGACCATTGGACCATTTATTGTTATGGTTACTTTATGTTGGACTTTTTCATTTTTGACATTATTTTAAATTCATTAATTTATGGATTTGTTAAAGGACCTTGAATACTTTACCTTATGATTATTTTATGATTGTAATATTTTTGGACCACTTTATTTTTTATCCTATTCCTAAGTAAAACTATGTATTTGACTTACATTATTTTATTCACCTACCCTAACCTTTATAAAGAAAAGAAATATACTTTTCTTAACCTATTGTCGTATTTTTCACATTTCCTTCATGATGATTATCTTATGGTGATTTTACCTCTGCCAGCTACTTGTCTGCCGAAACCATCCCGTCTTCCCAGCTACATGTTTGCTAAAACCATCCTGGCTGCGGATTCTTCACTGTAACCCTTCCACCGAGGGTGCATGCTCCTTCGCGAGTTACTGGGCCAGCTCATGATTCATACCAGCTTCATGTTTTTTTACCTCAACGTGATTACTTACAGGCTTACCTCTTGATCTGAGTTCTTACGGGTTTTACCTCAGTGTGAGTTCTTACGGGTTTTACCTCAACATGATTAATTACGGGTTTACCTCTGGAATTTTGTTCTCTGCGATTTACCAAAGTCATGTTTCTGTTATTAATGTAGCACCTATGTGATTTTTCTTACCCTGTGTGAATTCAATTCAGACTTAGCCACCATTAAACAATGCCACAAGGGTTTCAATTGCACAAGCACAAGCACGAGAAATATCAGGGGGGTTCCATTGGACTCTCAAGAGAAACAGTTGGATTAGGAGCGGAAATCTCTTCGGTATGTGGTCGTCCCACCTTTCAATTATTCCTATAAATAATTATTTTCACTAAATCAGACACCAAAATAGTCATGGGTCTTTAAAGCTTAGGTTATTAGGGTATTAGGGGTCTTTAATGCTAGGGTAGCTGGCGAACCAACTGTTCTTCCCTACATTGGCTTGTCTCTGGAGTTGACACTTGATAAAGAATGCAAAGTAGTTTTGTAAATGTGTGACTGTGTATGCTAATGACTAGAGGGATTTTAATATTTGTGAATGAGAGATAAAACCAATAGCGAATGATTTGGGGTTTTAGGTGAGTGTGAAAGGTTGACTGGGTAGAACTTCTTTGTGAAGTTCCAGTCATTAAAACCTATTGAAGGTTGTTGGGAAGAACATTCTTAAGTTCTAGCTATAGAAGTCTTTCTAAGACTTAGAATGTTTTTGAGTGTGGTAGAGTTCGCTTGGGAAGGTGTTGAGTCCTGAAAAATCACAGGTAACAACAGTTAGGGATTGAGGCTTGGAAAATTGCATGTAACAACAGTTAGGGATTCTCCCCAATAAACGTTCCCAACTAGCCCGTTATTGTTTGGTATGGGGAATCCGTCCGGTTTACGGTCCGACTACTGTAGGTCAAGTAACAAAATAAAGCTTTTATCGGTTACGGCCCAGTCCATCGTGTGTATTTTAGTTTTTTGAATTTAAATATGATGTGCAAGTGCCTATCTAAAAATGCAGATTGATAGAGATAACGAGGAGCGTCGCAATGTGATGCGCAGGTTCTTACCTCTCGTCTTAACTCTCTCACATCTAAATCACACACAACAAGAAACTAAAACTAACTATCTAACCTATCCCTAGGGAGCAAAATTATCAGTTATCAATGAGTAATGTATTTCTGTGCATGCATTAAGAAAAATCACAGATAGCTGTTACTTATTTCAGAACACATGAACATTAATAGATATATGAACAACAAGATAGCTTATTGTTTATGAAAACCTTCATTACTCACAGTGGAAATTTCGCAGAATAAACGAGAGTGCACTCATAACATGAAAATAGATTCAATGAGTTAGAACGATCTCACAGTTAATGGACATGAGATGAAAATGAAATAGTTCACATTCAACTAATCCATAGCACAACATTTGAAACATTCCACCAAGCTTTCTCCAGCAAGAAACTTGTAATTCTTTCTTGCAAAAGGAAATAGTTCTTCTTACAACATACTTCTCACAAATCTGTCTGGGAAAAAGTCCTTTCTACATCTAACTCTCCTATATTTATACAAAAAAACAAAACCTTTGGGCTTCCCCAACGTTTCAATCCCAAAATCTTGTCTTGTAGTGAATGCTCATAAATTACATAATATGTTACATTTCAAATCAAAATTTTAAGAGCACTTTATAAAGAGGGACCAACTTGGTCGCTGATGAACTTTTCCCAAGCCTAGGCCTCTGTCGCTATCGATTCTGCTCAATAATCCATTGGTATTTTTTAGATCCTGTTGATCTTAGACCCTCACTTTCTTCTTCTCTTTTCTTCATCTCTGCTTCTTCCTTTTTCTTTCTCCTGTTCCATTCTTCATCCAACTCTCTTCTGTTTTGTCTTTTAGATATGTCTTCTTTGCAACAGCAATCACCCTGTCCTAAACATAACAAAAACTGTATCAGTTTATTTACCTCCTCCATATGCATTTTGTAAAATAAAGTATACATAGTATTAATACATGAAAGGAAAGCATGATAAGGAAAAGAAAATCCTGCAAGCTGGGTCTGAAAATCCTCTAAGTCTGTCTGCAGTTAAAAACACAACCCTAGTATAAAAATTCATCATTAATCTGGACTGCATTCAATATCATCTGACTTTTCAATAAAACATGAACCACACTATGAATAAGACTAATCATCCAATGTGAGACCCTGTACTGTGTTCTCATTGTGAAATCCCCAAATCAATAAAAAATCAAAAACCTTTGTCGCCCCTGAAATAGGATAAAGCACACCAAATCGGTGGGAAAACCCTATCGACAGGAAAAACACTATCAACAAATGGAATCACTACACATCGGGTGGATAGTGCACTAGACAGCCGCAACGGAAGGACACAAATAGACTAAGGACCCCTTGACAAAATAAAACATCGGTGAAATAAAGCACTAAAGACCACCATAGCAGAAATCGGAACCACTATTCAATAAACACATCGGCATCAGCGAGAGGAAGGACTATATGTCGGACGGTTAGTTTGCTAAGTAGCCACAACGGGATAAGACATACAGACTAAAGGTTCTGCAGTCAAATAAAAATTGTCAGCGATCAGAACAACTAACAACTAACTCATTAGAACCTTGAGACAGAAAATACTTTGCAGTGTTAGCAAGACAAACAACAAGGCCTCTGAAACAGCGGCGTCGTAGAAGACTAAAACTCCGACCGCTTGTCGAAAAGATTTCGATAGCGAAAACAAAATCATCGAAAAGCAAATGGTTTGAGCAATAAAACCACGGAATCAGCAAGAATAAGAGCTATCCGTCGGCACGTTCACTATCTTCCCTCTGAAACGACGACGACATATAAGACTAATGCTCCGACCGTGATAAAACAAAATCGCCGACAGTCAAAAATAAAAGTTTTGAAAAATAAAACAAAGGAGATAAAAGCGCATCGGCGAAAACAGGACTGTCCATTGGGATGTTCATTGTTTACCTTCCGAAACGGTGGCTGCATAGAGAACTAATGCCCCAATTCATTGTTCAACTGACTTCTGATAGCGATAAAGGAAGTCATCTACAAATAAAAACTTTAAGTTCCACAGTCAAAAGCATTAGCTAGACAAAAGACAGTTTTAGATCATTCAACTTCCGGAATGAAGGAAAACAGTTGACCTCAATTCAACCTCAAAAAAAATCCACATTTGCAGCAGAGGAAAAATAGAGTTTAGGAATCCAAACAATCCTAGGCAAGATAAAATCAAAAGGAGGGTCCAAAATTTTAAAAATTTGGGAAAAACGTTGTAGCTGCAACAATTGGCGACTACCTAGTGAACACAGATCTCTGGATAACTTCTTCTTTGAGCAACAGACTGTTTTGACAATAAATACCAAGATGCTGAATTCTTCTAGATGTCTGGATTTCCCAAATGACAGATGTATTTACTTTAATCATTGATGATATTCCAATTTAGGGATAATGGGAACCAAGATTTAAAAGTCTAGATAACTCTTTTGAGGCCAGGAATATGAATTTCATTTTTTACCTCTGTCTTCGGGTAGCTCCCATGCCATTTTGCACTTTTGTGCTTTTGGAATTTTTTGTCCTTTCTGAGTCCTCCTGCATGCCTTCTTTCTAAATTTTTATTCAGGATCCTCTATCCATAGTGTCCTATTGTGTGAGAGATGTATTGATTTTCAGCTCACGGAAGGAGAAGAACTTTGGAAATATTGTACCCATATAGTTTAGTACTTTGTTTTGATACATATTGCTTTCTTAGGAGTTTTTTGACTGTTATTTTCTGTTTGGCTTTGAATTCTTGGCATGGGATATTTTAAATATAATATACTATTTACCATGCTTCCTTTCCATGAGTCTTTTGCTGTCACCCCCTAAGACATTTTTAATGTGAGATGGATGGAGCCTCGAAATAGTATTCCAGACCTTTTGATCCTGAGTTATTTTACAAGGATTAAGTAGGAATTCAATGTGTTCATATCCATTCAAGAAAACTGCTAAACTTAGAAGAAGTTCTTTTAAATAAATCAATAGTACACAGTCTTATAATCAAGGATTTTAGTTAATCCAGAATTCTCATGAACTCCATGCAACCAAAAGTTGTGCTTTTTTTAATTGAACTCAATCAAAACCTAACTAAAACAAACAAAATAAAATGAATAAAAAATAAAGAACCAAATCAGTTTATTTATGTACAAGAAAACCAAGAAATAAAAATTAATCAAGAAAAATAAGGTTTGAGAACTAAACCATTAACTGGTAAGTTCTCTTCCCACCCTTGTAAATCTTGCAACTTGTAAGTTGAGGGGCCAAGCTTGGCTGCAATTAGAAAAGGGCCTACCCATAACTGTTGAAACTTAGTGTGCTTCCCCTTTTCATCATGCGAATGATCCCATTAAGAACCAGATCTCCCACTTCAAATTCCTTGTTTCCATCTTTATGCTTATCAAACCAGCATTTCACTACTTCCCGTTGATGCTTAAATCGTTCTTTGGCTTTGGACCTAGACTCTTCCACCTTCAAAAGATTATAAATTCTAATCTATAGGATTTTGTTATCAGTACCTCTAGACTCTTGAGCTATTATGGAAGCTGGTAACATAATGTTGGGTGGAAGAATAGCTTCTTTCCCGTAAACAAGAGTGTATGGTGACACACCTAAAGAATTCTTGGGTGTGACCCTATTAGCCCAAAGAGCATTAGGTAATGCTAAGTGCCAACTTATCTAATTTTCTATCATGATTTTCTTTAGAATTCTAATCAAATTCTTATTTGTACATTCTGCCAAACCATTTCCTTATGGGTAATAGTTTGCAGAATAATGCAACTTAATTCCTCTTTCATTTGCAAATGCAGTTAATCTAATAGAAGAAAAATAAGTAGCATTATAAAAAACAAGGGAAATTGGAACCCCAAACCTGGTCATGATGTGATCTTGTAAAAAATCCATGACTGCATCTTCATTCACTTTGCGTAACTGAATGGCCTTGACCCATCTAGTGAAGTAGTCAGTTGCCGTTAAAATGTATTTGTGCTGTAAGGAAGAATTTGGTTTTATCTCTCCAATGATATCAATCCCCAATTGCTCGAATGGTTTTGTTATCATCACAGGATTCAATGGTCCTGCTGCTTTGTCTTGTCTTCCAACACACCTCTGGCAGACATCAGATTTTCTGACATGGGCATGCGCATCCTTGAACAATGTGGGCCAATAGTATCCGGCTCTGAGAATCTTGTGGGCTGTTGTATCTCCGAAAAAATGACCTCCAGCAGGCCCATCATGTAATTCTGTTATGACCTTCTTTGCATCTTCTTTCTCTAAGCACCTGAGAAGAAATCCATCATAATTCTTTCTGAATAATACTCCATCAATAATATGATATGAAGCTGATTTAAGGCGTAATGCTCTTCGTTGTTTGGAATTCCAATGTTCTGGAAAATATCCTTCCTGAAGGTAATGAACAAGGTCTTAGTACCAGGAATCTGGAGCTGTGAATAGAGGACATACATCCACCAAATGTAACTCACCTTCATTGTCCCAACTATTTTCTTCATTGTCTTTACCTTCAGCCATTAGTTTGCACAGTCGTTGCCCTTTAACTATGGATGCTGGTTTGAATTCAAGGTCATATTATTGTAAATATGTTACCCAATTGCCTCTTCTTTCTCCTAATTCTTTTTGTACAAAAAGAGATCTTATAGCTGGATGTGGAACTATTACCTTAGTCTGGTTCTTAAGTATGTATGTCCTGAATTGTTTTACCAATTTGAAAACTGCATAAGCTTGTTTATCGATTGCTGGGTAATTCAATTCAGCTCCTTGTCGACCAATGCTCATAAATGATATGGGGTACTCATCTCCCCCGTCTTCCTTCTTTGTAAGCACCACTGGCAATGAATCATTAGATGCGGAAGTGTACAAAATAAAATCTTTTTCAAAATTTGGACTTTTGAGAGATGGTGCATGAGCAATAGATGTCTTAATCTTACTGAATGCATTCTTTTCCACATCAGTCCATTTGAATTGTACACTATGTTTCACCATTTGTTGCAAAGGTTTGACAATTTGAGCAAAATCTGGTACAAACCTTCGCACAAAATTAATTGTCCCCATGAGTGATTGCATATATTTTTTGTTATGGGGTAAAGGGATCTTCTCTATGGCCTTAATCCTTTTTGGGTCTATGGATATCCATTTTTTAGAAACAATGTGACCCAGTATCTTTCCTTCTATAACTGCAAACACACATTTCCTAGGATTCAGTGAGATACCATATTTTCGACAACGCTCGAAAATTTGTTTTAGATGGAATGCATGTTCTTCTCTCTTCTTTGAAAATATCATGACATCATCAAGATATACCACAACATTATGACCAATCAGACCGTGGAAAGCTATATCCATGGCCGTCTGGAAAGTAGCTCTAGCATTGATGAGTCCAAAGGGCATTCTTCTGTAAGCAAAAGTTCCCCAATTTGTTCTGAATGTAGTTTTAAGTCTGTCCTCTTCATCTACTAATACTTGATTATAGCCAGATAATCCATCTAATAATGAAAATAATTTAGAACCTGAAACCATCTGCAATATTTGTTCCAAGGGTGGGACTGGATAGTTATCTTTATCCGAAGCACGATTAAGGTTTCTGAAATCTACACAAAGCCTGATTTCTCTGGATTTTTTTCTTACTGGCACCAAATTCGAAACCCATTCTAAATGTCTGACTTTGAATATAATTTTAGCATCCAACAATTTTTTCACTTCACTCTGAATTAAAGGTTCCAGTTTTGGATGCATCTTCCTCAAAGGCTGTTGATAAGGCTTGAATCTAGCTCTAATAGGGATGACATGTTGTATAATATTTGTTTCATATGTTTTAAGCTCTTCATATGTCCAGGAAAACACATCTTTGTACTGTTTGAACAAACTAATGAACTTATTTCTTTCACCCGGAGAACAACATTTTCCCAAATTTACATATCTGGGTTCAACTTCAGTTCCCAAATTTATCAACTCGAATTGTAAGGACAAGCTATGAGTCTTGACATTTGCTGGACTTTTGAATTTGTTGTCTAGATCAAACATTCGCTCTAAGGTCCTGAATCCTTTAGGAATAAAGTTGTCGAATTTTAATTCAGCTTGGTGTTCTTCATCATTGATTATTGCTCCTTTGAAAGTCTCATCATTCATCAAACACTCTAAAATTTGTTGATCATCATCAAAAATTCGTAGATTGGTGGTCATGTCTGGAACCGAAGGCCTGAAAAGTAATTCAATAGAGCATTTGTTATTTGAAGGTACAATCCTTGCAGTTGAGGTAGCTAACAAGTCAGCTGCTGCATTCTTTAGTCTAGGAATGGATACAATATTAAATGCATAAAAATTTGTCATCAAATCCCACACTTCATTCTGGTAAGATTTTAAATGAGGTGAAATGCAATGTATATGATTTCGAATTTGCTTTACAACTATTTCAGAATCCCCATACACTTTTAGATTTTTTACTTTTAGTTCAATTGCTTTTCTTAGTCCCTAAACTAATCCTTCACATTCGGCTGTATTATTGGTACATTCGAACTGTAATCTACATGAAAGAAAATGTTTATTTTTCTTTGGATCAACTAGGACACAACCAACTTCTGATCCTTACAATGTTTTAGATCCATAAAAAAAAAGTGTCGAAAAACTATCTACTTCTACTATATTTACACTACAAGCTGCATCTGAAACTAAGTCTACTATTTTACAATCAATCTCAACAGCCCATGAAAATTGAAGGAGATCGGGCTGGGTGTCTGGTGTACCACTGGCTTCTTTCGCTTGGTAATTTCCCGGTTCTAGCTCAATGAAGTAATTTCCCAACACAGAATTCACTGGTTCATTTTTTCCCTCCAACTGAGTAACATTGTGCTTCATTTGAGGCTCTCTTAATATTTTTATCTGATTGGGAATTCCCTTATGAGGCAACCACAGATGCGACCAATCTGATGCAAAATATCCATCCAGCTTTGCTGACCAATCTCGACTCAAAACAAGTCCATAAGCGTCAGGTATGTCTGCTACTACAATATCGATGTACTGACATACCTTTTCATTTAAACATAAGAGAATAAGAACATTTTCCATTTCCCGAATTACTTTCACAGATGTCCTGGCTAACTGAATAACCTGCCAGGTAGATGGTTTAGGTTGTCCATTGATCTTCTTGCATACTAAAAGTGGCATAACATTGATTGATGCCCCTGAGTCTACTAAACAATTATGCACATTATAGTTGAAAATCTCAAAAGTTAAGAGAAATGGTGGGGTTCTAAACTTAGACTTACCTCCCACACTTGCTTCAACAACTTCTTCTTCAGGTTGGTTATCAGCAAGAAGCTCTTCTTCTGGTACTTCAAGTGCTTTTAACAATTTTTCTTTCTGCTGAGGTACATTACACGTTTCAAATAACGAGATATTTGCCTTAGCATTTTTAATATCCTCCACAATATCATACCCCATATCAGGTGCTTTGAGATTCTTCTTGACATTATCCACCTTGTCTTCAATAGGCTTAATAGGCATTTTAATTTTCTTAGGATCTTGACTTGTAATGGTAAATTCAGGTATTTTATCAGTTATAGTGTTCTTCTGTACCTTCTTCATATTTTCTTGAAGTTTCTTGATCTTGGGAAGTATGGAATTGTCTTCTTTTAACCAACCCTATCTTCTTGTTTTCACATTGGTTTCTGATGTTTCTTCTTGTTTCAGAGAACCTTCCTCTTCTGTATCAAACAATGAGACATAGTCCCATAAAACTAGAGCATCCTCTTCTTGTTTTTCTGTGGGTTGATCATCCTTTTATTCCTCATTATCAGTTTTTGTTAGTTTGGAGTCCAATAACTGATTCATTACCAATGTCATAGAATTTATCCATTGGGGGAAATTTTTCTCAGAATGAGGCTGTTGATGAAAGGTGCAAAAATTATCCATACCTACCTCAGTTAAATTCATTGATGCAAGACTGTGTGGAGGAGGTTTATGTTGATTGTTGTCCTCCCTCCTTTTATAGTAAGGATTATATGCTTTATGAGCTTCCTTTTATTTTTCCAAATCTATTACTCTGTTGGATAGCTTCTGCATCATCTTCACCACCCCCTCAAAATCCTGTGACCACTCATCCTTAGGCTTAGTTAGTAATAAAGGTTTCTTACCAATTTTTTCTTCTTCTGACTGCACAGGATAATATTCTATGCTCTCCTTCTCAGCCTCTACCCTCTCAGCTTATTCATAAGTTTCTAATAATGTATGTTTGACTGATATCATGGAAAACATGGCCAAATCAGGCCCTAGAGCTGAAGTATAGTATTCAATCAGAACTTTATCAGATGGTTTATCAGCTGCAGATTTTTTTATAGATAACCAACAAATCTTTGAGTGAAATTATGCACTTTTTCCTTTCTTGCTTTCTTTAAAGTGCATAACCCTTTAATTAAAGCTGCATGAGTTTTTTGGACTGCATATTTAATTTTAAATATTCTCTCAAATGTGTCCCAGTCTGTGATTGAATTTGCGGGAAGAGCAAAATACCATGAGGTTGCTGCTCCTTTCAAGGTGTGTGGAAATAATCTATAGACCATGTCTTCATGTTCTTCAGCCCGTAGTCCTTCTATATCCAAGTAAAAAATTTGCAAATGATCATCTACCAGAATTTTTCACTTCGGTCAAACTTAGGCAACAATTTCTCAAAAGCTTGAGGCAAATCATGCAAAGGAGCTGCTAGGTTCAAAGGTGACCTAGCCTTCCAAGCAGGTGGTGGATTTGGTTGGTTTGCATTTACATGAGCCATGATTCTGGGTGAAGAATGAGGTGGTGAGTGAACAGGGGTATGAACAGGTGAACAGTAAGGTGTATATGGGCCCAACTGATACCAAGGTTGATCAACTTCCTGTAGGGCTGCTTCTACTAGTTCTTCAAGGTCCTCTACTAACAGTGAATCTTCTAACTGAGGGTGGTGTTTCTTCCGATATTCTCTTCTGGGTAAGACAGGAATAATTGGTAATCCTCCGATCTTCTTCGCATATGCCCTAGTAAATCTTCTCAGATCATCAACTACTTGATTATCTATAGAATACAGATGCTCTTTACCCTTCTCTTCAGGAGTTTGATTGTGCAAGAAACTACTTTCAAAACTATCATCGGTGGAAAAATTTCGAGGAAATGAGTTTCCTCGGCCAACCATGCACTGGTGGCCCTCCTTTTAGTGCCAAAAACTATTGAGGCCTGGAAAATCGCAGGTAACAACAGTTAGGGATTGAGGCCTGGAAAATTGCAGGTAGCAACAGTTAGGGATTCTCCCCAATAAACGTTCCCAACTAGCATGTTATTGTTTGGTATGGGGAATCCGTCCGGTTTACGGTTCGACTACCGTAGGTCAAGTAACAAAATAAAGGTTTTACCGGTTATGGCCCGATCCACTGTGTACATTTTAGTTTTTTGAATTTAAGTATGATGTGCAAGTTCCTATATAAA
Organism: Pseudotsuga menziesii; assembly: GCA_001517045.1. Taxonomy (NCBI): domain Eukaryota; kingdom Viridiplantae; phylum Streptophyta; class Pinopsida; order Pinales; family Pinaceae; genus Pseudotsuga; species Pseudotsuga menziesii. The sequence continues at coordinate 84,585 of LPNX011199154.1, forward strand.
AATGCATATTGATAGAGATAACGAGGAGCATCACAATGTGATGTGCAGGTTCTTACCTCTCGTCTTAAGTCTCTCGCATCTAAATCACACACAACAAGAAACTAAAACTAACTATCTAACCTATCCCTAGGGAGAAAAATTATCAGTTATCAATGAGTAATGTATTTCTGCGCATGCATTATGAAAAATCACAGATAGCTGTTACTTATTTCAGAACACATGAACATTAATAGATATATGAACAACAAGATAGCTTATTGTTTATGAAAACCTTCATTACTCACAGTGGAAATTTCACAGAATAAACTAGAGTGGATTCATAACATGAACATAGATTCAATGAGTTAGAACGATCTCATAGTTAATGGACATGAGCTGAAAATGAAATAGTTCACATTCAACTGATCCATAGCACATCATTTGAAACATTCCACCAAGCTTTCTCCAGCAGGAAACTTGTAATTCTTTATTGCAAAAGGAAATAGTTCTTCTTACAACATACTTCTCACAAATCTGTCTAGGAAAAAGTCCTTTCTACATCTAACTCTCCTATATTTATACAAAAAAGCAAAACCTTTGGGCTGCCCCCAAATGAACTTTGGGCTTCCCCAAAGTTTCAATCCCAAAATCTTGTCTTGTAGTGAATGCTCATAAATTACATAATATGTTACATTTCAAATTAAAATTTTAAGAGCACTTTATAAAGAGGGACCAACTTGGTCGCTGATGAACTTTTCCCAAGCCTGGGCCTCTGCCGCTATCGATTATGCTCAATAATCCGTTGGTATTTTTTAGATCCCGTTGATCTTAGACCCTCACTTTCTTCTTCTCTTTTCTTCATCTCTGCTTCTTCATTTTTATTTCTCTTGTTCCATTCTTCAGCCAAATCTCTTCTGTTTTGTCTTTTATATATGTCTTCTTTGCGGTAGCAATCACCCTGTCCTAAACATAACAAAAACTGTTTCATTCTATTTACCTCCTCCATATGCATTCTATAAAATAAAGTATACAAAGTATTAATGCATGAAAGGAAAGCATGATAAGGCAAAGAAAATCCTGCAGGTTGGGTCTGAAAATCCTCTGAGTCCATCCACAGTTAAAAACACAACCCTAATAGAAAAACTCATCATTAATCTAGACTGCATTCAATATCATCTGACTTTTCAAAAAAACATGAACCACACTATCAATAAGACTAATCATCAAATGTGAGACCCTGTACTATGTTCTCATCTCAAAATATCCAAAATTGATCAAAAATAAAAAACCTCTGTCGCCCCTGAAAAAGGATAAAAGCACACCAAATCGGTGGGAAAACTCTATTGGTAGGAAAAACACTATCGGAGGACAGAATCACTAGACGTCGGGCGGATAGTGCACTAAACAACCGGAACGGTGGGCCAAAAATAGACTAAGGACCCCACGACAAAATAAAACATCGGTGAAATAAAGCACTAAATGCTGCCATAGCGGAAATCAGAACCACTATTCAATAAACACATCGGCATTGATGAGAGGAAGGACTATATGTCAGACGATTAGTTCACTAAGCAGCCGCAATGGCGGAAGACATACAGACTAAGGGTTCCACAGTCAAATAAAAACTGTCGGCGATCGGAACAACTTACAACTAACTCATCGAAACCTCGAGACACAAAATACTCCGCAGTGTCGGCGAGACAAACAACAAGGCCTCTGAAACAACAGCGTCGTAGAAGACTAAAACTCCGACCACTTGTCGAAAAAATTTCGATAGCGAAAACAAAATCATCTAAAAGATAATGGTTTGAGAAATAAAAGCACAAAATCGGCAAGAATAAGAGCTATCCGTTGGCACATTCACTATCTTCCCTCCGAAACGATGAGGACGTAGAAGACTAATGCTTCAACCGTGATAAAACAAAATCACCGAAAGTCAAAAATAAAAGTTTTGAAAAATAAAACAAAGGAGATAAAAGTGCATCGGCGAAAAATAGGACTGTCCATCAGGATGTTCATCATTTACCTTTCGAAACGGTGGCTGCATAGAGAACTAATGCCTTGATTCATTATTCAACTGACTTCCGACAGTGATAAAGGAAGTCATCTACAAATCAAAACTTTAAGTTCCACAGTCAAAGGCATTAGCTAGACAAAAGGCAGTTTTAGATCATTCAACTTCCGAAATGAAGGAAAACAATTGACCTCAATTCAACCTCAAAAAAAATACAAATTTGTAGCAGAGGAAAAATAGAGTTCAGGAGTCCAAACAATCCCAGGCAAGATAAAATCAAAAGGTGGGTCCAAAATTTAAAAAATGTGGGAAAAAATTTGCTGCTGCAACAGAAGGGCTGGATAGAGTTTTCGTCGAAATTCCAATTAATTGTTGTCAACAAGAAATTTAGAAGTCACGTAGAAACTATAAGTTAACAATTTCTATAATGTGTCGTGTGCATGAAATAACCAATATTGGTGGCTTTTGGGAATGAAGCTCAAATATGGTTGCATGAGAGAATTCAATATGGGGGTTTTGTGTTAACATTGCATAATGAGAAGGAGAAATCATCGATAAAGTAGATGCATGTGTGTGTAAAATGGGCAGAGATGTCGTATCGCAGACTTAGTGAAACTAAATTCACTATTTGAGAAAAATTTGGATATTAGGGTTTCTGGGGCACTATCTCCATATTCTTGCTGCAAATGACACCTTTTAGTTCATTGATATGCTTCACAACTTCTAGTAATCTGTGATGAGGGAAACCTGTGCGTTTGTCAGCTGTAGGTGATGCCTAGTAAGATCATTGTTCACATTTTAATATTATATGTGTCTTAAACATCCTCCTTTTTGTCATTGGCCTATTCTCTTTGTAAGTCTATTTATAAAATAATAGCTCAAGAGTGTGAAATTAGAAACTCAACAAAGATAACAATCCCCTTAAGTCCTGAACTAATATTTAATCCTTGATACATGGTTTCCTTGGAGAGTACCCGAATGTCAATATTCTTCTGAAGACTCATTTCATGATTCTGTTGCAACAACTATGTATTTGCATTTTGCACCCGCATATTATTTGTTGATTATCAGAGGTTCTAAACTTTATTAAAAATTGGTCCTAAACCCTTTGAAAATATTGATTACATTTTCTATGGTATGTGCACTTAATTGACGAGAAACCATCATAGAATAACATCACTTAGCTAGGAGGCCTAACTGTAAAAAGCAAGAAGATAATATTCACAATTTGGTCCAAGCTATAACCTGGACTATATATGAGATAAACAAGTCTCCATTATGTCCTCTCTTCATATACCCTACCCATCAAGCTCTCTTTGAAATCAAGGACATATTCTTCTCTTGGCTATATGTTTATCTTTTTAGTTATACAATTAGTCTTTTATCTTTCCCTACTTCAATATTGGTCTGGGAGTTACTTTTGCACTCCCACTTTGTACCTACAGTTTTAGAATACTGGTTTGTCCACTATATAGTAGCAATTAGTTGAGCACATGATCCATGGTCATCAATTCCACTTAGTGAGGTAAGAAGATATATTTGTTATGGCTCTAGGGAGACGAACTAACAAGTTTGAAGCCTACTATAGACAGGATGACAGATTTGTTACTTATTGTCTAGCCATGACAACTATTTTTTTGTAAATAAAAAACATAAATTTATATAATATCACATACTAGTACAAAAACCTGTCAATGTCTAGGTAAAAATGACAACAAACCTTGCATAGGTAGATAGCTTTTAGGTTCTTTCTAAGCATAACATAAAACAGAGCCAAGAGTAGTCTTTGAGTTAAAAAATGTATATATGAGACTAATAAAATGAAGTAAACAATATCTTACTAAAATCATATTATAAAGTTTAGGCCATTTTCCTTTAAGGTCCCACAAAGAGAGTGATCACTAAACAAAAAAAACCATTAAAAATAAAAGGAAAGGGTCTCTAAGGGTCACTCAAAGTCACTAATGACAATATCCTTCTCTAGAGACTCATGTTCCTCATCATTTAGGGGGCCATAAGATCTTAAGGTCTTGAGTATGAGCTGAATGCACTATGCATGTACATACTACTTTGGGTTGCCAGGTTATGGACATGAGAGATATTGTAGTGATCTAACTTATAAAATTCATCTGTGTATTTAGAAGAACTAGAATACCATTAAGTTTCAATTATAAGGTATAGGGGAGGTCACAAATCCAAATCCAAATTCATATGCATTAATTTATAATCTAATTCAATTTTAAAACTTTTTTATCACTAAATTATTCCATTAGCTCATTTTTTTCTTTGTGGAACTTATTATGTATGATATTGAAAATTAGTCAATTAAGCGGGCCATCTATTAGTAGATGTCCAACTGTGGACTCATGAATAGATTACCATCTTGTATCTCTTCTAATATCCATTAATAGACAATCATGGCTCGATTTTGGATGGTTATACCCAAAGGCGACAAGATGCTAACTATAAAACACTATGCAAATACACCCAATAGTCCTTGATAGGGTTTACCTTAACTGAAAATTACCTCATATTCTTATTTCCATTTTTCTACTTTGACTAAAATTGGATAGTATGTTCCTTTTCCGTTCTTGCTTTCATCCCTAGAGCTAGCCCTGGTGATTCTGGGAGATGCATTTCCAGTAGGCTGTCCAAAATTTTATGTTGATATGTGACCATTTTCCAGTGAGTTGGTGTTTGTTGAATTCTTGTTGGATAATATCCTTTTTTTTCTAAACGATGCATTGATGATTGCTTCTCGATGTTTGGCATTGAGGAGGATACTTGATCACTATCAGTACATTCAAGACTATAACTCTCTGAAATATTTTGCGAGATTTCATTTGTTGTGAGTTTCTTGAAAAATGACCAAATATCTCTTTTGTTGTTTGTCGACAGAGTAAAATTCAATCCATGAGTTACATTAGGCTCTGAAAGTCATTAGATATCATCAATTGTGATTTTTTTTGAATACGACTAAAAAAACCTCCTTTTCTTTGGGACTGTAGCATACTTCACTCCATTATGAATATCCATATCAAGGTGTTGTGATTCATCAGCTATGCATAATTTCTTGGATAATGGTCCAACATACAGCCTGAGACATTGTGGAATTGATGGAAATATTAACCCATGATCATCCTTGACCCTAAATCCTGATTCATCAATTGTGCCTTGCCTAGAAATGAGAACAACCACTCCCTTATTGTTAGCCATTGGGTACTTCAGTATTTTGTTATAATTGAAGTTCGAGTTACACTGTGATTATCTAATGGATCTTGGCTTGGAGGAAGTCAACATTGCTCTGGAATAAATGGCTAGATATAGTCTCCTTCCATTCCTTTATTATCTCTTTATTTCCTTGTAGGTCAACGCACAAGCAAATCTCTCAGAGATATCTTGTAAACCTCCAACATGCTAATTTTAAAGGTAAAAGTTAAACTATAGTCCAAAGCATATTCTCGAAAGAGTTCCTTGAATGTGTGAGGAACAGTACCAAGACTATCTGGTCTTCCTTCTTGCAAAAATTAATCAATATGAAAGTAATTGCTTGGTTAATATTCCTGGGGCATGATTCATGAAATTTCTGGGATACTTCAATTTTATGATCTTATCCAGTTGAGAGAATTAATTTGCATATTGGTAAACTTAGATGGCATCATAAGCTATCCCTAACAAAAACAATGTCGATTACAATGTAGTGGGCATGTGCTTTTGAACCATGATTTTTGTTCATTCAATGCATGGAGTTCTTGCAGAATCTTGGTGCAACTGTGAGGGTAGTGGGAAGTTGGTTATTCCCTTCTGATAATGAAAGAAAAATTGGCATTTCTAGCATAGTCTCCTTCACATAATTTTAGAAATATTATATAAAATTACAGTGTGAATACTATAGATTCCATATCACTATGAGCAATGCTCTGCATTTAGGTAAAGGTATGAAAAAAGAAACTGTAAGGATTTTAATTTTGAGATGGAAAATATACGGCTCAAATGTAACTCCTTGCTTATTAGGCACCCATGTTTTCACCATGATTAGGTGATATATAGTAGCCACTTATGAATTCTCAATTAGGTATTAAGTACTAAATTATGAAAGACGGTAAAATAATAGGTTTCAAATTTGACTAAAAAAACAACCAAACCTAAACCAAAACAAGCACCATTGTATAAGTTTTTCTAGTTCTGGTCTTCCCATATGAAAAAATACATACATTGTGGCCATCCAAAGTAGATCTAAGAATTGACACCAATTCTGCAAACAAATCATCTGCAAAAAAATGCTACATTTTAAAAACAATTTTGAATTTACCACATAATTATTTAAATCGAAGTCACTAAAAGCATTTATTTGTATCTTGTGAATCCTCAAGAAGAAACACCTTGTCAAAGTGTTATGCCTTGAGCTTTCCCCATCTTTGACGAGAACCTAGTCTGTCTGAGGAGCTTCAATAGTTCCTGGACATGCTCTCTTCTCGTTCCCATGAAATGCCACTCAGGCGACATAATACACGAATTATCCTTGCAACGTGAATATTATATACCACTTCTTAGAAACACCATGATACACATTTTACTGAAACACTCTACTGCCCAATGAAGGGATATGAGATCATCAAATATTTTTAACACAGTAAGGCCCTGATAAACCCTTGTAAATACATGGTAGGAAAAATATTAACTTGTTCCTACTTTCCTTACCCATTTGAAGACACCTAACCCACTATTGTTCCAACCAACTATTGTTTGAGAAATGGTGCCCATAGTTTCTTATCCTAGGGTTTTCTCAAGTGAATGGAAGTGGGAAGTGTGCAACGAATGTTTAGTTTTCACATTTATGATGAAGCCTTGATGGAATTCTTTTCAAATCCCGTGGTCTACCATTGAGCCTTTAGATATTCTTGTTACCAACAATTTGGACATATTTGTAGGAAAAATGGGATCAAATGCTTGAGATTGAATCTTTTGCATCTTGAATTCATACAAACCACTGAAAACAAATTTTTTTTTGAAACAAATGTTTTCCAAAATGATCTGCATGCACAACATGCTTTATGTCATTGACTCATTTTGCTTCACCTATGGTAACTGTATCAAAATAGATGGAAAGGTATGACTCTATACTATCATGTATTATGAAAGAAAAGGTAAATAAGCATGGGAGAACCTGTTTTACAATACCACTTAGAAAAAAATGGAGCAGAGTAATGGTAGAATTAGGCATAGACCTGCACCTCTTTAGGTTCATTACAAAATTCAAGAGTTTCATTTTTGTGTGACATGACATGCAAGTTGTCTTTTCAAGTTGGATGTTACTCTTTCTTCTTCATGACTACTTATGTACGCCCTTCTAGCCATATCCATTCTCTTCTTTACCTGCTGGAAACCACCCTAGGTTTGCATTGAATTTTTTTGAACTATCCAATGAAAACCTGAATATGATCCAATAGTATCCCGATTAGGTCATGATATCATCACCGATAATCAAGAGAAAAAAATATAAACTCCTTAGCATACCACTGTCCAAATTCAATTGATAAAGTTATGATTGTTGCAACAACATGATATCATCACCAATGATCAAGAGAAATAACAATAGCCTTGTTAAGTACTTATCTAACCCTTGATGATTTATTTTGAACAAAAACAGTCCATGTTAGGACTTGAGTTGAGAAACTATGGCCTCAATATGAACTTTGATGACTTTAATAGTGCAATGATGGCCCTGCTTAGGGCTCGATATGATCAATGGTGTCAAGAGGAGACTGATAGAAATGAAGCTTCCTGTAGATGATGATGTCAACCCTTAACAAATCCTCACCTATGCTATTTACTACTCTGAGAATGTCATTGACTGAATTAGATGTTGTCGTTGACTAAAGATGTTGTTGTTGACTGTTTAAGGCATACCATTGACTAGGGCAGGAGGAAGTTCTTGATTATTAGTTAACCATATCAATCCTATGGCAGACTGTCAAAACCCTTAGTGCCTGAGATAAATCCTTGATTTCTGATGGATTATTGAGTTGACCTTCGGTTTGTTGTTGTATGTATTTGCTAGCCTAAGATAAATCCTTGGTTCCAGAGTATAGTCCCTAATAGGGTAGAAAATACCTGCTAGTGCTCTAAATCAATCCCTTAAGGTTGTCGGATTCCACATTTAACTGGTGTATTCCCTTACAAGGGTTTCCTGTAGATTTAGGGTGCTATAGTTGTGTCCTAAGAAGGTTGTCGTGAGGTTAGAACAACCCTAGAAAGGTTCTTTGAGGTTGTAACCAACCCGACTAAGGTTCTAAATTCTGAATGGATGTTGAAGACTAAATTGAACCACAGACTCATGTGTCTACCTTTGAAGACAAAGTTAGACCTCCATGATTAACAGAGGGAGAGAACAATACCAAAAATTCCCCACAAATTTGTCTTTTGTATCAGAGAGAGATGATATAGGTGTTGTTAAAATACAAGTTCTCTCTATTTATAATTTTCCATTGTGAGATAAATTTATAAGTTAAGGAAACCATCCTTTTAAAAAATATATTATGTAATTTTTATTTTTTCTCAAGAGTTTCATTTTCTGTCAGTTTGGATTAAAAGGAAAGAGAACTTGCAAAGTTACATGGTTTTCTCTGCCAAATTTTCTATTGAAATGAATATGGTTAAGGAGAAATGAGAAATATTCAGACAAGAGACCTCAAATTCAGGGCTCATGCTGGAGAGCTCACTCTAGTTGAGAGAATTTTTATGTTGAATGGATTAGAATATCGAATATCTATGACCATGCACTTGATTTCTGCATTTAGGGGCAAGTTAGAGTCCACTGCACAAAAGGATCACATTTCAAACATATCAATGGATTATATACCAGCAAGGTTTTGAATACTTGGATTCAATAGCACCTCATGGAAATATCCAGGTACAACAGGGCCAAATTGTTTTTTGTATGATGAACCAGGTATTTTCCCTTTTTATGTAGGACTCATATGGGCTTCCATTAATTATGCCAAGCTCAACGAATTTGTGAGAGGAATTTACCCGCCAAAGGAAAAATCTATTTTGCAAGTTTTAGTGCAAGGTTTATAATGGAGAATAAAAAACTATAAAGGAAATGTCAAGATCAATTAAAGAGATATAGAAACTTTAATTAAGGAGGAAAACTTGTTACCAAACTCATTGAAGTCATATTGGAGCACATTTCTTAAGATAAAATCCAAAATCCATATGCATATTGTCGCACTTATTTAATTGTGAGAACTTATGCACTTATGCACTTTATCCTCGTTCCAATTATAAAGAGATCCAAACATGGGTTTTACTATCGTGCATTCATATCATAAACCATTAGATCACATCAACACAATAGATCACAGAATTATGTTTATTTGCGAACAGATCAATTAGCATGACATCGTTTAGAACGCAAAGACATCGCATCATTCAGAATTAACAGACATATTGAAGCATTGAGTCATTTATATCGCATCAATTAACACAAAGAAAAGAATAAAGACACAACATAAATTATTTTCATTAACATCCGCCCATGTCATATTACTTTTTCCTCAAAACAGTTTCCCAGAAATCATCTTCACAGTTGTGACAAAAACATGAATCAATATTTTGCAGAGGTCAATAAGATCATACAACCATGTTCCGAATTCAACATTCATATATTGATTGACATCTCCATCTATTTCCTACTACGTTTCTACTTCTATATATAGGCTTGTTCCTTTTACAATATGGTCTACTTTACATGACTCTCTAACTAATTCGAACCAAAAACTACAAATTCATGACCAAAAACTACAAAACTATGACCAAGCTGTCTCCTTGTCGACTTTTCCACCTTACGTGCCATCCTTGGTCTTCTGCACCATCCTCGGTCTTGCACATCATCCTTGGTGTTGCGCAGCTTGCTTCAACAAAACCGCCTGCCAACAGGGTATTAGAATTTGAATGCTATTTATATCTTCAAGCAGATAGTTCTAATAATGTTTGTAGTAAAATGGAGAATGAAGATACAAAATGAAAAAAAGAAACCACACAGGAAACATACGAGTATTTCTCAGGAATTTACATTATCATTCACAATAATAATATCCAATGTTACAATAGTTTACAGAGGAAAATAATTCAAATAAGTTAGGGATAGATTTGAATCTATCCACTGGATGTGATTGTATCTAACTGACCATCTAACTCATGGTGTCTCAATTAATATTGGATTCCAACAGATCAACTCCCAGATGTCCAACCAACTCAATCAATCAGTGATAGCTAGTTAACTCAATTCAACTGAGTGTGGTAGGTGGGAAAAGGCGTCTACTCCACATGCAGCCATGCATTAGCCATGCATAGCTAGCACTAGCTAACTGATTGTGAAATAACTAAAAGTAACTGGGGCTAACTGAGACTAACTAGTACTAACTCCAAATAACTGATGTAGGTTGGTGCCGGGACTCCTAGTGGCTCCTAAAATGTAGGGATTGGTCTAGGAGGCACCCAAACTGATGCATGCACATGCAATAAGTGGAAGTTAACCTCTAGCAATGTTCCCCACACTCTAGTGACTGGTACATGTGGACCCATTAGGCCAAGTGGACCCAAATAATTAATTAAGGTTCCTAAGTTAGGCTAAATTAATTTGATAGACATTTGACGAAGGGAGGATTAATAATCCTAACACCCCCCCTGAATCCTAAATTGGACAACTATGGGCCCTAGTATCAATATAAAAGAGAGTAAAAAAATGCTGCTTAATACAACTAAGGAAATAGGGGAAAACCTCATGGGAAACCCCCCCCTCAAAATAAGTAGGAAATAGAAAATCAAAAGTTATCTTTAGAAGAAAGAAGCTTCCTCCTTAGAAAGATAACTTGAGCAAAAAACACTACTGTAAATTTGTATCTCTATGCAACAGAATGGTCGATCAGTCGACCTCTCAATGTACTTCTGAACGGATGAATTTGTTTGTCTCTTCTGGATGGTGAAGGTAGGGAATGATAAGGTTTCTTCTTCTATGGGCCATTTAGCTAATCATTCATCATCATCAAGTAGCACCGACGTGGAACTTTGCTGCACCATTATGTAGAGAGCGAATCTGTGAGGGATAGTGCAACATGCTCATTCTAATACTGGGACCTTGTTTTTCTTCTGTCTTCTAGATCTTGAGCACCAATTCCAGCTGCATCAAGAAGCTTTTGAGCCCATCTGGGTTTAGGATTATGATTAGGAATGGGTCCTGGATATGGATCTATAATCTCTTGAGATTTAGTCTCAATAACAGGATCATGCTGAATGTGATCTTCTTCATCTGAATCTGAAACCTGTAGCACATCATCATCATCAAAAATAGGTGGAGAAATAGTTATACCTTCCTGTGCTGCTAGAGGTGTGTCATACAACTGATCTTCTTTGAACTGAACACTTCTCTCAATGAAGCATCTTCTGGTTGCAACCTCCATCGGTTTGTATGTTTTTGCATCTTCTGTATATCCCAGCAGAATGCATTCGCTACTTTGGGCTTGGAGGGCCTTCCTCCTGTCAAGTGGTATTCTAGCCCAATATTTGGAACCAAAAACTCTTAGATGAGAGACTTTGGGATTATACCCATGCAGTGCTTCGAATGGAGTGACCCCAACCACTGAATTGTGGGGCACCCTATTTTGCAAATATGAAGCACAATTTACTGCTTCAATCCTAAGAGAAGGAGTTAGATGTTTGGCATGAAGAAGACATGTTTCCATCTCTTTTAGTGATCTAGTCCTCCTCTCATCCACACCATTCTGCTGTGGTGTGTATGGAACTGAGTGTTCCATTCAAATCCCCTTTGATTCATAGAAAATCTGGAAATATCCTTTGATGTACTCTCCTCCTTTATCATATCTTGTTGACTTGATCTTCTTATTGAAAGTGTTCTCAACCATAGCCTTAAAAACATTAAAATTCTCAAAAACTTATAATTTTTGTTTCATGAAGTAGATCTAGCAGTACTTAGAAAAATCATCAATAAAGGTGAGGAAGTACCTGCAACCATTAATGGAGTTTGTGGAAATAGGTCCCGCTACATCACTATGTATCAAATCAAGTATAGAGGCAACTCTATGTGCTTTCCAAACATCATACTTCTTTTTTGGATTCTTTCCTACCATGAAACCAACACATACTCCTTTGGAAGTTTGGATGGAGGGAAAACCTTCAACCATTTTATCATTGTGGATTTGCTGCAGATATTTGAAATTGAGATGGCCGAAAATCTCATGCCAAATCTCGGTGGTGTTGTTAGCATGAGACAATAAAGCTGTAGGAGGAGAGATAGGTAAGAAATGTGAGCTCACAAGCTTTGATAGAGTGATTTGCAATACCTTTCGCTACAAGCTATCCAGTGGATTTTTCTATAATATCAACTGTTTCCGAATCGAATGTAACTCTCTTGGGAGAGCCTGTATGAGTCATCTGATAAACAGAAAATAGGTTAGCAGCAAGGGAGGGAACATACATGACATTTTTGAACTCACCATGCTTCGCTCTGACTGAGCCCCTTCCTTTTGCTGGAATCTAGGAATCATCTCCCATGTGAATGTTATGCCCCTTTGACAGTGAGAGAGTAGAGAAGGATTCTTTGGAAGAAACCATGTTATTGGAAGCTCTAGAATCAATTATGTATGTAGTAAACTGTGTAAGGATAACTTTCAAAGCATGTCACCTTTCATCATCTTCTGTCTATGGTTCTTCATCAGGCTTCTTTGCTCTTAGAGGAGCAATGTTATGCTGCTTGAGAAGAGCGGTCATTTCATCCAGTTTCTTCCTCATACAATGATATTCAATATGGTACCCCTTTTAGCAATAGGGACATAACTTCTTTTCAAACTTCTTTTTCTTACGTCTGGAGGCCCCTTCTGAAGTTTGTTGATTCTGTTTAGGCTTCGAATCAGCTGCTTTTGGCTCATACTTATTTTATTTCCTCTTTGCTTGCGCTTTGGAAGTGTCAATAACTAATAGAGCTTGATCTTTGGAGGTATTGATGACTCCCATTCGAATCAACTTGTCTTGCTCCTTGATTAAGGACACAAAAAATAATCTAATGAAGGAATTTTCCAATCGGGGAAACCATCACACTTGGAATGAAATATAGAAACAAATATAGAATACTCAGGGCCTAGTTTTTTGAGTATGGAAAGGACATTTTTCTCATCCTTCTGTGCTATTCTGCACTGTCAGCATTGAAGTGCAAGAGACTTGAATTTATTAAAGAATTTCTCAATAGTCTCGAAATTGATGGGATGTAAAGATACCAACTCATTCTCCAGAATGTGTCCCAGAAGCTCATATTTTTTGTTAAAAAAGCTATCAAGCTTCTCCCAAGATTCTCTAGGAGTCCTCAAGCCTTCTAGATATAATAGGAGATCTCTAGATATATGAGTACATAAGTACCCGAATTCTTCATCAAAATGGTTCAGAAACTTGTTCTTTTCAACTCGATGATGAGGCTCTACCTCCCTTCCTTTATTATCCTGAGGTAGCCATGCTGGTACAAGTCTAGTTTCATATCCACCCTCTAATCAAGATAACTGGAAGTTGTAAGGACCCAAGGTGTAGGAGATTGAGAACTCATAATTTCTCTGGTTGAAATACTGCAAAACTTCACACAAGCTACGTATCACCTATCAATTGTTACTTCAAAACACACTAAAACATTTGAACTATTAGAATCATGCTTTTCATCTCTAACATGAACATGTTTTCAGGGCCCGTCATGCCCTCTCCGCTGATCTAAATAAATCCAGAGCTAGCAAATCATCATAGGGGACTTCTGTGGAAACCCAACTACTTCTGATGTTCGATGGGGAGAAATAAGCATGAAACCTTCCTGAGAAGGCTCTGATACCATATTAGAATTTGAATTCCATTTAGATATTGAAGAAGATAGTTCTAATAATGTTTGCAGTAAAATGGAGAATGAAGATACAAAATGAACAAAACAAACCACACAGAAAACATATGAGTATTGATTAGGAATTTACATTATCATTCACAATAATAATATCCGGTGTTACAATAGTTTACATAGGAAAATAATTCATATCAATTAGGGATGGATTCGAATCTATCCATTGGATCTGACTGTATCTAACTAACCATCTAACTCATGGTGTCTCAATCAATATCGGAGTCCTAGATGTCCAACCAACTCAATCAATTAGTGATAGCTAGTTAACTTAATGCAACTGAGTGTGGTAGGTGGGAAAAGGTGCCTGCTCCACATGCAACCATGCATTAGCCATGCATAGATAGTGCTAGCTAATTGATTGTGAACTAACTGAAAGTAACTAGGGGCTAACTAAGACTAACTAGTACTAACTCCAACTAACTGATGTAGGTTGGTTTTAGGACTCCCAATGTCTCCTAAAATGTAGGGATTGGTCTAGGAGGCTCCCAAACTGATGCATGCACATGAAGTGGTAGTTAATCTCTAGTAGTGTTCCCACACACTCTAGTGATTAGTACATGTGGCCCCATTAGGCCAAGTGGACCCAAATAATTAAGTAAGGTTCCTAAGTTAGGCTAAATTAATCTAATAGACATTTGACGAAGTGAGGAATTATAATCCTAACACAAGCCCCCAACACAATCTTGTGGCTCACCCTCAAGCCACGTCAACTGGAAACAATATATTCTTTTATTTTTATCTTAAAGTCCTCATATTGTTTCTTAAATTCCTCTGCTTGATCCTTTTCCTTGTCGCTGATCTCGGTGCAGTCTTCGACATCCTGCTCAGATGGATGTTCGACAAGCTTAGCAATCACCTCCTTCAAACTTTCCTGCATCAATTGAACTGCAGTTACTGCCTTAAGAGATAATTGCTCGCCAATGTCATGGAACTCCTCCAGCTAGGTGGTGTGACATTGTTGACATTCCCTCGCCTTGGTGACACACTATTGTAATGCCTTTAACTCAACCGATTTAGTGACTTTCAGAACATGAGGCATTGATCTGAGTGAGATTCTCATCGTAGCTAATTGTGCTTATGCTTCCTGTAACTTCGTGTTTAGTTTTTTCAACTGATCATCTTGGAATACGCTACCCCAAAATTGTGTGGTCGCATCCGTGATCAACTTGGAGTCTTTCTCACTTTCCTTGATCTCGGTAGCCACATCTTCAATAGCTCCTTTGTGCACTACAATGTTTTTTGTAGGCATGCTCGGGGTCATCCACGCCTACAATTCTTCGAGGTATCCAAACAAATCTGCAATGACCTCTCCCAACCTATAAGATTTGGACTCCGCATCTATGTCATCTGTTATATCTGGGACTTCTTGAAATGCAAAGGACACTGCTTTCTACAGCCACACCCTATCGTCCCACAGCAACGCTTTCTCCATGATTAGGATGTCTTGTGCCTTCTTGAGGCATTCTATTTCCTGCTTTTCTAAATCCCCGTTCTCCTACGAATTCAGTAATTGATCACCAATAATCCGTTATCGGTTGACCAACTCTTGAGTTGCTAATTTCTGTAATCGCACCAAAGTGTGTGTTGATAACTCGTAGTGCGGTTCTTGCACACTACCTTAATGGCCAACATCTTTGTTGCAACATGAACTGCCTGATAATTGATGGTATCGACAACGTATGCTCGTTTATCACTGTCCAAGCCATATTTATTCTTCATCTTGACAACCAACCTCTTATCATTGTCCTTACCACAAAAGTACTGCAATGTATCAGGTCCTTGCATGGGTAAGACAATAATTTGTGATATCAACTTCACGGTGACTGGCACCTTTGTTTCCAACCACAAATAACCATCATGAAAACATGTCAATAACTGCTTCGCAAATGCATTTCCTTCCACCAGTCTTCCAAAGTGTGGCACATGTATGAGGCCTAAAATCCCTGACCTTTGCATTCCCATTTTTGATTACTGTGGGGTGCGTACCACTGGGTCACTCCCTTGCCCGTCTTGCGGTTCAAATGGATCCACTATGCACTCAGTGTACGCCAGCAGGTCGTGATTTCTATACTTCATCCTTGTCAAGCACGGTGCAATATTAAATGTGCACTCCATCCCCATAAGCAGTGTCAACATCCAAATTGGATATAACTTATTCTTCGTTATCTTCAGTCGGGTTCCACTGGGATTACATGGGGCCACGATCCCATGAATTTTCACCGTAGTCACTCCTTGTCTTGCTGTGGACCCCTTTTCCCTAGTTGTCGATGGCCCATCATGGGCTGCTGCTTTTTCTTTTGCTGTCGCTTTGCTGGAGTTTATAATATTCCTCTTCTTTTACGAGGGTGAATGGGGCCGATTGGCCCCCCTCTTTTTTCATGGAATCCGGGGACCTTTCGTTTACATGCTTGGCCCTTATTCGAAAATAGGCATGCCAATGGGTGGTGAGTCATGGACACTACCACTTGAAATTAACTGCACCATCTCTACACTCTGAATCAGGTACAATTTCTCACCACCTCCCACAACCGCTCAACAATGCTTAGCTATCGCTCTATGCTCTCTATACTCTGCTACTCAACAATAACGATGAGTTATCCAACCACACCCACCAAATGTTATAGTGCGGAAGCACATGTGTTAAATATTTCCAATAATTACGACTAAATTAACTACTTATCAACCAAATATGCCATCGATCCACTCAATCTAATGGTCAGATTCTCCACAAATGCTTGTCTCGTCCATCATCGCCACCACTCAACCGGTTTAACTGCTGCATTAACTGCCTGATTTGAACCTATCACGTCCCTGTGGATGTCGTCACACTTCTTTCTCACTGTGACCTCAACACTTTTTCTTGTGTTTCCACTGGTTTCTAGTGCTCCAACCTCCTTAGTACCACCTCATGCATTTGTTTTTCATTGCATAATGCTTCAAGCATCACGGCGCATTGAGCCCTCCCGGTAGGGCTTGAGCCGGATTCCATTTACTAACTTAGGAAACATCATACCCTTTAACTGTTGCAACTATACTGCACCTCCATCGGTAATGAAATTGATTACATAAGGACCTAACCAATGCATTTGCAACTTACCAGGATGTTTCACAAACTTACTGTCATATAGTAGCACCATATCGCCTTGCTGGAAGTTATTTTTTATGATGTGTCGGTCATGCCATGCTTTCTAGTGATCCTTCTCAACAGGCTGATGAAATCCTGCGATGAACCAATCTTCTTCTAACTGCACCAACTGAGCTAGGCATTCCTCTAGCGCATGTCCATCGTCCATTCCTGTCGATGTTGCGATCTGAAAACTTGGAACAATATATTACATTGGAATCACTATTTCCTTCCCATATACAACCTTGAATGGTGTATTTCCTGTCAACCGTTTGCAGGTAGTACGATAAGCCCATAATATTACTAGAATATTCAAATACCAAGCATTGCAGTTTGCATTGCAGACCTTTGTTTGAGGATTCTCCAACACCTTATTGAATGCTTCAACTGCCCCATTAGCTTGCAGATGATAAGGAGTACTCTTCCTGTGCTGAATATGGAACTCCTCTGTCAGCGCATTGATAGTGCGATTGATGAAGTGACTTCCCTGATCGCTCATCAAGATATTCGAACAACAAATCAAGTGATGACATTGTTAAATAGAAACCTTGCTACAGTCGTAGCAGTGCAATCTTCCACTATTGTGGCTTTCGCCCATCTTTTCAAATAATCTATCACCGTGATGATATATCGTGAGCCTTTCCTTTTTCTTGATGTGTTGATTCATCCCACAAAATACACTACCCATTTATCAAATGGACACAACGTTACCTGAGGTACTAAGTGCATCTCATCCCTTTCGTGATGACTCCCCCGTTATTTAAAAAACATCGCAAGTGCTCGCATAATCTGTCGCATCACCTTGTAGAGTTGGCCACCACAGTCCTACACGAAGTACCTACCTGGAAGTTGCATGACCTCCATAGTGTCCTCTAACAACCAACTCATGTGCTTCCTCCAATACCCTTTCTTGGTCATACGGTAGGACACATCGACATATTATCTCATCACGTCCCATATTATAGAGCTATCCAGAAATCAACTGAAAATCCATGGCCCAAACAACCAATTGCTTATTCTGATTTGTGGTGAACCCCTCCGATGCTATTCCTGTTGCTAAAATCTAAACTATTTTCTCATAATAGTCATCAACCATTCCATCCTTGAATAACTGCGCATCAAATAACCCATCCTCGATATTCATTGGTTCTTCACTTGTCTCAATTCATGACAAATGGTTAGGTCCTCCATTCAAGTGACCTATCTTCACAATGATTTTGAATAAAACTCTTGGAAGAGGAGAAACCAACGACATATCTTCCCCCCCAACACAGGCTTATTCACCAGGTATTTCAACATGAAATGGACAATGAACATATTGAAATGTCCTCCCAACAGATAGTGTCAAAATTTTTGCAATGCATAGACCATCGCCAATCCTTCTCTCTCAGTCGTTGTATAATTCCTCTCTGTAGATGACAGTTTTCATTTGGAAAAAGCAATCGGATGATCAATATCCCCTTCTCCTGGTTGTGTCAACAATGCTCCTAGTGCAATTGAGGGTGCATCAACATGGACATGGAATTCCTTCGTCCAATTTAGAAAAACCAATACTGGTGCGGTGACCACATTCTTTTTCAAGGTGTCAATACTCCCTTGACACTTGGGACTCCATTTTAGCTGCGCATCTTTCTTGAGCAATTTCTCCATCACTGCTGTGATCACAACATACCCTCTTATGAACTTCCGATAATATCCCATATGGCCTAATGTCACTCTGATATGCTTCACATTCGTTGGTGGGGGAAAGTTAACGATGAGTGCAATATTTGCTGGATAAACCAACATCCCTTCCTTACAGACAACATGCCCCAACAAAATCCCAAATGACACACAAAATATGCATTTCTTTGAGTTCAGCACAATCTGATGTTGTTGACACCACTCCAACATCAGTGACAGATTTGCAAGATGATCCTTTACCAACCCATACACCGTCTAATCATCCATATATACCGCCAAAAACTTATGGATAAAATATTTGAACGCAACAACTACGATCCTCGAGAATATTGCAGGTACATTCTTGAGTCCAAATGGTATCACTGTGTATTGAAAGCATCCAAATTCAGTCACAAAGGTTGTCTTATGCTGATCCTCCTTTGCAATATTGATCTGATGATAGCTGGAAAAGCCATCCGTGAATGAATAGATCTCTTGACCACTTACTCCTTCCAACACTTCGTAAGTAAATGATGTTGGTAATGGATCATGAAGGCATGCATCGTTAAGCTTCCTGAGATCGACACAAATATAGACCTCACCTATTTTCTTATCTTGCATGAACATCAGACTGATCAACTCTGATTCTTCAATTGGTTATATGATTCCTGCATTTAGCATCCTGTCAAGTTCAGCCTTTACTCTTTCCTTGTATCCCAGATTCAGGTGATACAGACACTGCTTCACTGACTTTGCATCTGGATTCAATGGGATTTTCATTTCTCCCAAATCTCCTAAGATACCTTTCATTTCATAAAATTTTGGTTGGGAACAAGTCTTGAAAATCATGCAACATATTGATAATATTCACCATACTTTATACATCCCAATAATCTCCAATATTGACGAACTTTGGTTCCTTCTCGGTCCCAATGTTGACCTTCTGAATCTTCAACAGTTGATGAATTTTTTCTATCGACAACTCTGGTGCTGCAATGTTCTGACTTTCTTATGATTATGGAATTTTTTTATTCCTTGGGTCATCTCCATCGTCAAGTCCTCCTGTTATATTGTAACATTCCATCATCGACTGCATCATTGGGACTTCCCGTGATTTTGCAGGATAGGCAATTGGAACTATCTCCAAAACAACATCACATATATGCTGTAGTGTGCTATGGATTACTGGATCAACATCCACAAAAATGAAGTTGTGACTAAAACAAATCATCAAGTCCTCCTATGTGATGATCTCTCTTCAGAGCTCGACTGATACATACCATTTTCGCGACATGTCATCCAATGTGTGTACAAAATCGTGTACCCATTCATCCTTCGGTCGTGACACCTACATGGTCTGTCGTGCAATCAAATGATCATTGGGATCATTTCTCCCATCATAATTTTTGACTTGATACTGCTCTATGTCATCGAAGAAAAATTCCATCAATCTGCAACACATAGACCACTCAGTGATTGATTTCTTGTGTGTCGCCCAGGAACGTGCTAGAGTGGCCTTCAATGCCTTGTCTAATGCCAATAGCCGCTGTGGTTCGGAGTACTTCTCTTCAAATTCAACAAGAAAGTCAGGTAGATCAAGAAATCCTTCATATGTTGGTAACTGGATGACCTCTGTTGCAACCCGACATAGCGATTGAGTGATTCTTCCACACTTCTAAATCGATACCTCATGCATATGATTCTGCCAATTTTCTAGTGCATCATCAAAATATGATGATGCATAGCTAGAGCTTCACCATCCTTGCTCTCTGTCTGCAGTGGGATGGACATAATATTCTGAAATGTTTTACGCATGGTCCCATCCTCCTATAAATTCTTCCTGGACTGGTTCGACATACCTTTTTCCTTCGCTTGGATCCATCGGGGCTTTGAATCTGATATTGCGGTTCTCAAAGGTCATCACGTGCTTCTTGAAGTTGATCACCTCCTCCAATATTTATTTATCCCATCCAATCCAGAGTAATGTAGGATCTGATCTTCCTTCATCGACAATATAGATAAGATTGAAGTCCTCATATGTCCTCATTCCTTCAACTTTCACCATTAGGTGCGGTACTCTCCCAATTGGTGACACCCTGGCTTGATTATCCAGTTGTAGTTGTATAGGGGACCAAGCCAACTATGGTTTCCCCATGTTTTCCCATGTCTGATTCATCAAAATGTTGAAATCCGAGTCTAGATCCAAAATAACTGAATCCACATCGTAATCCCCAATTTGGACATTCATTCTCATTTCCTTTCTAGTTTTCTTCTTATGCAAGGAATTCACAACATACTCCTTTCGACCCTTCTCTGGTCGATACAAGAGACTTCTAATCTCGGCTAGCGCATCAGGATCTTTTTCCAGTGATAGACAACATTCAAAGAAATTTCGTAGTGTACCATGGTGCTACGATGGTCTTGCTACCAGAGTTGAATAGAAAAAAGATGGCATTTCATAAACATGAAACTTACCCAGATCTCTTCTCATAGTGTCTCATGGTTCCAATAACGTATCCCTCTTAGTGTCAACATCAAATTGCACCTTTTTATGACTCGCCAAGAGAACTTGTGGGATCAACCTGCCATCTCCTATCATCACACCTCCATGAGTGATGATGTTGACATCAACAGGTTAAGCCCTAGGTTTTGCTGAAACCTTCCCAACCATTGGTCCTTGGTTCTAGTTTTGTGGTGGATTCACTGGCTAGTTTGTGTTCTGATTCCCATTCTGATTCTGGTTTTGTGGTGGAGGAACATTCTTCGCTTGCCACTTTGCGATCAACTATGAACAATATTCAACTATGTGAATGGTAGCGGTATAGTAGGTACATTATGACTGCATGTTTGGACAATCTCACTGGTAGTTCCTCGATACTCTGCAATTGTAGCACTGCATAGTTTTGTGACCTTGACCTCCTCCTCAACCAAAACCTCCATTTCGTCCTCCTTGGAATCCTCTGTGAAAGCCTCCTTGTTGTTGATACTGTGGTTGATTAAACTACTGCTGCTGCTATGGGGGATTCATATGTGGTTGAACATACTACAGTTGAGTATACTGTGGCTGGTGCAGAGCTTATTGCATCTGGTTATACTGCGGCTTTGTCAGAGGAAAATATAGTTGTGGTACAAGTTATGGTTGCAACAGTGGAACAAACTACGATTGCGTCTGTACCACTTGCGGTTGTGTTCTCTCCGTCGATCGGTTTTCTTCTCCCTTCATGTAGTACACATCCATCGTCCTATCTTGGAGAAAATCATATGCTTGACAATCCTTGTCTTCATGACCAATAGATCGGAAAAAATTACAATACAGATTCGTAGGCTTGGATATCAGCTTCTAAATATACACACAGTCTTCGTGTCGATGTCCATGAAATTGACAGATGCGACACCATGGAAAGCCACCTTGACTTAGTGAATTTGGAGCTCCTGAAAACAAATAATTTCAAAAATCTAGGCATTGATCCTTATGGTGTCCCTCCGCATGAAATCGAGTACACCATATGTTCTCACGATTCTCCCTTCCTTTCTTGATATCTTTTAATTGGATCGTCAGATTCGCTAGTTGTGATTGGATTTTTTCATTCCAACTCCAATTTCTTCGACCGATGAGGTTTCCAACTTCATTGCAATATCCATAGCCTCGCTCTGTTTCACAATATTCTGCTGAATTAATGGCATCCTGATATGTGGTACTAGTTCCATGATGAACCATTCTTTGTGCTGCACATTGCTCATTCTGAAACTGAATTTGGCCATCGACGTATTGAATCAATGACCGAAATACCCGACTAATTCATTTGGATATTGCTTGATCTATTTTAGTTCTGTAATATATTGCGATTCATACTTGATCTTCCTGAATTATCTGATCATTCTGATTCTAATTTCTTCTAGAGTCTTCGCTGGGTTCCCTATGGGAACTTGCATAAACTTCATGTACCGGTCCAATGCACAACCTTGAAAAGTTGTCACCAACTGACCCTTCTTAATATCCTCACCTAGGACTTACTTTACAATCCATACTGCTTCACATAGAAACCAATATTGTTCAGGATCCTCAGTCCCGTTACCATGAAACAAAGGTAAATTTACATCATCGCCCACCATCCTTGGCCTTCTTCCTACGTTCGCTAATCCACCACTATTAGTGTGCTGATGACACGTTAGGTAATTTGGTGTCGAGCTGGTATTTCTTTCTGAGTGCGGCACAGTGCATGAAGGTGTAAGTACGTTGTTTCTCTGGATTGGTCTTTCCTCGGGATTAGGCATATCCTAATCATCTTCTTCATCGTTGTAGGGTCACTTAGTCTCTTATGATATTCTATTGTAGCTTCTTTTTTCAATCGTAGCAGGACTCTCCTCACTGCTCTGCCTCTTCTCTTGTTGAAAACTTTCCCCACTTCACAGAATACCACACTCTTCCTCAACTTCCCTCACAGGTTCATCGTAACTACCATCCATCTAACCCATATCATTCCATCCAACCCTCATCTCCTTGGTACCCAAAACCTCCACACAGTAGAGATCTACTCATCAGAGTTCATATTCAATATACCCTTTTCATAGATAAGCATTTTAATCCATAGTTGCAAACATAATAGAAACCTACCTCTTGGCCCTTTAAATAATTCCCTTTACGCGTCGCTATAAGACCTGACTGTGTTGATTGTTAACTCAGTAATGTAGCCTTCCAAGATGTCGTCAATTCACACTTCGACAACCGTTGATGCTATGTTTAATACTTCCTTTAGCTGCTGGATCAGCTCTGGAGTGTAGCAAGTAGGTTCACCTCCTTGAAAATTTGCCTTTCGGTAGGTCACCTGGTCCAACCAATCGTACAAGATAATTGGAAACCCGGTGAAGAAGTATTCATGGATACCGGAATAGATATGCCTCCCCAACCACTCTTCTATTGTTAATATAGAACCCAAATTCTCTTCCGCTATGAATTCTTGAGCCTTCTGGTTGAACCAATCCTGAATCTCCGATTTCGTTGGATGCCACAACATATCCTCCTTCTCCTCGTACTATGGTCCCGAAAATGGAAGCATTTGTTGAAACAAATCTGTTGACAAGGGTTCACACTCTATCGACACCCCTAACTCAACGATCTCCCTAAGCACTAGCCTAGACAGGTTTTACCCTATCCAACAACACTATGAAGCACATGAAGTCTCACTTGAGATGTTCGAGGGAGAAATATCAGAACCACGCTTCTGCAGTAAGAAGGAGGGTTTAGTGCATCTACTGTCTATCTATTGTAACATCACTTCAGATATACAAGCTTGGGTTTTACTATCGCGTATTCATATCATAAACCATTAGATCACATCAACACAGTAGATCACAACGTTATGTTTACTTGCGAAGAAATCAATTAGCATGCCATCGTTCAGAATGCAGAGACATCACATCAATCAGAATTAACAGACACATTGAAGCATTGAGTCATTCATATCAGATCAATTAACACAGAGAAAAGAAGAAAGACATAAAACAAAGTATTTTCATCAACATCCTCTCATGTCATATTATTTTTCACCTCAAAATAGTTTCCCAGAAATTATCTTCATAGTTGCGACAAAAACATGAATCAATCTTCCACAGAGGTCAATAATATCATACAATCATGTTCCGAATTCAACATTCATCTATTTATTGTCATATCCATCTATTTCCTACTACATTTCTACTTCTATATATAGGCTTGCGCCTTTTACAAGATGGTCCACTTTACTCGACTCTCTAACTAATTCATACCAAAAAATACAAAATCATGACCAAAAACTACAAAACTATGACCAGGATGACTCATTGTCGAATTTTCCTCCTTGCGTGCCATCCTTAGTCTTGCGCACCATTCTCGGTCTTGCACATCATCCTTGGTGTTGTGTAGCTTGCTTCATCAAAACTGCTTGCCAACAAGATGTGTGCCAAAGAGGTTGTTTAGTTCTTGTAATATGATATGAATACTTATCACTTCTAAACAATCCTTCAAGGGTTTATCACCATCAACATCCATTGTGATCTGCTTGGATATGAACATTAGGTTCTACACCATCATTTTGTGCAATTGCTATAGGTCAGAAAATAACCAGACAAGGAGTGTCATTTCTATGACTAGACTAGCCCCTAAACAAGTTTGAAGATATGATAGGTTAATATATAGTTGTTGAAGTATGTGCCATACATATATGATTAATAGTTAAAAAAAAGAATTCCTTGGTGGCTTGTCCAGATTCGCACGCAGAACTGCCTAAAGGCAAGTTCTCTTCTGCAGGAGGACATGGACAATCCTTAACTATGCCAAAAACTGAAAATGAAGACTTCTAGGGCCTAGTTTAGGAGAAGATGCCATTTACATCCCTTTTCACCAACAAATATTGCCTAAAATGTCTCTTTCTACCTAATCTATCTCATAATTATCAACTGAACACCCAATGCAAATATGGGGATAACATGTATCAAAAGAATAGCTCAAAGTAGCGATAGAGTCCTTTCAGAACTCAAAAAGTCCATGTCCCAATGGTTGCATAGTAAAATTTATTTAGGTTTTTATACGATTTAAAGAATTCTAGAATTTCTAGTTAAGTAGATCCATGATGTGATCAGGGTGGTTCATGAGGGTTCACATTCAATAAAATGAAACAAAATGTCAGCTATGGTTCTCAAGCTATATTTTTCTAAAGGCTATGGTAAGGTAAGTTTAAAATATATGAGGTTAATGCTAATCCATTTGGGATGAATATGGAGTTAGTATATTGGATAACATGATGTCTGTCTTCAGTATTTTTTGCTCTCCTTATAATTGGTTCAAGCTCCTTATAATGTGCGTTAAGATAGGCCTTCCCTATGAAAACTTTTATTCTCATCTTATTGGTAACTAACGATTTAAGTAGGAGAGGAAAAATTGTGGCACATTCTCTCTATTGTGAAGATGAAAAAGTTCTTGAACCCACAATTGCATCTTGGCCCATTGATTTATCTGGATTGAAGTGGTCTTTTTGGACACTAAGATTATATAAGATGTATTATTAAAATAAAATAAATAAAGAAGAATAGAAAATAAAAAAAACATGACTTCTTAACCTCCACATCATAGATATTAGCATTCCTACATGATTAGTTATCCAAGTAGCACATCATAGATATTAAAAAGACATGCTATGCCAAAAGTGAATTTCTACTTAAATGGATAAATTGTGTATTGGAAACTCAATGTAATATACATGTAGTTCCTTACTTGAGTTTTGCAACTGACCGTGTAAGGATATGAGTGTGTTGAGTAAAAATCGTGAATGATTTTATAATAGCCATGGAAATAAAAAAAAATGACTTCCTTATTAGTGATGAAATGAAGAGGTTGTTTAGGCATCCAAACATGTAAATGGAACAAATACTCCTTTTATTTCTCCATATCAATGGCTCTAGGTTGCATTGAGTCACGTTGAAAACTATATCAGTAGAGGATTTCTCTTCATAACATCCTATTTTATTTTCTTCAGCTTACATTGAGGGATCTTAAAAAAACATGTAAAAAAAGATTTGTGCTCACGACATATTTTGATTAATGGGAGGTCATCTCATGGAATTCATACTAGTTACATATCTTCTTTTAAATTCATTTGCAGGTGTTGTACATTGGAGGTATTAATGAAAAACTAAGCCTTACATAATGTTCCATCTTGCTACACCCCATCCTTGGGTAGTTATTAAAGTATTCACTGTCATCTGGAAATCCGTTGTTATGTTGTACATGATACCAAACTCCAAAGTCTCCTGTATATATTTTAGAGTCATCTTAGATGCAGTGAGATGTTTATCTCTAGGAGTTGTCATAAATCTAGAGATATAACTGACTGCAAAGAAGAAGTCTATTCTCATTGATGTAAGGTATAGTAGGGTTCCCATAATTGTATGTTCTCTATAAATAACTCATCATCCAATTTTGATTAACTGTTAGTTATGATTTCAAAAGTTAACCTCCATAGGTGAATCTATTTACATTCAAGCAAGCTAAGTTTCTCTAGTATACTTTTGGCATATTTAGTTTGAGAGACAATCATACCACTGTAAGAATGCCAAGATTCTACACCTAAACAAAAATTTAAGAGTCTAACATTACTTGTGTCAAAAGAACTACATGATTAAGATTTCATCTCTCGAATTACACTGGCTTCACTCCTTTTGATGATCAATCTTCTGACACTAAAATAAATATGCCCTAACTTGAGCTTTAGACATAGATATTTAGACCATAAGGACTTCGTCTGAATCTAGATCTTCTGAGATATTGATCAATTTTAATGTACTAGGCCCTTGGGTATTTCTTTAACTTGTAAAGATCATTTGCAAACCTACACACTAGATGCTCTTTATGTGCATCTTGGAATCTCTGTAGCTGAATCCTGATACACATACACCTCCTCCTAAATATCCATCAAGGTTGGCACTCTTTACATCCATTTGATAAAATTTCTATCCAAGTTAAGATACCATGGATAAATACAATCTAATTGTGACTAAATTTTCTGTAATTACAAGGGTCTTCTCAGTGTCCCCTCATTTTTTCTATGCAAAATCCTTTGGAACCAGCCTCTTCATATTTTTAACTAGTAAACTAGTTGCTTTGTATTTTGTCCTGTACAATGTAAATACATCTACTGGAAATGGATTCCTTACTTAGAGGAAAATCAATAAGTGATGTTTACATCATTGTTAGCCATGCTAGTGATGAATTGAAGACTACCATATTTTCTAAAAATGGCTATCTAGATAGAAAATTAGATAGCCTAGTCTAATATTAATACAAAATTCCAAATTTAGCGAAGTGTTTTTTTCTCACAAGAAGTGGCCTACCTGTTGAATAATCCCTCTGTCCCCCAAAAAAACACATTTCCAATATAAATGAAAATTAAAATAACATGATACCTAAAAACACCCCAATTATGAAATGTTTTGGCAACGTTACAATTCCAGACAAATGTTAAAGGTGTTTAGAGTCCCCCAAAAATACTATACCCATGGAGGTGTAGCTAGCATGCCAATTGGAGTTAGTGACAATGTAACTAAGGAATGCCTACAATGTGGTACTGAAGGGGTTTCTTGATAGAATTCCCAAGGTTAAGATGATGTGAGGTGGGTTGATAGTTCATGATTTTAACAAAGGAATTAATGTCTAGCTAGTGTTCTTGTATGTATGAGATTGTGTAAGAAAGTGGGTTTGTGGTAGAAGGGATCCCAAGCATAGGAAGTGTTAGCACCATTTTTGGTTAGTAGATGGGAAGGGGGAAATCCTTTGAAGATATGAGGTAAGGGCTAAGAAGTTATATCATATGACCTAAAGGTATGCAAAAGGGGTTTTAAATTATTGGGAGGAGCTTATTCCCGAGCTTAGAAATTGTATGTGTGAAGAAATTCTTAAGATTAACCTTAGGAATAAGTTGTATATGAAAATACACCCCTATGTTATATCACATCATATTGTGATAGTGTAGATATATAGAGAATAATATCAATGGCTGTGGGAAAATCTGTTGGGAAAATATGCGAGGAAGAATTAAAATTGGTCACCATCGGAATGGGTTAAAGTGCATCATAGATCGACGGTCTAATGAAAGGCATAAAGAAAATCTACAGTCGAGGGAAATTCCGCAGATGGAAGTTGCACAAAGGAAATACTTTTTTTTATTAGCGAAAAAATTTACGCTTGAAACAAATCAACAATGGATATCTTGGTGAAAAAATGATTTACGACTGATATTAATTCTACTAGGTGAACATGTGCAGAAGAATTTTTTTTTCAAATCAGCGGAAAGTGGTAGAAGGCACAAGTTTTAATGGTCATGATGGAAGCCCGATCGAGATCAAGGGCCTATAATCATTCCTCTAGTAGAAGGTGCATGTGTAGAAAATTTTTGTGAGCCAGCGGAATTGGTTAAAGCGCCCTCATAATCAATGGTGTATATTTAATCATGTCAAGACCTGTGGCCATGATTGATTATGTTGAATCAACATGCATGAGATAAATTGAAAGGAGCCTCAGTGGAATCAATTAAATGGGATCAAGGATGAACGAATGAGATCTAGGGAGGTTCATATCTATGATGTAAAATCACTCCACTGGGAGAAAATGTAGACTTGTTATGGATCTGAGGCTGAGCGGAATATTAAAAGGAGAAGTTGATCAATGATGGAGATTTTCTAAATATGAGATCAAGGGTTGAGTTTTCATCTGCTCAATTAAGGTGTAGTTCAGTTATGAGGTGGACATGTAGTGTTAACATAGTGAAGACATCTACGGTGGCAAGTAAATCAGATATAGATCTACGGTTGATATTAGCTACACTAAAGGAAGTTATAGGAGAGATAAGGATGGGTAATACAGAGGGAGTAAGAAGTACATGGGTATTTGGTGATCAAGATCAATGGTTCAGGATGAAAGGCACTAGATCCAAGGACAAGAAAGGATTTGGCTAAATAATATGCACAAACAATAAGGGAATAAAATAATATAAAAGAAAAAGCACGTGGATTTGTTTTTTTTCTATATTTGCATCGGAAAGCGAGAGCTCACGACTATGCGGAAGAAGACAACTCAGATGAAGATTTTGTCCACTTGTAAAGAAACCAGGTAGGCCTTTTTAATATTACCCAAGGCTATTTAAACATGGAAAATAAAGAAGGAATGGAGGCTCAAGTATTGGAATATCAAAAAATAGAGGAGGGCTTTGAAGACAAAGAATGTAAAGTTTTTGAAACTATATTACCTGTTAGTCAAGTAGATCTATTAATAAACAAGGTAAAGGTACTCAAAGAATAGGAAAATCGATGTCCATGGATCCTTTCTCATTTTCAGTTTTTTAGTACTAAATAAACCCTAAACTTCCTAGAATTTGTCGATTGGTGTGCCGAAAATTATTCCTCTTCTGTGAGGGTGATTATGGATGTAGCTAAGTCTAAAATCCTCTATTCTGTCAATTCATTAGTAGTGTGAGACACATTTTATGTTCCAGCTACCTTTACCCAATTATCTCAAGTGTTCAGTAAAGAAATCCTAATCCAAACATTTATAGAAGCTACTGTAGAATAAAAACCAGCTTTCTTCAATACTTGTTTCAAGCTAGATGTCTCCTTGAAAAACCAGGCCTTTCCTGTTGGTTCAAATATGTTTAGTGATGAAACACAGTCTCTCATTTTCGTGATGAGTCAGTTTCTAGGTTTAGATACTTATAGGTATGTTACTGAGTCTTTGATGAGTCTATTGGTCAAGTTGAGTCTGTTGAGTCAGGTCAGTCCCATTGCATTAAATTTGATGAGTTCCTAGCTGAGAGTATCCACTCCCAGTTTATGAAATTACACAGTACCAGGCTTTACAGATTTCAATCCTATTTGGTGAAGATGTTTCTATTCTTTAACGAGGAGAACCTACAATTCCTAGATTTGGTTCTCACTGATGAAATGAGCAGGAATTTTAGCAAGTATATGAACTTTCTGAAGTTTGAAGTTTACAATTTTTTTTTCAAACAGAAGCTGCCCAAGGTGCTACCACTTATGAAGGAAATATTACAATTTTCCCTTGAGAAAAGAATTGGAGATTGGTTTTTAATGGAATAAGGGACTGTAATAAGAGTATATAGATTTGTTCATCCACCATATGTCTTACCAGCTTTCTTGAATCCTATAATATTTGACTTAGAGTTGATTAGATAGAATTTGATTGTTGAGAGCGAACACTTAATTAATTTCAAGAAGTCATATGAGATTAAATTTCCATGGTTAATTGGCCTATTCATCATAAAAAATAAGGCTTCTTTACTAGTGGTGGAAAATTTGCTGAAGGAAATGAAATTTCAAATTGATGCAACTTTTAATTATGATCCCCACCATGTTATATCCATCAGAAGACATGCGAACAAAAATAAACCTTTTGAACATCATGAAGTTGCAGGTATGGCTGAGAGTGCCAATTGGATGGATTATCCTCATGAGACACAGAGGGATGAGAATATGCAACAAAGTTCCACTTCATCAATGAAGGATGCTAGTTCCACACAACCTAATCCTTTAGGTATTGTTCCACTAGCTGAGCAAATTACACCCATAGCAAGTTACTCTGAAAGGAATAACAAGAGATACTTTTCTGATGCTATGGATACAGATGAAGAAGACACTGTTAAGACACCAAAGAAGCAAAATATTAAACAAACAAGTAATATATTACATTTAGAAGATGTGAAAGGCAAGAAAAAGAACATAAAAGTCAAAGGACCAAACTTTGAAATCAAGTAGTATTCCTTCTCAGAGACACATAAAGACTCCACTTCTTAGTTCAAAACCAGAGCTGAGCTGTTTGACAAGTATAGAGATGAAAATGATGTGGCTACAAATTAATCTTTGATGCTGTATGCAAATTCCATAAAAATATCCAACAAATATGTGTCTTTGGTGACTGTCAGAGATCACACTTAGAACACTCAGAACTTGGCAATAACAACTAATTTTTTTTTCTTCTGAAATGTGGATGAATATAGAAAACATTCCGCCCACATGCGTGTAGACCGATTGGCAAGTGCCGTGTAAATGAAGGAATGTTGTAAAGGAGGTATCAAGTTCAAATATCACCCAGACTTATCCGTGCCCCATGCTTGCGGGCTATGTGGACGCACTTGGGGTTATAGTGGAAGTCGACGAGAATTGACCCCGTGTCACGCGAGTACTAGAACCGCCTAGTTACCAATTCCCCCCCCCCCCAAAAAAAATTCCAATTCCAATTCCTAATATGATTTAGTTGCACAAACAAAATAAAGAGGTGATCTATAGTGACCTACTCAAGGCCACTTTGAAGGTGTCTAGACTGCAATTTTCCAAGAGTAAGGTTGAGAACTAGCTGAGGCAAGAGAGGGTTGAAAACAAATCATATCAACAACAAATAAACAAACTTCAAGGTGAGTTACTAATTGTTGATAATGAAGTCGACAAGGGAACAACTACTCAAAAGTTGATGAATGAAAAAGAAAGCACTATTCAACTTCTGAAAAAGAAAATGAAAATTCCAGCTACACAACTCATACAAGTTACAGAGCTTATTGAGTTGGAAAAATAAAACGAAACTCTTAATGATGAATTAAATGATTGTAAATCCAAGCTCTTGAAATTTGCCAAAGAAAAGAAGTAGTGGGAAATAGATAAGAGTCTTTTGGTTGAGAATGAAAAATATTTGTAGGAAAAAAAGTAGAATTGGAGAAGGAACTGGATGAAAAGGGTAAGGAGCTTGAATTGCAAATTATTTCACCCCATGCACAAGCTAATACAGAATTTGTTGTACAAGCTACGTCTCAGGTTATTCTGAAAGATTTGGAGATAATTGGATTGAAGAACCAAAAAAAGAATTAAGAGAATTTGGCCTTGAAGAGAGAAGAAGAGAGGAAAACCTGGGAAAGCAAATGTAAATATTTGTCAGAGAAAAATGATAAACTCATGAAACAGGTAACAAGAAAGTTACCTATACAGGGAGCTAAGCACATCATTTGGGACGTGCTTATAGATGAAGCATCCAAATTGAGGCCTTACCTAGACTATGTTTTGGACAAGGAAATTATAATGCAATCTGCCAGGCAGAGTGTAGCATCAATGAAAGAAAGGTTGAATAGAAAGCCCATAGAGACTGCTAACAACACTATTCATTTCTTGAATGGTTTGATAGAGGATGAACTTAAAGTGGAAAACATCAAAGAGAGAATTTACATGATCACTTGGGTAAGGAAGGTCGTGAGTAAACATCAACATGTGGACACTGTAGAAGCAAAAATTGGCATTATGAACCACAAGATTAAATTGTTTATTGAATCATTTTCCCCATTATGCAAAAAAGGTTTACCTTTCTTTTGGGAATAAAAGGGAAGAATGTTTTCCCAAAAATAATATCATGATCGTTTGATCGAATGCGGGTTAGATCATAGAATTTTGAAGATATGAAAAAATCACTTTTAGGAAAGGTAATAGTGGGTAAGTTAGAAGATGCTTTTGAATTACTATTTTCCTTTAGATCCATGTTTGTACGATTACCAGATTTTTCATATAGAGAACATGTTGAATTGAGAGTTCCGGTGAAAGAAATGGCCAGCCTGGACCTGCCATTTGCTGATTAGTGCAAATTGGTTGAAAAATATGGGAGATCCAAGTATAAGCTGCATGAGTAAAGATTATTGAAGACCAATTTTTTGAAGACTAGTTAACTAGGAGTTTATTTTATTTTCAAAGAGTAGTTATTAGTTAAGAATATGTAGGTGACAATTGTAAAAGGTAGTTGTTTCCTATTTTAGAAGTTAGTTATTCATCTCATGGAGCGATTTTGTATAAGAACAAGTTTTTGTAGTGAAGAAAGGGTTGGAACCTGTGATATTTTGCATGTAATTTGAGATTTTCATAGATTAATAAAGTTGCAAAGCTGAAGCTGGCCTTTTTTCCGAGATTCATGTGTTATCTTTGTTACAATTTGTACCTTCCTTTTCTCATGTGCATGTGTTTCATGTTATTTACTTATGATAATGTTTCCCCTTTCATGTTTGGAAAAGAGTTTTTAATAGCACATAATTCATAATCATATTCTCTATCTATTCGTTTCAAACATTCACCAACTTGTTCATCTAAAGTTAATGTTGGATTCATCCTATTTAGATTTCTGCATTAATGTACTGTTCTTCATTTCTTCTATAATCACTAGACCAAAACATTTTGATTGTAACAAGATTGCTACATTTCCTTTGTTAAAGTTTTCTATGCAACAACACTGTTAATGATATTGTTTGACATTATGAATCCATGCCCAATGCACATCTATTTCAACCACATACAATCTTAATTTTACCTTTTGTTTATAGATATCTGGCTTTGTAAAAAAAATATTGAGAGATCTTTTTTTTGGAGAGAAAGAATCCAACTTTGTTTCCTAAAGCTTGGTTTTGTGGTTACCTTGGGGCTTTCCTTTTCACAACCGGGGGTAAAATATGAGTGCTAACATATTGGCACCATTGGCAGGGAACGAGAGTTCAAATCTGCCTTGGGAGAATGACATAGATTTCAAGAATACACAATTTATGTGGGAAAGTAGAGGTTCTTGCAGTGTGCTCGGTTTTACATTTTCCTTGGCGACTCCACGTTGGTCTCAAGTTGATTTTCAGAGAAGAAATATCACCTTCCAGGAGGACACAAACAAGAGGTAATCCTTCTTCTAAAATTTTATATGGTTTGGAAAAACCAGAAAGATTGATTAGACGTAGGCCTGGTAAGGAAAGAATAATTACTTCTCAAACTGAAGGATCTTTTTCGCAGGAATTTCATAGTTTTTAGAATTTTGAGTGGGAAACTAGTTTTCAAAGATCATTATTGAGGTCAAAATATGAATAAGATCTTAAACATACATAAATAAATCCTAATATACTTCAGTCATATTTGCTTGATTCTCTGTGGCATAATTTACGAGATACTGTGAAGGTTTAAGAAAACAATCCTTTTGTTCAAACCTCCCATCCACATATTTCAAACCCTATTCACAGTCCTCCTCAAGGTCCCCCTGCTGTCCCAAACCATCCTAGACCCATGGAAGCCAGGTTTTCTCCATTGGGTCTTCCTATTGTGTTGCTTGAATTGCCCCAAAACTACTCTTAGAGAATATCATTGTTTGACAGGGAACGAAACTTTATTGCTAGGAAACATATGGATAGGTTTGAAGAATTCATTGATTTGGAGGAAGTAGACTATGATGATGCTAAAATGAGGTGGTTTGCACAGAGTTTTTCTGGTGAAGAAAAATGATGGTTTAAAGACTTACCTGCAAGATCTATTCTTACTTTTGATGCCTTTCAAACTTTATTTCTGGATAGATGGGAAGATAAGAAAAGTCCTTTATAGGGTCTTTCTCAATATAACAATTTGAAAAAAGGGAATTTTGAATCAGTCCATGAGTTCTCCAGTAGGTTTATGAGGGTCTATAATTCCATACCAACAAACATTAAACCCTTAGTAGGTGCTTCCCAAATTTATTATGCCGATGCTTTTGAAAGTGATTTTTCTTTGGTATTTAGAGAAAGAAAGTCTCATAGTATTCCTACTATGTTTAAAGATGCCTTATAAGTTGAAGCTAATTTGATGGCATCTGGAAATATGAATCAAAGGGTAGAAGTAGACAGAAGAAGAACTAGAGAAGAACATCAACCTACTACTTCTATTGTTGCTGCTAATGCTTCCTCTTCAAGTGATGCTAAGTTTGAAATGATGATGAAAGTCATAGAGAGGTTAATGGATAGGTTGTATCTAGACAATAGAAAACCCAATAGAGAGAAACTTGAACCTCAAGTAAGGAACCCTAATTTTATAAGACTACCACCTCCTCCTCCCCTTCAGAACAGGTAGAGAGATCAAATAAATATCAGAAACCCTGAAGATCAACAAATCATGCCTCCTTTTCTTGAGAATTATGTTGATGATGTGGAGGAAGAAATTGATCCAATGGAAAACCAGATTCATCATTTTGATGATTTAGATACATAAATTTATCTTACTGAAGAAGAACATAATCTGTTTTCCCATGAAGATGAAAATAGTGTTTCTGAGGTGGATTCAGAGCAATACGAGAGGGTAGTACCAGAATGCAATAGATGATTTTCAGAGGAACCTGAAGTTGAGAAGTATATATGTAACTATAAATAAAGGAAGAGCTAATGCAAATCATCCTTCTAGCAGTCAAAATAATACATAAAAACAAAAAGAAAAATATGTACAAAAAGTTGTAAGTAACAAAGGATAAGTTCCAAATGAAGTTAAACAACCCAGACCAATTGATGCAGATAAAACGATTGTCTCCTTTAATATGCAAAGTGAGTTATCAAAAATAAATATTTCTGTTCCTTTCAAGGAGTTGTTGAGGAATAATGAGTATAAAGAAAAGATCACTATGATGCTGAAAAATGAAGGTGAATGTCAACCAGATACTTTAGAACTCACATATGATACTCCTACTATAGTTATTGGTCCTAGAGTTGAAGACACATATGAAGAAGATGTACCTCCTTTTTATGTAAGTATGAATGTCCATGATATGATTTTACATAATTCCATGCTTGATTCAGGTGCATCACATAGCTTAATGCCAAGATTTGTAGTAGAAAGTTTAGGATTGGAGATTAGTAGGCCTTACAAAGACCTGTATTCCTTTGATTCTAGAAAAGTGAAGTGTTTGGTATTGATTAAAGATATGGTGGTGACTCTAGCTCAAATCCAAGCGAAAAGCATTGTCATGGATGTTGCGGTAGCCAATGTTAATGCTAAATTTGGCATGCTACTATCTAGATCATGGGCTTCAAAGCTCAAGGGAATGCTATAGATGGATATGTCCTTTGCAACTATTCCTTTGTTTCGAGGTCATAAAAGATTGTTCAGAGATAAGATACTAGTGTATGTGGTGAGTAGTCAAGATAAGCCTGAAAATCACCCCATATATGTTGTAGAAACTGATTTAGGATCCTCTATATTTTTTTATGATTCACATGGTGATCCTGAGATACCCATAGTGGTGGATATAAAAGAAAATAAAGAATTTTCTCAGAGACAGGAGGCACTGGAAAATAAACAAAATGAAGAGGGTCTCTAGAAAATGTTTTTTCATGGGTCTCTTAGTAAGGAGGGAGCTGGTGCATGAGTGTGGATAATCTAAAGTTTTTTTCATTTACATTAACTTTTGAATGTACCAATAATGTGGCAGAGTATGAAGCTCTGCTGTTAGGATTAAATGTTTTAAAATATTTGTTAGCCAAAAGAATTGATGTATTTGGAGATTCTAAGTTAGTGATCAACCAAGAGAATGAAAACTATCAGAATACAAATCCAAGGATGAGAGTATACATGAATGAATTCCGAGACATGTTGGGAAATTTTTTCATAGAGCATAGAGTCAGAGTTATTCCTAGAAGAGAAAATCAAGTGGCTGATTCACTGGCTACCACTGCTGGTAATTTCCAGGTTCCCATATATTCAAAAAATAAATATCAAATAGAAGTTGTACATAGACTGTCCATCCATGATAATTCCAAATACTGGCAGGTATTTGAGGATGACTTGTAAATAAAAAGATTCCTAGAAATGTTAGACGAGTTTGTAAATACTCAAATAGATATAGATAATCAAAACACAAAGAACTTCCATGAAAATGTACAGTATGATAATAAAGACTTTGAAAATAAAAAGTTGAAGAATGTAATTGGAGGTAAAGAAATAATTCAACTCAAAATTAATTATATCCCAAAAGGTATGATTCCTCTTGAGAAACTGTTCGATCAAAACGATGTTGAAAAAGACCCAAAGGTATAGCCTATAGAAAATGACATTGAGAACCAAAACATAGGAACTGAAGATGTACCTAGAATTATAAATCTGTCTAAGAATTTTCCCGTGGATGAAAAGGAAAAGTATATTCATTTGATGAAGAGTATGATACATCTATGATACATCTATGGAGATTTGAAAGAATATGATACATCTATTATACAACATACTATTCCCATCAATCCCGTAGAAAATCCTTTTAGGTAGAAGTTAAGAAGAATTAATCCTATGTTGCTGCCTCTGATAGAAAAATAAGTCAAAAAGTTGTTTAATGCGAAGATCATTGTTACTCTTATATTCTCTAAGTGGGTTTCTAATTTGGTACCATTCATAAAGAAGAATGTTGAAATCATACTTTGTGTTGATTTCAGGAATTTGAATAAAGTTTCATTGAAAGATAACTATCCTTTACCTAAAATGGACCATGTTTTGTAGAAAGTGGTAGGAGAAGAGAGAATTTCCACCATGGATGGTTTCTCTGGCTATAATCAAATCAAATTTCTTCCAGAGTACCAAGAGAAAACTACTTTTACTACACCTTGGGGTACATTTATGTATGCTAAGATGCCATTTGGGTTGATTAATGCAGGAGACACCTTTCAAAGGGCCATGGATATTACTTTTGCAGAGGAAAATGATAAGTTTGTAGTTGTTTATATGGATGATATAAAATTTTTTTTTCTAAATCTGACAGGGATAACGTGAAGCATTTGGAGAATGTCTTTCTAAAATGCAAAAGGTATGTAATTTCCCTTAATCCAAGAAAATCAAATTTTTATTTGAAAGAGGAAAAGCTATGGGGTCATATCATTTCTAAATATGGAATTAGGATAGACCTAGATAGAGTAAATGCCATTTTGAAAGTTGAAGAGCCAAGGAGTAAGAAAGAGGTACAATATTTCATTGGAAAAGTTATTTTTTTAAGAAGATTCATACCAAGTTTTTCTGAAATTCTAAGAAGTATTACAAACATGTTGAGAAAGGATAATGAAATAAAGTGAAATGTGGATGCTAGAAAGTATTTCAATTATATTAAGAAGGCCGTTATTGAAGCCCCAGTTTTGGTAAGTCCTGATTTTGCAAAAGATTTTCTGATATTTTCATATGCTTCTGAACACACCATTGCTAGAGTTTTATTGTAGAATAATAGTCAGAATGATAAGCATCCCATTGATTTCTTTAGCAAGGTGTCGAGAGATGGAGAATTGATGTATGGCATCATGGAGAAACATGCTTATGCCCTGGTGAAGTATTTGAAATATTCCAGGGTGTATATTCTTCATTCTCATATTGTGGCTTATGTTCCTAGCAATGTGGTAAAAAGTATCCTGACACAACTTGATCTAGAGGGAAAAAGGGCTAAATGGATTGCAGTGCTGCTAGAATATGACTTGGAGATTAAACCTACAAAGATGGTGAAGGGACATGGGATGGATAAACTGATGATAGATTCAAACTATGAATCCTTGCAGCTGAATTTTTTATCTAGTTCTTCAAATCCGCCTGAACCAGAGTTTCAGGTGATATTAGATTTTTCTTTATCTCCATGGTATAATGGCATTGTGTATGTATTGAAGAAATTGCAGGCTCCTCCTAGATGAAGCAAAACAAGGGCTATATATGTCAAGATGAAGGCATCAAAATTCTATATCATGAATTTGTATTTTTATTGGAAGGATCCAGGGGGGATTTGTTTAATTGTTTGTTGGAAAATGAGGCCCAACACACTATGAAGGAATTTCATCAAGGGTGTGGGGGAAACCATTCTTGGAAGGTAATAATTAACAAAATCTTAAGGGTTGGGTTCTATTATTTTTCAATGTTTTCTGATATATATAAAGAAACTACTACATGTCATCAATGCCAAGCTTTTGAAGGGAGAATAAAGTTGGTACCATTGCCTTTAAATCCCATCTCATTGGAAGAACCTTTTCAGCAGTGGGGGTTAGATTTTATTCTGGAAATCAATCCTAATTATTCTGGTCAGCACAAGTGCATTCTTACAACAACTGATTATTTTACTAAATGGATTGAATCTATGCCCACCAGAACAACTACTGATGCTGTAATTATGGATTTCTTGGAAAACAACATTCTGTCAAGGTTTGGGTGTACAAAAATAATTGTAATAGATAATTCCTCTACATTTAAGTCAAAGAAAATAATAAGATTATTTCATAAGTATCATATTAGTTTAAATCATTCTACTGCATATTATCCTCAAGGAAATGGTGTTGCAGAGTCTTCCAATAAGAGTCTGGAAAGGATAATCAATAAATTACTGGAAGCTAATAAAAGGGATTGGAATACTAAATTAAAATATGCTTTGTGGGAAGACATGATCAGTACTAAGAGAGAAATTGGAATTCCACCATTTAAATTGGTTTATGGAGCTGAGGTAATTTTTCCAGTATCTTTAGGTCTGCCTATTATGAATCTATTACAGGAACAAGAGGATGAGCCCAATCATATGCAGAGAATAATTAACCAGGTAATTGAATTGAATGAAATAAGAGATATTATGACAAAGTGCAGGTTCATCAGGAAAAGGTAAAGAAATTTTTTGACAAGAAGGTGAAAGAGGAAAAATTTGAGATTGATGATTTGGTACTGAAGTGGGATGCATAGAAAGAAGACAAGCATGGGAAATTTGATTATATGTGTAGAGGTCCTTACATTATCGTAACTTACAGGGGTGATAATTCTTTTATTTTATAACATCAGGATGGGGTTTAGCTGAAAGGAGATCCCACCAATGGGACATTTCTCGAACATTATGTGTCCTAGGGGTGGAAGGTAATTTTTGTGCCATAGATTTTATATATTCATTTGATTTGAAATTCAGTATAGATGGTGAGATGAAATATTTTAATCTTGGAGAGAAGTCCCTAAGATCTTGAGGGGTAGCCATTTTCTTTATTTTTATATATACAATTTTTTTTTGAATTTTGTTGGAAATAAAGGCAGGCATTGGTCTGCGTGGTTCTTTGCTACCTCATAGGGAGAATAACATCCCCAGTTGGAGCAAGCTGTGAGAACCATTTTTGGTTAGTATTTGGGAAGGGGGAAAGCCTGTGAAGATATGAGGTAAGGTCTAAGAAGTTATATCATATGACCTAAAGGTATGATAAAGGGGTTTTAAATTATTGGGAGGAGCTTATTAAGCTTAGAAATTGTACGTATGAAGAAATTATTAATATTAACCTTAGGAATAAGTTGTATATGAAAATATACCCCTATGTTATATCACATCAGATTGCGACGGTGTAGATATGCAGAGAAGAAGATCAACGACTGTGCGTGAATCCACTGGGAAAAGATGTGAGGATGAATTAAAATTGGTCACCAACGTAATGGGTTAAAGTGAAACATAGATCAATGCTTTAATGAAAGGGAGAACATAGATCTACGGATGAGGGAGATTCCATAGATGAAACTTGCATGGAGGAAATAATTTTTTTTATCAGCATAAAAATTATGCTTGACACAGGTGAACGATGGAAATCTTGGCGGAAAAATGATTTATGATTGATATTAATTCCTCTGGTTGAACATGCACAAAATCATAAGGTTTTCAAATCTGCAAAAAGTGGTAGGAGGCATAAGTTTTAACAGTCATGATGGAATTCTGATCTAGATCAAGGGCATATAATCATTCCTTTAGTAGAATGTGCGTGGGTAGAAAATTTTTGTGAGCCAATGTAATTGGTTAAAGAACCCTCATAATCAAGGTGTATATTTAATCATGTCAAGACCTACGTCCATGATTGATTCAAGTGAATCAACATGCATTGGATAAATTGAAAGGAGCCTCAATGGAATTGATTAAAGGGGATCAAGGATGAACGAATGAGATCTAGGGAGGTTCATATCTACAATGTAAATTACTCCGTTGGGAGAATATGCACACTTGTTGTGGAGCTAAGGTTGAGTAGAATATTAAGAGGAGAATTTGATCGACGATGGATATTTGCTGAAGATGAGATCAAGGGTCAAGTTCTCATCTGCTCAAGTAAGGTGCAGTTCGGTTATGAGGTGGACATGTAGTATTAAAATAATGAAGACATATACCATGGAAAGTAAATCAAATATATATCTACGATTGAGATCAGCTTCGCTACGGGAAGTTATAGGAGAGATAAGGATGGGTAACATAACGGGAGTGCGAAGTACATGGGTAACTAGTGATCAGGATCAATGTTTTAGGATGAAAGGCGCTAGATCCATGGAAAAAAAGGATTTGGATGAATAAGATGCACAACCAATACGGGAATAAAAT
This sequence comes from Pseudotsuga menziesii, assembly GCA_001517045.1. Lineage (NCBI taxonomy): Eukaryota > Viridiplantae > Streptophyta > Pinopsida > Pinales > Pinaceae > Pseudotsuga > Pseudotsuga menziesii. The sequence goes on from LPNX011199154.1 coordinate 125,980, forward strand.
AATATAAAATCAAAAGCACATAGATTTGGTTTATTTGTATGTATTTGCATCAGAAATCGAGGGCTCACGACTGTGCAGAAGAAGCCAACTTAGACGAATCTTTTTTCCACTTTTCAAGCAACCATGTAGGCCATTTTAATCTTACCCAAGGCTATTTAAACATGGAAAATATAGAAGGAATGGAGGATCAATTATTGGAATTCAAAAAATAAAGGAGGTGTTTGAAGACAAAGACTGTGAAGGTTTTGAAACTATATTGTCTGTTAGTTTAGTATATCTATTAAAAAACAAGTTAAAGGTTCTCAAATACTATGGACTGATGTCCATGGAGTTTTCCATTCTCATTTTCAGTTTTTCACTACTGAACAAACCTTAAACTTCCCAGAATTTGTTGACTAGTGCACCGACAATTATTCCTCTTCCGAGAGGGTGATTATCAACGTAGCTAAGTATAAAATCCTCTATCCTATCATTTCATTAGTAGTTCGAGACACATTTTCTGTTCCAACTACCTTTACCCAATTGTCTCAAGAGTTCAGTGAAGAAATCCTAATCCAAAAATGCAGAGAAGCTACTGTAGAACAAAAACACGCTTTCTTCAATACGTTTTTCAAACCAGATGTCTCCTTGCAAAACCAAGCCTTTCCTGTTGGTTCAAATATGTTTACTGATGAAACACAATATGTCATTTCCATGATGAGTTAGTTTCTAGGTTTATATACTGATAGGTATGTTACTGAGTCTTTGATGAGTATGTTGTTCAGGGTAAGTACTGGTCAAGTTGATTCTATTGAGTCAGGTCAGTCCTATCGCATTAATTTTTTTGAGTTCCTAGCTGAGAGTATCCACTCCCAGTTAGTGAACTTCGACAGTATCGGTTTTTTCAGATTTCAATCCTATTTGGTGAATATGTTTCTATTATTTAATGAGGAGAACTTGCAATTCTCAAAATTGGTTCTCACTGGTAAAATGAGCAGGAATTTTAGCAAGTATATGAACTTTATGATGTTTGAAGTATAAAAAACATTTTTCAAACATAAAGTGCCCAGGGTGCTACCACTTATGAAGGAAATATTACAGTTTTCCCTTGAGAAAAGAATTGGAGACTATGTTTTAATGGAATAAGGGACTGTAACAAGAGTATATGGATTTGTTCATCCACCATATGTCTTACTAGCTTTCTTGACTCCTAGAATATTTTCCTTAAGTTGATTAGGGAAGAAGTTGATTGTTGAGAATGAACACTTCATTAATTTCAAGAAGTCATCTAAGATTAAATTTTCATGGGAATTGGCCCATTCATCATAAAAAGAAGGGCTACTTTGCCAGTGGTGGAAAATTTGCTGAAGGAAATAGAATTTCAAACTAATGCAGCTGTTAATTGTGATCCCCACCATGTTATATCCATCAAAAGACATGGGAACACAAATAAAACTTTTGAAAATCATGAAGTTGCAGGTATGACCGAGAGTGCCAATTGGATGGATTACCCTCATGAGACACATAGGGACGAGGATATGGAACAAAGTTCCACTTCATCAATGGAGGATTCCAGTTCCACACAACCAGATCCTTTAGGTATTGTTCGAGCAGCTGAGAAGATTACACCCATAGCAAGTTACTCTGAAAGGAATAACAAGAGAGACTTTTTTGATGTTATGGGTATAGAAGAAGAAGACACTGCTAAAACACCAAAGAAGCAAAAGATTGAAGAAACATGGCAGATAGTACAGGTAGCATATGCTCAAGGAAATAAAAATCACATGAAAGTCAAAGGACCAACATTTGAAATCAAGGAGTATGCCTTCTCAGAGACACCTGAATACTCTACTTCTTAGTTCAAAACCAGAGCTGATCCGTTTGACAAGTATAGAGATGAGAAATATGTGGCTACAAATGAATCTTTGAAGCTATATGTAGATGTCAAAAAACTATCCAACAAATATGTATCTTTGGTGACTGTCAGAGTCACACTCAGAATACTCTGAACTTGGAAATATCAACTAAAAACAAAGTTGATGAAATGAGGATGAATCTAGAAAACATTCCAATTCCTGATATGATTCTTTCACACAAACAGCCTGGAAAGGTGATCTATAATGACCTACTCAAGGCCACTTTGAAGGTGTCCAGACTTCAATATTCCAAGAGTAAGGTTGAGAACTAGCTGAGGCTAGAGAGGGTTGAAAAAAAAGCACATCAAAAACAAATAAAGAATCTTCAAGATGACTTACTAATTGTTGATAATGGAGCTGACAAGGGAGCAACTACTCAAAAGATGCTAAATGAAAAAGAGAGCACTATTCAACTCCTCAAAAATAAATTGAAAATTCCAGCTACCCAACTCATACAAGCTACAGAGCTTACTGAGTTGGAAAAATAAAAGGAAACTCTTAATGATGAATTAAATGATTATAAAGCCAAGCTCTTGAAATTTGCTGAAGAAAAGAAGCAGTGGGAAAGAGATAAGAGTCTTTTTGTTGAGAATGAAAAAGCTTTGAAGGAAAAACAAGACAAATTTGAAAAGGAACTGAATGAAAAGTTTAAGGAGCCTGAATTGCAAATTATTTCACCCCCTGCACATGCTAATACATAATCTATTATACAAGCTATATCTCAGGTTATCTTGAGAGATTTGGAGATAACTGGATTGAAGAACCAAAATAAGAATTTGGAGAATTTGGCCTTGAAGAGAGAAGAAAAGAGGAAAACCCGGGAAAACAAATGTAAAGATTTGTTAGAGAAAAATGAAAAACTCATGAAATAGGTAACATGACAGTTACCTATATAGGGAGCTAAGCACATCATTTGGGATGTACTTATAGCTGAAGCAACCAAATTGAGTCCTTACCTAGACTATATTTTGGACAAGGAAATTGTAATTCAATCTACCAGGAAAAGTGTAACATCAATGAATGAAAGGTTGAATAAAAATCCCATAGAGTCTTGTAACAACACTATTCATTTCTTGAATGATTTCACAGAGGATGAATTGAAAGTGGCAAACATCAAAGACAAAATTTCCATTATCACTTGGGCAAGGAAGGTCGTGAGTAAACATCATCATCTGGACAATGTAGAAGCAAAAAATGACATCATGAAACATGAGATTAAATTGTTATTAAATCCTTTCCCCCATTATGCAAAAAAGGCTTACCTTTCTTTTGGGAAGAAAAGGAAAGAATGTTTTCCCAAAAAGAATATCATGATCGTTTGACCAAATGCAAGTTAGATCATAGAAATTTTGAAGATATGCATCGATCACTTTCAGGAAAGGTGATAGTGGATACGTTAGCGGATGATTTTGAATTAATTTTTTCCTTTAGAGCCCTGTGTGCACGATTTCTAGATTTTTCATATAGAGACCACATGGAATTGAGTGTTCTGGCGAAAGAAATGACCATCCTAGACCTGCCATCTGCTGATCAGTGGAAATTGGTTGAAAAATATGGGAGATCCAAGTGCAAGCTGCATGAATAAAGATTGTCAAAGACAATTTTTTTGAAGACTAGTTAACTAGGAGTTCAGTTTATTTTCAAAGAGCAGTTATTAGTTAAGAATATTTAGATGGCAATTGTAAAAGGCAGCTATTTCCTATTTTAGAATTTAGTTATTCAACTCGTGGAGTGATTTTGTATAAGGACAAGTTTTTGTAATTAAGCAAGGGTTGGAACCCATGATATTTTGCATGTAATTTGATATTTTCAGAGATTAATAAAGTTATAGAGCCGAAGCTGGCCTTTTTCAGAGATTCATGTGTTGTCTTTGTTACAGTTCGTACCTTCCTTTTCTCATGTGCATGTGTTTCCTATTATTTACTTCCATAATGTTTTCCCTTTCATGTTTGGAAATGTTTTTTTAATAGTACAAAATTCATAATCATATGCTCTATCTATTCCTTTCAAACATTCACAACCTCGTTCATCTAAACTTAATGTTGGATTCATTCTAGTTAGATGCTCACATTGATGGATTGTTCTTAATTTCTTCTATAATCACCAGACCAAAACATTTTGACTGTAACACGATTGATACCTTGCCTTTGTTAAAGTTTTCCAAGCAACAATACTGTTAATGATATTGTTCCACATTATGACTCCATGCCCAATGTACATCTGTCTCAAACACTTACAATATTAATTTTACCTTTTGTTTACATATATCTAGATTTGCAAGAAAAATATTGAGAGATCCCTCTCTAGAGAGAAAGAATCCAACTTTATTTCCTAAATCTTGGTTTCGTGGTTACCTTATGGTTTACCTTTTCACAACTGGGGGTGAAATTTGAGTGCTAACAGGAAGGGTTTGTGATGGACGAATAGAGTGGGAAATCCTTACAAGAAATAGTTTTTCTTGCATGTCAATGACATTAGCATTTGAGGTTGATGGAGTTAAGAAGGCAAGAAATTTATCTAGGTGATGGGTATGCCATTGGAGATGATAGTTTCATCATTCAGAAGTGTTGTATGCTCAATGTGGAGCTAGTGAGTGTATGAATTTTTGGAAAATTTGTGGGGACAGTTTGAGCACACAATGTTGTGTTTTTTTTGCATCTATAGGAATTGTTGTGGTTGCCGATGTAACAATCCTTTCTAATTATACTATTTTGGAAATGTTTGTTGTTGTTGGTCGATGGATGACAGACTATTAAATGTTTTTGGTGAGGATTTGTTGATGGGGCTAGATGATGGTCTATTTTTAGTAAGTAAATTGTTTATTTATCCATCTTGGGTTGTGCCTCCTTTTCTTGCTTAAAATTGGTATTGGTTGGAGGTTTTTTTAACATGATGGTATTTTTTTCTTATTTGCCAAGTTTTTTTCGGCCATGGTGCAGGTAGAACCAAACAGGTATTTATCAGACTTGTCTTCCTTGAGTGAGGGGGTTTTAGGAAGGCGAGAGGAAAATGAGACATCTAGTAGGTCTACAAGGGCTATATCAACTAGATGTTAGAAGATCAGAAGAAAATTCCATAAAAGCATGGAATTTTTTGTCGCTGAAGGGGGGTCATGCTCATATGATGATGAGACAATAGGCGACATCGAGGTGCCATTAAGGTACAAACATATAGTAAAACAATGGGTACCTAGGGATATTCCTCAACTGAACACATATTTTTGTGTGAATTAGAGGATATATAGAATTATGCCATCGCTAGTACTGTTAGGATTATTAATCCTCCATTGACCATACAGTATATTAGATTATTTAGCCTAACTTAGGAACCTTAATTAATTAATTGGGTCCACTAGTACCATTGGGTCCACTTGGCCTAATGGGGACACATGTACCAGTTACTAGAGTGTGGGGAACACCGCTAGAGGTTAACTGCCACTTACTGCATGTGCATGCATTACGGTTTGGGTGCCTCTTAAACCAATCCCTACATTTTAGGAGGCACTGGGAGTCCCGAAACCAACCTCCTTCAGTTAGTTGGAGTTGGAACTAGTTAGTCTTAGTTATCCCCCATTTAATTTTATTTAGTTCACAATCAGTTAGCTAGCGCTAGTTATGCATGGCTAATGCATGGCTGCATGTGGAGTAGGCATCTTTTCCCACCAACCACACTCAATTTCACTGAGTTAACTAGCTATCACTTATTGATTGAGTTGTTGGACATCTGGGAGTTGATCTGTTGGACTCCGATATTGATTGAGACACCATGAGTTATATGTTCAGTTAGATACAGTCAGATCCAGTGGATAGATTCAAATTTCTACCTAATGCATTCGAATTATTTTCCTATGTAAACTATTGTAACACCGAATTTTATTACTGTGAATGATACTGTAAATTCCTGAGAAATACTCATTCGTTTCTTGTGTGGCTTGTTTTTTTTTCCAGTTTGTATCTTCATTCTCCATTTACTGCAAACATTATTAGAACTATTTGCTTGAATATCTACATTCCATTCATATTCTAATATGGTATCAGAGCATTCTTAGGCAGGTTTCATGCTTATTTCTCCCCATTGAACATCAGAAGCAGCTGGATTTCTATAGAAGTCCCCTATGATGATTTTCTAGCTCTAAATTTATTTAGAGCAACAGAGAGGGCATGAAGGAACATGAAAATATGTTCACATCGAGAGGAAAAGCATGATTCTAACTTAGTTCATATGTTTTAGTGTTTTGCAGTGATATTTTACAGGTTCAAATTCATATGGATTCGATATTATCAGTTCCTCTTCTTACTCCATCCACAAGATATTCAGAATGGAAGTTGAAGATGATTGCATCTTTAAAGAGACAAGGTATTTATGAGGTATCTGTTGGAATTGGTAAAGAGTCTTATGAATATGAGAATGACTGGCTAAATGACGGTGATAGAGGTTATGGAGAAATATGTGGGAATTTTTCTCCAAGATTTCTTATAGAGCTTATTGAGTTTGCAGAATACCCAAAGGATCTCTGGATAGAACTGGATACAAGATTTGGGAAGCACAATGAGGATTGTTATAGTAATTTGGAGAGCACATTTAGAACCAAAAGAGTTCCTTATTCAAAAGTCTCGGCCTTTACTCTCTTTGATGAAGTTGTTCAAGAAGAAGAATAAGCAGAATCTTCCTCACAATCAATTCAAATTGAAGAACGTCTCCTTGGAGTGATTCCTTCCCCTACTGCTTCGAAAGTGTATGAGATATATGATATCTCATCTCCTCACATGGTTGATCTATAAAAATACATTTGAATCTCTGTTATTGAATAAAATCTCTTCTTCCATTCTATGCAAAAATTCTTCAGTGATTCTTCTATTATAAATTATGTGCATAGTTTACCGGTGATTACTCTAGGAAGGGGAGAGGAATTTTATTTCTCTGTCTCTAATGATGTTGCTGGTGTGCACATAAGTAATTATTTGTATATTTTGGAAATAATATCAGATTGTAGGAGTGATCAATTCACTCTCATTGATCTAGAGCTTCCAAAAAATTCCTACATGATTGCATGCACCAATACTCAGGGTTTTGAAGAAGAAGAAAACTGTGCATCTACCATCTCGGTGGAGCAAACTCTTGGATATGATATGGAATTTATTGGATATGATATAATATTATTTGGATCGGATTTGATATTACTTGGTTCTAGGGTTCAATATATTTCAGTATTTCTTGTAGCCGTTCTCATCAATTTTAGTGTGAAGAAACAAGTACCAAAAATCTCTTTCAAAAGTTCTACTGGGGATTTGATGTCAGTTTTCTCTCATAAGTTTGCTGATATTATATTTTGTAAATATTTGGATATTTTGGAAATAATTTTATATTTTAGGAGTGATTCAAATACTCTCATTAATCTTGAGCTTCCAACAAATTCCTACATGATTGCATGCACCAATATTCAGAATTTTGAAGAAGGAGAAAATCGTGCATCTACCATCTCGGTGGTGCAAAATCTCGGATCTTATATGAAATTTATTGGATCTGATATGATATTATTTGGATCTTATCTGATATTACTTGGTTCAATATTTCAGGTTCATGAGATTTTAGTACTGCTTGTAGCTGTTCTCATTAATTTTGGTGTGAAGAAACAAGTATCGCAAGTCTCCTTCAAAATTGTTGTTGGGGATTTGATTTCATTCCACACTTTTGGATATGATATGGAATTATTTGGATATGATATGATATTATTTGGATATGATATGATATTACTTGGTTCAATATTTCAGGTTCATGAGCTTTCAATACTGCTTGTAGATGGTTTCATCAATTTTGGTGTGACAAATCAAGTACCGCAAGTATCCTTCGAAATTGCTGCTGGGGATTTAATTTCACTTCACAGTTTTGGATCTGATATGAAACTATTTAGATCTGATAAATTTTCTGATCTGATAATATTTGGGTTTTAATTTTCAAGAGCTTACAGTATTGCTTGTAACATGTTTCATAAACTTTGGTGTGACAAATCAAGCACCACAAGTCTCCTTCAATTTTGCTGTTGAGTATTCAATGTTAGTTCTCTCTTATGAGTTTGATGATATTATATTTTGTGAAATATTGGTTATTTATGAAGCTATATCATATTATGGAGCTAAAGAATTCACTCTCCATAGTCCCAGGGCTTCTCTACCCACCTTTTTGATCACATGCTCATCTCCTCACAGAACTAGTAAAGTTGGAGACATTCTGCATCTGCCTAGACACTTGATCCTAACACTTGGGGATGATTCTAGCTCACATGGTTTGATTTTCAAGGCTGAAATATAGCAGTTTCTTTGGTTTTCCTCACATGGTTTGAATTCTCAAGCACCTTTTCTCTCTCATCAGTTGGTTTCAGCTGCTCTACATGGGTCCAGTTTTCATCATGCAACTTTCTATATTCCTGATTCAGTTGGGCACATTATTCTTCTTCCAAAGAGGAAGATTCCTCCAGACATAATCATATTGTTTGGATTCATAGGTTCACATGCATAGATTCAGTATGCTATTGCACAAAGGAACCATAATACTGCATTACTGCTGCATATTGCTGCAAATTGCAGCAAAATATTTTGCAAGTATTTAACTTGTATTTCTTGATTTATGCTTATCTTGAGGGGGGGTTTCTCCCATGAGGTTTTCCCCTGTTTCCTCGGTTGTATTAAGAAGAATTATTTATTTTAGATTGTATTTGGGCAACCTATGGTCTTGTTACCAGGTCCCACAATTTTCCTAGTTAGGATTCAGGGGGGGTGTTAGGATTATTAATCCTCCCTTGACCATACTGTCTATTAGATTATTTAGCCTAACTTAGGAACCTTAATTAATTAATTGGGTCCACTAGTACCATTGGGTCCACTTGGCCTAATGGGGCCACATGTATCAGTTACTAGAGTGTGGGGAACATTGCTAGAGGTTAACTGCCACTTACTGCATGTGCATGCATCAGTTTGGGCGTCTCCTAGACCAATACCTACATTTTAGGAGCCACTGGGAGTCCAGACACCAACCTCCTTTAGTTAGTTGGATTTGGAACTAGTTAGTATTAGTTAGCCTCCAGTTACTTTCAGTTAGTTCATAATCAGTCAGCTAGCGCTAGTTATGCATGGCTAATGCATGGCTGCATGTGGAGTAGGCACCTTTTCCCACCTACCACACTCAGTTGCACTGAGTTAACTAGCTATCACTGATTGATTGAGTTGTTGGACATCCGAGTGTTGATATGTTGGAATCTGATATTGATTGAGACACCATGAGTTAGATGGTTAGTTAGATATAGTAAGATCCAGTGGATAGATTTGAATTTCTACCTAATGCATTCAAATTCTTTTCCTATGTAAACTATTGTAACACCGAATTTTATTATTGTGAATGATACTGTAAATTCCTGAGCAATACTCATTCGTTTCCTATGTGGTTTGTTTTGTTTAGTTTGTATCTTCATTATCCATTTACTGCAAACATTATTAGAACTATCTACTTGAAGATCTAAATGGAAAATTCTAATAATTACATGGATTGGGGCTGTTTTGCATAGATGGTATAAAGGTTAGTTACGACAGATGTACATAATTGACAGAGTATGTTGGACTGTGTTACAACTATAAATGTTGTATGCCCCTGATCCAATATACATGAAGTATGCGTAGATATGGGTTGTCAGCAAATGCCGAAGGAAACTGGGAATATTGCGGGGTTTATAAATAGTACACAACTAGGGTCTACACTTAAGCAACCCAAATGCATATTTGAGTGGCGTGACGAAAACCATGTATTTGAATAGTTGAAGAGGAACATATTCTTATTAATTACAATTTGAATTGAGTATATACAAACATGGTTACTATGGATGTGGTACATCCAATAATTTACCCTACCTTTTATTAATTATTTTAACATCTGAAGGATTTTCGTTAATAAATTGTTATAATTTTGTTTAAATTTTCTATATTTACTTTGTAGGGTAGTGATTGGGGCATCTCCCTAGCAGCTGGTCAGAGGAGTACAATTTCCTCGAGGCAATAGGTATACATCTTTGTAATAGTACAAGTATAATTTGAAAAAAGGTTTTTTTTATTGTGTTTTTTGATGATTACATTCATCTGGTTTATATAATGTTATCTATATTTGTTGTAGAGTATTGATCAAAGAACCCACTAGATGTTTATTAGACGACATAAGCCTCGGGGAAACAGGTAAACATGATTGTAACATCATAATTTAAATACGTCAAAATGTTTTGTTATTATATTGTTTCAGTGAGTATTTTAGTTTCGTTAGGTAATTTTTTATATGTTTTTGATGCATGGTTCTGTTAGGGGCACATCCCTTACAGTAAATGTTACCAGACCCGCCTCGAGGTGGCAGGTATACATCGATGCCATTTTACAAATTTAATATGTACAAAAAGTTCCGTTGTTGTGTTTTTTCAAGAGTATAATCGTTTGGTTTATATAATGTTATCTATATTTGATGCAGAGTGTTGATCAGGGAAGCCACCCAACTGTTGATCATATGACAACAGCCTTGGGGCAACAGGTAAACTTAATTGCAATTCTATAATTTAAATACGTCAAAATTGTACCAATATAAAATGTAGCATATTGTTTCTTTTGTTATGTATTTTTCGTGTTTATTGGTTTCATTATGATAATGTTGTATAATTCTTTTTTTGCATGTGGATGATCAAGGATAGTCCCCAGTCGTGGATCAGACGACACCGTCATCCAGGCATCAGGTTAACCTAGGTGTAATTTTAGGAATCTATCATGATAGATATGTTTTGTTAATATAAATTTTCCTCACTCTATTGCTTTAACGCGTCAGTAATGTTTTATATATTTTTGTTGCAGACCAATGATTCAGTGTATGAAACAACATCGTAACAATCAATAGATTTTGATGTGAATGAGTTGTTGAGAGATGTTGACATTGGTTCTTCTCTAGACCCAATTAATGTGATAGATAAGACCTTGAAAAACATTAATGTGGATATCCTTTGTCCGCTATTCATTATTCCACAGGCAAACGCGATTAAAGACAAGGTTGAAGTGTTGGTAAAGAGATATCATGCCTTGCAAGTAAGTTGCAAAATATTGAATGATAATATAAATTCATTTAGAACTTTATAATTTTTACTTTTATATGATAGTGAACTTATAAAATATGGTTTGTATTTATAGTATTTTATGCGACCACACACTAGTGGTCAAGGCAGTGTTGGGCCTAGTGAAGCTCATGGAGATTAGTCATCACATGAGCAAGTGACTTCACGTACACCAATTCATGCACCATTGTTGTCAACCTAACAGTCAACAACATGTTCCACGACATCCCTGAGGCCAGTAGAGAGTGCACCTCCTGGTGACCGGCGCACACCAGATCTCACATAAGAAGGGGTGGATGCAGATCCTGCTAGTATTGCTGATGTTGAAGCACCCTTTCCTGGATCTTCCCGTGTCACTAGCACGGGTACAATAGAGACAAATTTTTTGGTGAATGAAGAACTCATTCCAATAAAGATAGAGAAGATCCCAGGTAATTATACATTGTTCAAGTTAGTGTTTATAATTTGATTGTAATATACCGATAAAACCTTTTTTTCAAGTAATGACAGCATGATTGTTTTGCAGGAAATGATGTTTTTTATAAACATATAAATGATTTTAACTTGGAGATATTCAGGCCCACCATCCGCACAAGGTGGGATATACAAACAAAAAATTTAGAGAATGAGCTGATTAATAAGTTGGTTGGCCTGTTCGACAACGATACCTTCAATACAAAAAAAAGTCCTAAATAAGGTTGGACACCATATGAATATAGTCTGAGACCAATATAGGGTTCACCTAGAAAGGAACCCTAGGTATGATTTCCCTCCGATGATTCCAGCAAGGGGGTGGAAATCCCTAGTGGAAGATGGAAAGGAGAGGGATATGAGAAAACAAGAAAGCTACCACCAGGCACAGGGAGGTATGCAATACTTTTCACAATGTAATGCTAACCCTTATTAGTATTAATTGTTATATTGAATTTGGAACATATAAAGTATTTCAACACTTGCTTAGTTTTCCATACACATCAAAGGACACAAATGCAAGAATAGAAAAAAAATATATGGAAAACCCAATAATGCATCCAAATAATAAATTGAAAATTATTTTCATTTTAGTGCGCCTCAAAATGTAAAATTAATGATGTTATGCAAATATGCAGGCCGACCGATTCAAAGAAGTTCCCACCAAGGAAGACTTGAAGCTTGGCTTCCAGCATGGCTTTGAAGCTATTGCTGAACGTCGATTTTTTTTGGGAAAACACGGTCTTCTGGTGATCCATATGGTGCACAGGTATATAAAATCTATATAGTTTAACGAAGATTTATTACTTGTGCAATCTATTCGTTATATATAATTGACATAAAATATTTATTGTGTTTTGAGTAGGAAAGCAATGATCCCCTTAATGTCGATGATCGACAACTACCAATCAAAGGTCATGCTTCGATTCCTGGTAATGAATTTATTCATATACTATAATTTTATATATAGCATTGCAGATGGTGAACATTAATTGTACTTCTCCATATTTCAATTGCAGAGCATGCAGAGGGTCACACTGTATAGGTTGAGCCTGGACAGGAAAATGAAGAACATGATGTGGCCACAATGGGTAAAAAAATACCTTTGTAATTTTTCTTAAATGCAATACTTGTAATTATAATAAAAAAATAAATTAATGCAACATTTTCACATTATTGTAGCAAATCCGAACCCCTTTCCGCAAAATCCATGTGGCGAGCAGTCTACTAGGAAAACATCACAGAAATTTGATGAAGCACCAGGAACTGAACGACAAATTCCAGAAGATTCGACTCTTATTGATTTTGTAAAGAGAAGAAAAATTAGAACGAAGTGACTGAAGAAATATTGTGTAATTATTTTTTATAACACAATGTCGTGCATGGTTTTTTGGCTATTGAATTAATGAATGGTTTAATGAATGTTAGATTTTATTGAATGAATGTGTTGACTGACTGAATGAATGGTTTAATGAATGTTAGCTTTTATTGAATGATGTATTGAATAAATGAATGAATGTTTTAATTAATGTTAGTTTTTATTGAATGAATGGTAAATGTTTGTTTATGATGAAATCTGCATGAATTTGCACCAATTGTTTTTCAAGTACATGCCTTGGGTATGGGGAATTGAGAGTGATGTAAGGGGGGTGGGAGGGGACATAAGAGCTTACACCTTCACTTGGTTGGCCCTATTTAGTAGAGAATATTAATTTATTCTTGAAACAGAGAGGATCTTAATGAATGGTATGGGATTATCCATTTCCCACAGTTATTCCTTTGAATAATTAATGTCATATCATGTATTCCATGACTTATAAAATTTCTTCTAGTGTATATAATTGTAGTGTTGAAGTTTTACTATTTCTATTTCACTCATCCCTTGGAACTTGTTATAGATAGCCTTGGGAAACATTTTGATATTTTAGAAGAAAAAATGGTGTTTTGATGTGATTGATGGTGTTATATACTTTGGTTTGGTGTTCTCCATGTTTCCTCAAGTGAACTCTTATTACCCATTATTTTACTTGAATATTATTGTAATTTACATTATTAAATTAAAAATGTTCATAAAACGTAAAATGTTCATTATCAATGTTGTTTTTCTTCATTGATACAGACTACAGAGACTGTATTTTTTTAGCTTCATTTTTTTATTTTCATAAACAAGCAAATATTTATTTGAGGGGTCCTAACATGAAATTATTGCAACAGGAAAATATTTGTAGTATGTTGAAATATGTTTTGAAAGGAAAAGAAAATGTATACATTGTCAAGCTCCACAAATGAAAGGAAGTTGTACCAAGAAACTATAAGTATTGGAAACATATGTGTATTTATAGGACACAAGTAAGAGAAATGATGCATTATCATGACATACTTTTAAATTGTAGCTTCTTTAAAACATTTTTATTTATAGCTGCAAATTTGCATATGTTCATATTTCGTTTTTATTTCCAAACATGTTAGAAACATAAGATATTTTACTCTCATATTGCTGCTTTGAATATGAGCTTTACTACGATTTTTTTTTCCATCATTTGCACCTTTAACTGTTGTTAAGAAAATTGTTCATGCTTGATATTACATATGCAATTCCGAATCATTCTTTAAAAATTAAACACATCAAATTTATATGTGGAATGTATGGTTAAATGCAGGCTTATATCTTTCTCTCAATTCATAGTTATTTTACTGTAGCCATTAGATTTTGAGGAAGGTATTGTTTCTATTTTGCAAGTATTCAAGTGAAGGAGTTGAAGGTTTGGAATTCGAAGTTGAAGGGTTACTAAAATATTGGACCAACCTACATATGCAAGGTACACAATTTTTATTTCCAAGTCCCACTTTCATTATATCTAAACCGTATGTTGAAAATAAGTGTTTGCTAAGAAGATATAACTGTTGGAAATAATTTAATTGTTGTGTAATTTATTTAGTTAGGGAAACATTTTCTAGTTTGAGTTGTGTGCATGTTTATATAATATTGTGTTCTAGTCTTTGAGTGGCATGCATCCTTAGATTAAGCATTTGAAATTCATGAACTATGAAAGCCTATAAGAAGGGAATTTTCCTCATTAATAAAAATGGTTTATCTCTTATTTATATAAGCTACATTTTTTGGGAAGGGGGTATTTATATATATTTTTTGCAAGTAAGCATTTTCTTAACATTTGGTTGTAAATCAATAACATATTGAATTTATCCCTCTCATTTATACATTAGGATTATCTAGAAGCCTCCCTTCCACCATACATCATCTATTTCTCTTCCTCAACTAATATTTCTTGGTCCTTTTGGTTTTGTAATGACCATTATCCACCCATCTACCTTCTTCAATTGATTTTCTTTGTCATTGCCTCCACCCATTGAAATATTGTGTAGCACAAATATTATTGAAGATAAATGTATCTCCATATATATTACTTATTAATATTTCTAGACGTTTCCCTCCCACCCCAAGACGTCCTATTATGTTATGCCACCATTTTTTAGGGATTATGGAGGCTTCCCTCCATCCCAACTCTTTTACTTGCACTGCATAACCTTTCCCAGGGATGCATCACTCTCAAAATATCTCAACCATCCATTCTTACAAGAAACCATAATGAGATCCATCATCTAGGGTTTCAATTGTAGATATTACACATTGTATCCTTCTGTCTCTCTCTAAATATATCCTCACATTTCATAAACCTTTGAGTATGTACAACTTGTTTTTCAAAGTGTGGTCCAATAATTTTCCAATGCTCTCTTTAAATCCGTTAGATCTCAATCTATAGTCTCCACAAACACCTTCTAGATCCACACAAAAATGTCATTACCTATGTATGGTGGAAAGATAGATAGTTTTTTTAATTTATAGATATGGATCATCACTACCTACTTCTAAACATGCCCAACTATCACTAAAGAACAATGCATCCTTGTAGGAATTAGTTTAGAAGGACTTGGGATATCCTAGTAGCAGTATCACTAAGATTATATGTATGTATATCATATATGTGGAGTGAAATGAAGAATATACCACTATAAATACTCCTACAATCATAAATACATGGGAAAAATTGTTCTAGGCCTTGGGAAAAAGTTTTTATTCACTAGCTTATTTATCTAACCTGGTGTGAATGTGGTTAAAGTTTCATCAAGCCCTAGAGGAATCTATTCCAATATTTTTTTGATGTTTTTTCCAAGACTCTTCTCCAACTTAAAATTAGAGGTCTTTAATGACTACTTGTACTTAAGCTAATATATATTTTCTTACTATTTTTCTTATCAAATTAGGTATGTTTGAGATCACTTCCCTAAATGAATATTTTCTCCATGCCCTAGCCATTGAACAAATATTTAACAAGAAACATTATTTATGAATTTAGTAACCTTAACCCTAAAACCAGCTGCAACCCTTATACTTTTACTTACCTAACGCTCTATCCTTGCAAAGGTGAAAAACCCATTATCCACATCCCTTTCCATAATTCCTCCTATACTCCATGATGATTCCATATCAGAAGAGCCAAACTTGTGATGTTGTTGATCATTGATGCTTACGATGGAAATACCACCTAAACAATTATTTTTTAATGATCAAACAAGTGATTTCATCACAACCCCTCTCTTCATGAACCTTATTATCCTATTGAAAGTGTTACTATTCCCGTTCTTACTACCACCATCCCATCCTTACCACTGCTAAGACATTCCCAATTTGAATCAACTCCAACACTCCCCTTTACCCATAAATTCCAATTGAAAGACCAATAAGCCAACATTATCCTTGTCAATGGAATCCAAAATAATTTCATCTCTCAAACCTTCCTTTCTCACCTACAAATTCTTAGCACCCCACACCCTTCACCTTGGCATGTATATTGGATCCAACAAGGTGTACCTCATATTTTGATTAGAACATTTTTTGGTGTAATGTTTTTCATCAGATACTTCCAAGACACCATAGATTGTGATGTCTCTCCCCTTGACTTCTAATAATTATTCCTTGAAATAAATGATTAGTAATAACAAAGTGATCCATATTATGATAAAAACATTCTTACCATGTTTTGAAATACAACAAAACCTTTCAACTTACTTCTATTTCCATTTATTTTTCTCATCCTACTACCTATTAGCAAGATAGTTTTCACAAACGTCTCTCTCTCCCCCTTTATTTTTACTTAGACCCACTACTATAAATATCATATATCCACAATAGGCCAACCTCATTCCTATTTAATTCTTTCACCCTAATCCAACATACAATCCATGATATCCATTACAATCATTAGTACTTCTCCCTTTCATTGTCTCTACTAATTCGTTTTTCCCTTAGAGATGTAGTTTTCTCAACAACTACAACTATGAAATGCAATTTACATCTATCAATTTATATGAAGAAATATCTAGTATTCCTATTTGAGGTAATGAAAAATGAACACATACAGAATTGACAACTCTTCATACATCAATTGGTTGAGGCTGAACTTTTACTCTTTAGGTAGTGGACGCAACATATCAAAGGTATACATTTTTTGTTATCCATTGCTTTGTGCATCACAATTATAATCCTATGCCATCATATTGGAATTTAATGCATAGACACTATTTTTTTTTTAATCTGACTTGCCAATTGCACATAATGCATCCTCTCTAGTTAAGAGATCCATGGGTTTACAATATGATATGCCAACCTCTAATGCATGTATCCTCTTTTCTGCCTCTATTTCACATGGAGGGATATGCATAACATCACATTATTTTTTTAGCGTATACTGTAATCCATTTTCTAGATATATCTATTCATGGAATGCTTAATTCATGAACCTATTCTTTTCAATGGGAATGCAAAACCATCACTCTCATACTGCTAAAATATATTATCCATCCCTATACCATAAAATCACATATATAGGTGGATTAAAGGCATTGACGCCTAAATGAAACACCTCCATTCTATAACATACACTCATATATGGATGGTAATAAATTAATGGATGCCTAATAAACATCTATAGTTCAATACAACAATACCAACTATCACACAAATAACACATTTACAATATGTGATGATCATTGTTTGTGTTGTTTAACAATATATGATCAATTACATTGAACCTAATCAAGATGTAATGATCATTTGTCTGTGCATGTCAAAGTGGCTATTTCTCTTTCATTCATATTTTTTCCTACAACAATGAGGTTAACCTTTAATAATGCACATATTATTTTTAGAGCTTGTTGTTTCTGGGAGCCACTGATCCTTGTGGAGTTAAGTGAGAGAATTATCATTTGGGAACCACTTTTGGGGTATTCCTCATTCTAAGGCCTCCACAATTAGCTTGCTACTTCCCATTCTTAACCTCCTTTTTTTCTTGAGACTTGGCTTTGAAAATATGATTTTTCCTCTGTACAGATACATGACAGTCCCGATCAAAAGTTAAACTCATTTCCAAAGAACCTAGCTTAACAACCTTCTTTCTTTTATATATTAAGTTGATCTAGGTCGTGCCCAAGTGCATGCTAGGGACAACAGTTGAATGAATGAGTCGAGCACTGTTATGGAGGAAGCATATAAAAGAACAAGGAAAGTAGGAAATACACTTAGGTCGACAGAAAGTATACGAATAGACAATATGCAAGCATTCGAACCAATTTATTACTTCTTCTCCATGAAAGATGGAGGAGATAGAATACTGTATATTACATTAATGGACATTCCTATATAAGATGCTGAGATGCTTGGGTGACTACCCATTACGTTCAGTTGCAAAGAAGTTATAACGGTTCATAAGTTCAACCGTCACAGACAAGGCATGTTGGTATGTTGTATGTTGAGGCTGACCTGTCAAGGAGAACCTGTCGAAGTGAACATGTCGAGGCAGTCAAAGTAGTAGAAGCAGTTGAAGTGCTAACTTTGTTAAAGCTTGACAACCTGCCAATTGTTGGTTGGATCATTCCTCCTTCCTTAAGAAACAATGGTCTCCATTGTATATTCGTTCAGGTGAGGAAACTTGTTGGCTACTTCAGTAGCATAGTACCATTTTCCTTGCGCAGGGAGTTACCCAACTTTATGCACTTGAAACAAGGGAATGGAGTTCATCCTTGTAAGGTGTATGCGTTGTCCCACAATGGTGTCACAAAGAATAGGTTACTGAACATATGGATTGATGTCTTCGGGTTCTTCTGTCTGTAAGTTGTTATATTCCAAAAATGGTGCATGGTATGGTCGAAGTAGATCTACATTGAAAACTGGATGTAGGCCAAGGCTTGTGGGAATGTCGAGCTGGAAAGTGTTTTCTCCAATATATTTAAGGATACTATATGGACCATATCAAAAGGGTTTCATCCTTTTGTATGGACTAGTGACATGCTCCTTCTCTATATGTAACCAAACTTGATCCTCAATGTGGAATGAATGAGGAATACAATGCTTTTTGTGTCGAGCTTTAGATTTTTCATTAGCTTGTTGCAACATTTCCTGTGCTTGCTTCTGGATGTTGTAGACTTGATCTCTGAACTTCAATGCTTTCTTCACTTCTCATCCTTTGAAGTCGACGTCGTTCGACTGTGTCGAGGAACTGATTAAGTTGATAGGTGCTGAGGGTTGAAATCCGTGATAGATCTCAAATGGACTCTTTCCCATAGAGATGTGTTGAGCACGATTGTAGTTGTGTTGTATGTATGGAAGGTTGTCATCCCATGTTCGATGATGCTTGTGGTTGTACATGCAAAGCAATTGTATGACTAAGTGATTTATAACTTCTGTCCATCCGTTTATCTGCAAATGGAAGGTTTTCGGCAAAGAGAGTCTTGTGTCGAGATATTTCCAGATAGTTTTCCAAAAGTTGATGACAAATCTAGCACATATGTTGGAAATAATGGTCTTCGGGAGGCCATAATCTTTCCACACATCTTCAAAGAAGAGCTGATAAGTATGTTGTGGTGGCGTATTTTTCTTGCATGGTATGACTATAGCCATCTTGGAAAATCTGTCGACTACTACTAATATCACGTCATGCTGATGTTTGGTAGTAGGATAGCCCATTAACTAGTCCATAGAAATAGATTCCCATGGTCAACTAGGAATTGGAAGGGGTGTGTACAGTCCTTGTCGTCAATTCGACGGTTTAGAAATGGCACAAACCACGCATGAACGAATATACTTTTGGATGTCAGATTTAAGTGAAGTCCAATAAAAATACTTTTGGAGGATAAAAAGTCTTGCTATAGTGCACGTCCCAAATGATATTTTGTCAATGCTCACCAGGAGGTACACAAAGCTGTCCAAGCTTGTATAGAAAGGTGTCTTTAAGGAAGTAGTCGGTAGTAGACAACTTGTCGGTTTGAAGCTGTCGATAAATTGCAGAGAAATCACAGTCTACCGAATACAATTATGGCCAAGTAGTGGTTTCGCAACCATGCATACTCATCACTGTAGACAATAGAGTAATGGGTGGCCTACATAGACAATCGGCTGCGGCATTGGCTTTGCCTTTTCGATACTTAATTACCAACTAGAATTGTTGTAGGTAATTAATCCACTTGAGTTGTCGAGTTGTATGTAGTTTCGACTAGGACAAAGAGAATTGCAAAGGTTTATGGTTAGTGAGGATGACCGTTTCCTTGCCAAGAATGCAGTGTCTCCATTGTTTAAGAGATTGCACAATGGCGTACAATTATTTTTCATAGGTCGAGTAACTTCTGATAGTGTCGCTGAAAGTCTCAGAATGAAACACGACTCGGTGTCCTGACTAAGTGATCACTACACCGAGGGAATAGTCTGCTGCATCCGTCTCAATCTCAAAGGGCTTATGCAAATCAGGTAACAAAATTATTGGTGCAGTACAAAGCTTGTCTTTGATTTGTTCAAAATATTGTTGTTGTGTCAATGTCCATTTGAAGACAGTTTTCTCATTTCCTTTTGTCTACTGATTCAAAGGCCATGTGATGTGGCTGAAGCCAAGTATGAACCGTTGATAGAAATTCTCTAAACCAATAAAATTTCTTAGTTGATGAATTTTTTGAGGAATGGGCCAATATTTGAGGATCTGTACTTTTTCTGGGTCGACATGAATGCATACAGAGTCAATTACATAACCCAAATATTTGATGTTGGTCATTGCAAATGAGCATTTGTCCATGTTCAAATATAGTCGATGTTGCTGGAGAGTGTCAAAGACTTGTTGAATTTGTTTGACGTGTTCTTCCCATGATCAAATAAAAATCAAGATATTGTCGAGATAGACAATGACACACTTACCGATGAAAGGTCGTAGAAGGTTATCCATGTATCTCATGAAAGTTGTAGGTGCATTGGTTAAGCCAAAAGGCATGACTAACCATTCAAACAATCCTTCCTTGGTCTTGAAATCCATTTTCCATAGATTAGTGGACTCGATTGGAATATTGTGATATCCCGACTTGAGGTCGAGCTTCATAAAGAACTTAGCATCCTTTATGTTGAAATATTGTAACTTCGAAGAATATTCTTTATGTATCTTTTGTGGTCCCCGATGGTCCAACCGGAAGAACCATTTGTATTTCATTGTACCCCGATGCTCCTAATCGGAAGAACTAATAAGAGTCATGAGGTAGTCCCCTCAAATTGTAAAGGTGGGTCATCAGCACCCCAGTGTGGTTTCTTGAGCCTACATGTGTAACTCGAGCCTACATGAGTTAACTTAAGCCGACATGTTAATTGAGTAAACTTTAAGTAAACGGATGAATATAAATAGAGGTGTAGTGCTCCTCACTTGACACACACACACTCACTTGGAATAGCGCACTTGTGGAGGAGAGGAGTTGCTGGAGAAGGAGGAGAATCAGGTTTTTGATCTCCTTGTTGGTTTTACCTTTTTCCCTTTTTGGGGCATCTATATTGAGGAAGCTTTTGCTGGGTTTTTCCCTTTAGGGTTTTCCCAGGATAAATCTGTGTTGTTCTTGTGATACTGTTTCTTTCAGTGATCCTATTTTATATGCTTTTATTATGAAAAATGAAATGACATACTGATGTCTTAGTTAAGCATATGAAAATTTAACATGGTATTAGAGCTAACCTGAATAGGGTAGCTTTCACAAGTTATAGAAGCTAGGGATTCTTATTTTTTGGTTCTCTCTCCACAATCAATCAACAAAAGAAGGCTAGGCTGACTCTCCTTTGAAGGGTGCATCGTTCTGTCGAAGCAGAATTCAATTCTGAGCATTTTCAATTTTCGATGTGGAAATTAGGGATTTCTACAGAAGAGGAATTTTTGAGTGAGACCAGCATAGGATTTTTCTCCTCATCAAAACCGAATTTGAGAGATGTGGATCAATATTTTTGGTTGGGTGAATCTCCGGGAAAGTCAAACCCTAGTTTGACCCCGAGCTAGAAAAACCCTAAATACTAAAAATGCTACGTTTTCGCACATTCGCTATATTCCAAGATTGGCGAAGGATAAGGAGCTGAAAATTGCAGGGGCCGAAGATAAAATCATGATGAACACTGTGTCCAAAATTCATCCTCATATTCGCTGTATTCCAGGAGATATGTTCTCTCCAAGTTAGGGTTCCAGCCTCTTCTAGAATTCATCCCTAAAAAGGACACCTGGGGAGAATTGCAATATCTTGGGCTACAGAGGTCCAAATGGAATTCCTGAAGATGTTCCAAAAATGGAATGGACTTTAATTTTGGTGGTCCGAATATTAGACTCAGAAGAAGAACCAGTGACACGTGGCATTCCGTACAACTTCGCTGTTCTAAACAGTCTTGTAACAGGTCACCTTGGGAAAATGATCATAAATACCAAATGGTGAAACCAATTCTGATGAAACCTATGGTGGTAGATCAGGGACATGCGATTTTACCTCAGTACAAAATTTCAGACATATAGGAGCATAAATTTCAGAGATATCACGGAAACAGAACAGGCATTTCTGCAGAAGAAATTGGAAAATTAGGGCTTCCTGTTCCGGGAGCTTCCCTCCACTGTTTTTAGAAATGGAGTACATTGGACAGCTCCATTTGAAGATATCTATTTGTCTATCCAATCAGATCTGAAATATTCCAAGTTTTAAAATTAGGGTTTCTGTGACAAAGCCTAGATTAGCCAACTCTAGAACCAGGACAGACACCTCAAATCGGTAAGATCTAATCCTTTGCTATGTTCATTTGAGGTTCTCATTTCAAAGTGATCTATCACATCAGCTTGATGATAAGCTTGGTGAAGTTGACAAATTCCAAGCCTAGAAGTATATGATCTCTCTGAAGAAAATGGATTGGACACCTTCATGAGCATAGAGGTTCCAGTTTCAGAGGGAGATGAGGCTAGAAGCCTTTCACAAAAAGAACTTGGTCAAAGCCCAGAATATTATTGATGATTCAGTCTCGAATAAACTTGTTCTACAAGTGTCTTCCCTAAAGACATCGATGAGGTTTGATTCCTTGACCAAGCTATTTGAAGGGAAGAACATAGATCGAAATATGACCTTAAGAAACCGGCTGAAGAAGAAGTGAAGAATGCAGAAGTGGTGATGGCCACTTTGAAGGGCCTCCCAGGATCATGGAATTCATTCATTCAAGGAATGTGTTCCAGAAGGAATTAATTACTTTCAGTAGACTTTGGGAAGAAGAAGAATCTCGTCTCTGAAGATCAAGCTCTCATCTTCCAAAGAAGATCCCTCAATCAATGAGGAATATGAAGAT